>CM052540.1:62573509-62601745 GCA_028533065.1 Trachops cirrhosus | reverse complement strand
AAGGTACAGCACCCATTTATGATAAAAACACTCAGCAAAGTGGGAATAGAGGGAGCATTCCTCAACATAATAAAGGCCATATATGAGAAACCTACAGCCAACATCATACTCAATGGGCAAAAACTAAAATCTTTTCCACTAAGATCAGGAACAAGACAAGGCTGTCCACTTTCACCATTTCTATTCAATATAGTACTGGAAGTTTTAACCACAGCGATCAGACAAGAAAAGGAAATAAAAGGTATTCAAATGGGAAAGGAGGAAACAAAACTGTCACTGTTTGCAGATGACATGATAGTGTACATAGAAAACCCTATAGACTCGGCCAAAAAACTGCTGGACCTAATATATGAATTTGGCAAAACAGAGGGATACAAAGTCAATATCCAGAAATCAAAGACGTTTTTGTATACCAACAATGAAACAGCAGAAATCAAGGAAAAAATTTCATTTGATATAGCAAAAAGAAAAATGAAGTACCCAGGAATAAACCTAACCAAAGAGGTAAAAGACCTATATTCAGAAAACTACATAACACTGAGGAAAGAAATCAAGGAGGACATAAACAAATGGAAACGTATACCGTGTGCATGCATCAGAAGAATTAACATCATCAAAATATCCATACTATCCAAAGCAATTTACAGATTCAAAGCAATACTTATTAAAGTACCAATGGCATATTTCACAGACATAGAACAAACACTTCAAAAATTTATATGGAACCATAAATGACTCCGAATAGGTGCTGCAATTTTGAGAAAGAAGAGTAAAGTAGGGGGGATCACAATACCTGATACTTATCTGTATTTCAAGACCACTGTAATCAAAACAGCCTGGTACTGGCATAAAAACAGGCACATGGACCAATGGAACAGAACAGAGAGTCCAGAAATAAACCCAAGTCTCTGTGGTCAATTAATATTTGACAAAGGGTGAAGCAACATAAATTGGAGTAAAAATAGCTTCTTCAACAAAAGGTGTTGGGAGAAGTGGACAACTACAAGCAAAAAAATGAAACTCAAGAACCAACTTAAGCCATACACAAAAATAAATTCAAGGTGGATAAAATATTTAAATATAAACTGTGACACCATTGATGTCCTAGAGGAGAAGATAGGCAGGAAAATCTCAGATATTGCACGCAGAAACATTTTTACTGACACATCCCCTAGAGCAAGGGACATAAAGGAAAGAATAAACAAATGGGATCTCTTCAAAATAAAAAGCTTGTGCATGGCTAAAGAAAATAGTATTAAAATAAAAAGAGAACCAACTGTATGAGAAAATATATTTGCCAATGATACCTCAGACAAGGGTTTAATCTCCAAAATATATAAAGAACTTACATGACTCGACTCTAAGAAGACAAGCAATGCAATTAAAAAATGGGTGAAGGACTTGAACAGACACTTCTCCAAAGAGGACACACAGAGGATCCAGAGACATATGAAAAGATGCTCAATATCACTAGCTATCAGAGAGATGAAAATTAAAAGCACAATGAGATACCACTTCACACCAGTCAGAATGGCCATCATAAACAAAGCAACAAGCAACAAGTGCTGGAGAGGTTGTGGAGAAAAGGGGACCCTAGTGCACTGTTGGTGGGATTGCAGGCTGGTACAACCACTATGGAAAACAGTATGAAATTTCCTCAGAAAACTCAAAATGGACCTGCTTTTTGACCCAGCAATTGCACTGCTAGGATTATATCCTAAGAACTCTGAAACACCAAACCAAAAGAACCTCTGCTCCCCAATGTTCATAGCAGCACAATTTACAAGTGTTTAGCCAAGTGTTGAAAGCAACCTAGATGCCCATCAGCAAATGAATGGATCAAAAAACTATGGTACATTTACACAATGGAATTCTATGCAGCTGAAAGAAAGAAGGAGCTCATACCCTTTGCAACAGCATGGATAGAGCTGGAAAGCATCATGGTAAGCGAAATAAGCCAGGCAGTGAAAGACAAATACCATATGATCTCACCTTTAACAGGAACCCAAACAACAAAACAAACAAATAAGCAAAATATAGGCAAAGACACTGAAATAGAGGACAGGCTGACAGTGATCAGATGGGAGAGGGGAGGGAATTTCAGGGGAACTTCAGGGGAGAATGGGAAGGGTTTACAGGAACACATATAAAGGACACATGGACAAAAACTAGGGTGGGGGAATTATGGGGGAGGTGGGGAGGGGTGGGTGGGGGCGCTGGGATGGGAGTAAAGGACAGAAAACTGTACTTGAACAGCTATTAAAATAAAATTTAAAAAAATACAAGATAAAGTGAAGTTTAATGAACCAGTAGCATGCTATGGCCATCCATCTGCTAAAACATGCATGTTTCCACCTGCTGCCCACCTTCATCTTCCTTGTTCCATCCATGAAGCTTCTGCAGCTGTGAGCTCTTGGGCCATGTTTGTATCACTGTGGGCCACACAGGCAAACACTCACACTGCAGACTGTGAAGGGGTGGGGACACTCTGAACCTTCCCTCATCTGCCTGAGCAATCCCTGCAACCATTCTGACTTACTATCCCCAGCCATACTGCCCACAGCAGCTTCACAATAAGATTTCCTATCTCCTGGGCCTGCTTTCTGATTTTCCAGGAAATTTCCAATTTCCTGAAAAGCAGGACACTTGGAAAGCAAAATCCCCAAGACTTTTTGGAGGTGTATTTGTGCCTCAAGTTTCAAAATCCAATTATGAAACCCCAAATCTGAACATTGGCTGTTCTTATAATTCTGAATACAGGATGCAGAAAATCTGCTCTTGGGAGAGGAAAAATGAACACTTCACTCCTGCCTGAAAGGAAGCATGGTAAACTTAGCAAAATATTATTTCACTATACAAGTGAAAAATTCTAGGTTTTTCTCTTCTTCTGCTAATTATGAAGAGACTTTGCCAAACTTGGTCAGTTTGGATATCTCTAGTCACCCTTCCAGGATATTATATAGTTTCTCCTAGAACTACAGATCTTCATTACTTGGTTGTGGACAAGTGGATGGGTATATTTAGAACCATTCAGTAATTAAAATCACTTTCTACCTACCTTCTGCAAACACATCTTAATGATAGAGTTCCCTTCAATTGTATTAAAGCACAGTTTTAATGAAGTCTGTTATCTCAGCTTCTTTCTAGGAGATATGCTCCCAGTAATTATATTTTAAGGAGGCTATCTTTTCTTTCTAGTGCTTACTGAGTCACACAAACACATACACAGAGTGTGCTGTGATCTCTTCACAAAGAAATGAAAGAATAGTAAAAGGAAGGGAGTAGAGGTGGGCACGAAGAGCACCCAAGGAGAGCTACTAGCTCTTTTCAAGTCCTCAGGAAGACAGCAGAAATGAATACACATTTTTAGCACAGTAATCTTTGGATAACCTTTTAAAAAATCACAATTCACATTCAAGAACAGCTGCTGTATTCTGCTTTATGGCCAGGGCCCTATCCTCTTCCTGACTTCTCCTTCCAAGGAGCATTGAGGTCACACCTCTAGACTTTGTTTTGACATAATCTTGGCTAAATAAGAAAGACTGATTTATGCAAAATTGCTTACTTTCTGAAAAACACAAAGCAGAAAACAGAGAAATGGACCATTAACAGGCCAATATTCTGCATCATTTGCATTTCTTCATATTCAAGTCAACCACCTTCTTGTTGGCTAAGGGATGCTGTCCTAAAGATTTGTCAGACCCTACTGGAACCTCTCTGAGGTAGCAGGAGAAGCCCATGGTGGTGTGGAGATCAGAGTTAAAGGACCCAAATGACAGCTTACTGACAGCAATAACAGCTTATGGGTTCTATCAGTGGATATAATCAGTTAATGCATTTGTACTGGTTCCAGCTTCGCTTTGGACTTTGAGATCTCCTAAAGGTTTATGAGAAAAATAAATTATGGGTTGCCTTTTCTCCCTTATAGCTTGGCTCAGAAATTCTCAGGAGATGCTACTTGATAGTGCGGTTGGTGGCAGTGGTGGTGAGAGCAGTAGTAACAGTAATAAAAAGAACAGCCGTAACTGACATTTACTGTTTTATAAAATGAGCACATGAGATTCTTACATCAACTCTGAGATGTAGCTATTTACTATGTTTTTTTACAAATAAAGAGGCTAAGGCTCAAAAGGAGGGTAAGTGACTTATCTGAAATCACCCATAATCAGTAAAGGGTACAGCCAGAATTCAAGTCTGGATGCTGGGATTCATATGCAAGGTTTTCCCTTGATTCTGTCCTATAATATGTAACATCATGGCATGAAAAACCATTATCTCTGTCTCTGAATATACACTCTATTGAAAAAAGAAGTGTGATGGTTGCTTTATTAATATTCTGCTTATAATAATACCACTCGATAAATTTCATCATGGTATCCAACATTCTCTTTGCTGTATTAGAAAACTCTGGCACAGAAGTTATCATTAGCCCCAGAAAACCCTCATGTGCATTACCATTTACACTCATATTCAGTTAGATTCAGATTTAAAAAACACTTATTGAACACTGCTGTGGGTTAAGCCTACTATTAAATGCTACCACATATATATTCGTATCTCATGCTGTCAGCAGAGGAAGGAGCTTGCATTATTTCCATTTGCCAGAAGAGTACAGAAGAGTAGATGAAGAAAAAAGAAAATACTCATCCATTCTTTCAGTCATCTGATAATTTATTTACTCAGCCAATATTTATTGAGTATTTATTATGTACCTGGTACCATGCTAGGCACTGGGGATACAGAAATTAAAAAACAGACAAAGGCTATTCTCAACAAAGGTTTAAGTTGAAGAAGATATGCAATAAAAAATAAACAAAGAGAGGTCAGATCATAAGTGCTGTGATGAAAAATTAAATACAGGGATAAATATTGAGGTGGAGGTGAGGGTGATACCATTTTACAGCAAAGGCCTCTCTGATGATGCAGTTTAATTGGGAACCTGAAGGAGGTGAAGGAGTGCATTTTCAGAGGAAGAACATTCCAGTCACATTTATTGAAAATGACTTTGTGCCAGTACTGAGCTGGGCGTCACAGGTGGGGGGATTAAAATGGCATGGTCTCGACCCACCAGGAGTTGTAGCTCTATTTGTGGAGACATACAAATAAATTATTGTTATAAATTATGAGAATATGATAGATACATGTTCATGGCATTATGAGCAGGCCCAGGAATAGGAGAGGCAGGTGAGGAATTTCATTTTGAATGAAGACAATATCATTGTAATTCATTTTTCCTCTTGCTTCAGGTTCCATACTGCTCTGCATGACACCGATTATGAACACAGAAAATGTTTTTCCCCAGCTAACTTTTTTTTTATTGATGACAGAGAGAGTGGGGGGAGAGAGAGATATTTGTTGTTCCATTTATTTATGCACTCATTGTTTGATTCTTATATGAGTCCTGACCAGGGGATCAAATCTGCAACCTTGGTGAAGCAGGACAATGCCCTAACCAATTGAGCTGCCCAGCCAGGGCTGTTTCTTGCCCAACTTTATGAGGACTGGAGACAGCCACATTCAGAACTTTGTCAGAGTCACAGAGCCAAGAAGTGTAGAACAAGGATTCAAATACCCGTTTCTATAACCAGGACCGTGGCTATGGCTATCTAGCTGATCAGAATTCCCTCAAGTGTGCTTACTGTGTTTGAAGAGCAGTAAATCCACAGGATATTGATAGGTATAACAGAAAAAATAGCTTTAGTAAACAAATAAGTTTTGACAAAATCCAGCATTTAAAAATTTTAATTGGTTTCTTTATTGCAGGACATTTTAGAGCCTCCATGACTCTCCCAAATAAAAGTATGGTATACAGAATTTCTAAAAATGATTTTTTAACAATAGACTTAGCTCTATAATTAACCATGGACTAAGCCAGTATAATTAAAGCAAGCATTACTAAACACTGAGACTAGTATTTCTTCCTTTAAAAAGCACAAGAGCAAAGTTTGCACTCAACAATAATACAACTGCCACTTATTGTGCATGTACTATATGCTAGCACTTTATACATACCTATACATAGTATAAATATATATACATACATATACATAGTATATGTGTGCATGAATTATATATACATATATAATAGTATATATTATATATTATAGTGTGTATTATAATATATGCTATAATATACTATATATTATACTATATATATATATACGTAAGTGTTCATGTATGCATGCATATGTATCTGATTACATTCATGTAACACCCCTGGAAAATATTATTATGTGTCTTTGGTAGTTGAGAAGAACTGAAGAGCTTAAAGAATTTGAAAAATTAGCCAGGTAGCATGTAAATGGCAGATCCCAGATTACACCCCAACTCGACTCCAGAGCTCAGGTTCTCCTACACTCCACTATGCTGCCATCACATAGTCCAGGCAGCAAAGCTGGCTAAGAGTATTTCTGGTGGACTTAGGGATTTGAATAAGAAATTAGAACAGTATTAATGCCAAGTGGTTTGAGATATAAGCTTGTAGAACAAAATGAGCTATGAATATGCTTAACTCTGCGAAGTTGATTTTGGTTTGGTTTGTTTGTTTGTTCTCTGACCCTAGTGTGTATCAACTGTCTTGCAGATTTTTAGTAATTATGAAAAGACATATCATTTCCTAGTTTTTTTTTCCATAGGCACTACTATTTTACTCCTTTTTTTCATTCAACAGAGAGTTTGTGCAGCAGTGTGGTATGCATTCTGAATCCAAGAGCGCTATGCACTGGGGCAGCATCAGCCTCACCCTCTGACCATGCAGACAGTGGGTCAGCCTGTCCACAGCGTGGCAGCAGTCCATACCTCAGCCATGAGTACCTGACCCAGTCAAAGGTCTTCCATGCTCACAGGGCTGAATTATCAGCTTGAACTCCATGAACAAAATGTATAAAAATACAAATGAATATGGAAGGGAGACCGAGGTGGCAGATTCCACGTGTTATTTTTAGTCAGATCTCCAAAATCTTTTCACCTCATAAAGAGACTCTATCTGGACTCAGCCTTATTCCTTTGGAGGAGCTGATTAAATAAGAAAGGAGTTTTGCCACTAATAGGCAATGCCCAACGAAAATGAGGCTCTTGTGGCTCATCTCAAAAGGAAAACTACAAGAAAGCACTGAATTTGCAAAGAAGTGAACCTCATAAATTGTGCACAAAAAGGTTTTGAAGATTCAGATAAAAAGCTCAGTTCCAGCATGACCATCTGTTATTTCCCCCTAAAAGAAGATAGCTAGTAGTTTATAAAAGCAATAAAACAGTTTCTGAGCTCAAAGGCAATAGCAAGGACTTCCAGTTACAAACCAGGGAACATACACACTGACATCCAGCTGAACATGCTTCCCTGACCCCCTCACCTGCTCTCCAGACAGAAGCAAGGATTCTTCTAATAATTGGTGTCTGATCCACTGTTTTTCTCCCTCAAAATGATTATGACTGGGCATCAAAATTGCCTTCCTCATTTTTCTTCTGTCAATGTTCACAACTTTTTTAACTTTTTTATCAGGAAATCTTTTCTGTATACACCTAACATTTTTGGCCTCTTCCTTATCACCTTGCCCCAAACCCTTCCAATTCTCATCTAGTTGTCTTAAAGAATCCTCTCCTCCCCTGTTTAAGTGGTGCACTTAGAATGGAATCGAACCCTGATTGGCCAACATGAAAATGTTAATGATATACCTAGATCAAAAAGAACAAAATTTAACCACAAACCAGTGAAATCAACTCTGAGGGAGAAACCTCAGTTTCTCCCCCAGAGCCTGCCTTCTGCTCCTTCATGTAGCAATGTGGTTAAGAGTCTGGCAGACTTGCACTGCTTGCACTATAATGTTGGCTCTATGCTTCTCAGATGCCTGGCCTTGGGTGAATCATTTGACCTCTAGATACCTCGATTTTCTCAAAGGTAAATTGTGTATAATGAGGTACATTTCTTGTGGAGTAGTTAGGATTACATGAAATAACTCATTTAAAGTGCAGAACAAAATGCCTGACACATTTTTAAGTCCCCAATGTAAGGTTGTCTTAGGCTCTGCCGAGGAAGAAATGCCAGTCAGCCACAAAATCAGGCAGTAAAGAGCTTTATTGGGGTTTGCGCACCAGGCCGAGGTTCTCCAGCCCGCAGAGTGGGGCCGGGGAAGTCGCACCCAAACTGGGAGCGTGGCGGTGTTTTATACACCAAATCTGGGTGATTCTCTTCACGGGAGCTGGGGATTGGTCCCTTTGAACCACGTGGCAGTATGTCATTGGTGGTTCTCCTCAGGTTCAGGTTGCCTTGAGGATATCCATTTTGGCAAAGCCGCTGTTTCGGCTCTCTGGTTTGACGTCAGCCGTCTTCGCTGGGTTGTAGTTCGGCCGCCATTTTGTCCTACCACGCCCACCCTGACACCCAAGTAATGTTATTTGTTGTTAGTAGTAGAGGTATTGGCAGCAGCCACTATATCCTTCTGAGATTAAACTGTTCTTATTTGAATTTACCAGACTTTTGTAGTCACTACTAAGATCATAACTGTATTTTCCTATTGTTTTATTATAAAGGCACACTGCCATTGTTTAAATAACAATAGGAGCCTAAGCTTGGCCAATCACAATGTCAAAGAACATAAAGAAAGGGGAACACCCAGGCCACCTGGTGAATCCCTGCTTCGAAACTGACTGTCAGCCTCATGGGACCTTTGAGAGGTCTAATTTTGATCTGGATCTGAGGAGTCTATTTGAATTAACCAAATGTTACAGAAACACCCCCTCCCCCTGGGTCTTTTTTTTTTTTTAGTATTCTTCTTTGCCCACCCACCCCCATGTTAGGCACTGTGGCTCTCAATGCCAGAGTTTGGTAAAAAGGAAAGAAACCATTTATTCAAAAGTTATACAGGTTTAGGGTAATGACAGAATGTTGCCATTAAATCCCAAGGTCTCTTTAAAACACCCACAAATACACACACACACAGTCCTGACTCTCTTTGCCAAACCAGGCCAGTCAGAGGTACCGTATGTTAGGAAAAGAAATAGAAGTCCATAGCTTGGCTAGACTCCTGTTCTTAGTCCAAAACCTCATCTTCATTGTGGGCCCATGGGAGTCCTTCTGCATTCTTTCAAACCACTAATAGAGAGCTCCACATGGCTGCTACATATCGCTTTCCTGCTTCCTAAGCCTCGTGGTCAAGAGAGCCCCCTCTTCCCTTCCCCAAACCATGTGGTTAGACCCCAAGTGGCTACTGTGCCTGGGTTTAAATCACAGCTGGGATCTTCCTCTGTAACCCCATTTCCAACTCCTCCCAAAATTGGCTACACCTGCCGGCATTCCTATATTCTCTTCCTTTCTTGGCTGTCATAGTTAGTCCAGGCAGGTGTGGCCCCATGGCATGGAGTGAACCATCTCCAAGCTCTGGAACAGGCCCTCTAAGGGGGAAGCTGCCTTCCAGCTACATCACAGGTCAAAGCAATGCATATCTCCCTGAGCAGGCTCTGAGCAGGCTCTGAAGCTAGCCTGCTGTTATTGATATGCAAAATAACTCTCAATCCCCTGCTGCTGCTTTTCCCAGCTCCCAAACTAGGTCTGTGGGAGGCCCTGGGACCTCTCAGCCTATACTCCACTAAATCTACACCTTGTTACACAAACTCTGGAAACTTTCACAGAACTGCAACAACTATCTTTTAATTTTCAATGATAAAAACTATAATTGTGATGGGGCTATAATACTTATGGCAGCATGACCAGAAAAATCTCTTTCTATAGGTAGACCAACTTAACACATCAAATTTTAAGCAGAAGTTGTTGGGTGAATATGCAAATAAAATGAGAGAGTTCGCTGATGTTAACTATGTCACCTAAAATAACAAAGGCCTGTCTCCCAAAGAGGCCAGTCCTCTCAGAGGTCACTGGCTAAGCCCCCTCCACAGCACACAGTCCCACCTCAGAGCCTATCAATGGATGCCAGGAGCACCCCTTTCTTATTTCTTCCAGGGCTAAAACCTCTCCAACTTATATTTTCCTTTTTTTAGGTAGTATCTAATAGGCCTGGACTGTGTATTGCTTTTTGATTATGACTTTGAATATCTCTGCTCCAATCAATTTTATACTAATTTTGCAGTTGTAGTCCCTGGGAGCATTTCCTTCTCCTTATACACGAGCTCTTGGGATAAACCTCGATGTACTGGCAACATTTAGTAATTCCATTACATTATTTAAAAAAATAGGTACATGGGCATGGAATGCTGTTGAAGGTCCTATGAAGTATCACATTATTTTTTTAAACTATCTTTAAGTTCTAAATAAATAACTTTATAGACTCATTGGAAATTGCCCCCACCCCTCACCTCCATTTACAAGACAGCATCATGCTAATTTCACCTTTAAGCAAAAGGATTTCTATTCCCAATAATGCTTCTTTTCAGTGACAAAGGAGATCATTGGAAATATTTTGCAGTAAATGTGGCCTCCAAAGCATGATACTTGTGTCACTCATGTGTGCATTTAGGCGTTCTTAGTAACATGAAACAATCTTTAAAGGGTTAAGTGAAAAAATAAGATTAAAAATGGTATATTCAGAATATATACAGTATAGCACAGGGTTAAGCTGTGCTCTTAAATTTATTGTCTGAAACAGTTGCATTTCTCTGCCACACCATATACAGACATGCAAGTGACGTATCTTGCCTCAGTTTATCTGTGCTCTGGGAAGACTGCTTACCTCATAGATGACAATGAAGGTTAAATGAGTGAGTAAAGTGTTTAGAATGCAATCTGGCACATAATGATCAGTCAATAACTCTAAGCTCATTTTCACTTCTACCCTAAAAATATGAATAAAAATCAGAGAGAATATTTCCAAATATTATTAGTATCTGTCTCCAGAAAGAGAGATCTATGTGCTTTCTTTCCCTTTATGTCCTGTGCTTTCCCCAAATTTTGTGTCATGACCATAGACAACTTAGATTATCAGAAAAAGAATAGGCTTTCAAAAAGAAGAAAAAATATTGTCTCAGTTGATGACTCTTAGCCTGAAATAATGTTTTTCAAAAGCCCCTTTGAAGATGCAATTTGAGGTGTATAACTATTACTTTCTGCTGCTGCCATAACAAATTACCACAAAGTTAGCGGTTCAAAACAAAAGCAATTTACGATCTTAGAGCTCCACCCTTCCAAAGTCTTACACGGGACTCCAGGTGTGGGCAGGCTTGCATTCCTTTCAAGCAGTAGGAAACCACTGATCTAAAGTTGCACTGTCCCATAACAGAGCCATAAATATATGGCTTTTTAAATGTAAACTAATTAAAATTAAACACTATTACAAATACAGTTCCTCCCTCACTCTAGCCACATTTCACATGTTCAATAGCCACATGTGGCTACTTTAGAACAATGATATGAGACATTTGCATCACTGCAGACAGTTCTTTTGGACAGTGCAGATCTGGAGGCAAGACTCCTCCTGGCCTCCTGACTGGTGTTCTTCTTGAGCCTTGGTGGCCACATTTCCTTTTCAGATACAGACTGGCTGAAATTATTTCCCTGCTTTAAATTTCTCTTTGGTCTCTACTGCCTATAACAAACTTTTTTCAACATTTTAAAGCAATAAAAGTTTTTAATCAAACCATATCTTGTGTATAAATCATTCTATGTAGCTGTTTCCATTGTAGCTCTGGTAGAGACTTTGAGACCACCCTCTACTCCCCACCCCATTTGACCCATGTCAGGCCTGTAATGTTCTGAGGATTGTCCACCTATAAAGAGAAGTTAAAATTCCTTAGCATGTCATATATATTCTTCATCTACCCAGTCTATTCGTTTTTCTCCAGAGGGTACCTACCTTACCGTTCACTTTCACTTTTTCATAAGTTTGTCCATAAAATCCCTGTCACCACTAAGGAAATCTCCTAATAGGAAAGTATTGGCCTGTACTACTAAGACAGGTGCTCTTAGCCTAAGGGCCAGCGTGGATGGATTTTAGAGGATGCTTCTGTGAACCTCAGAACTGGCTGCATAATTTGATGTGTATATGTATTAGGTTAAATCCTCCCAGTTTCTATAATTATCAATTGGTCTGTGACTCTAAAAGTTTAAGAACATGACCAGAGAAAGTCAGGGTTAAAGCAGGAGCCCCTTCAGCACTTCAAGGTCCCTCTTTTAATCTCAGTTGCCACATATACTTTATTTTAGAATTTCCTCATGCAAATATATGACAATACAATTCATTTAGTCAGTTCTGCAGTCCCCTCCCCAGGATAGAAGTGCCTGTCTACTCTGCTTCCTTTCTTTATTACCTAGAGCGCCAGACACTCAGACACATGCTCTCTAAAAGAAGACAAGGTAAGCACTGCAAGCACATCCTTGTGCTAGAAAAACAGTTCTACCATTACCATTTCAAACTGTGGACACTTTGGAAGAAATTATTAATAGCATTTACAAGGCTCTTACATGTGCCAAGTAGTTTACAGATAGTATCTTAATTAAGCTTCAAACACCTTCAGAAGCATTTTTCCAACTGTTACTCTTGACGCTTCAGTCACACAGCTATGAAAAGGTACACTGGAATTTGAGCCTGTGTCATCAGGTATGTGGGTGTTGAGATCACTGCTTTCTTACAGCATTCCTAGTTTTACCAAAATAATGCCTGCAAGGGGTCTCTCTAACAGTTATGCTTGTGCCAGCAAAAAACTACTAGACCTAATAAGTGAATTTGGCAAACTAGTGGGATACAAAATGGATATTCAGAAATTGAAGGCATTTTGTATACCAATGATGAAATGTCAGAAACAGAAACTAAGAAAAAGAATCCCATTTACTATAGCAACAAGAAAAAAAAAGTACTCAGGAGTAAACTTAACCAAGAAGGTAAAAGACATGTACTCAGAAAAGTACAGAACACTGAAGAAAGAAATTAAGGAAGATATAAATAAATGGAAGCATATACTGTGTTCATGAATTGGAAAAATTAACATCATTAAAATGTCCCTATTACCCAAAGCTCCTATAGCTCAAAAATTTATGTGGAAACAAAAACAACCCTAAATAGCCTCAGAAATCTTGAGAAAGAAGAACAAAGTAGGAGGGATCACAATACCTGATATAAAACTATATTACAAGGCCATTGTAATCAAAACAGTCTGGTACTGGCATAAGAACACATCGATCAATGGAACAGATTAGAGAGCTCAGAAATAAACCCATGTCTTTATGGTCAATGTTGGCAAAGGGGGCAGGAGCATAAAATGGAGTAAAAATAGCCTCATCAATAAATGGTGATGGGAGAACTAGACAGGTACATGCAACAAAATGAAACTAGGCCATCAACTTATACCACAAACCAGAATAAACTCAAGATGGATAAAAGACTTAAATATGTTGTGACACCATAAAAGTCCTGAAGGAAAACACAGGCAGCAAAATTTCAGATATCGCATGCAGCAATATCTTTGCCAATATATCCCCTAAGGCAAAGGAAATAATGGCAAAAATAAACAAATGAGACTACATCAAATTAAAAAACTTCTGCATGGCTAAAGAAACCATCATCAAAATGCAAAAGAAACTGACTGTATGGGAGAACATATTTGCCAATGATACCTTGGACAAGGGTTTGATCTCCAAAATACATAAAGAACTCACACGATCCAACATCAGGAAGACAAACAATCCAATTAAAAAATGGGAAAAGGACCTGAATAGACACTTCTCCAAGGAGGACATACAGATCACCCATGGACATATGAAAAGGCACTCAACATCACTAGCCATTGGAGAGATGCAAATTAAAACCACAATGAGATATCACCTCATACCAGTCAGAATGACCATCAATAATAAATCAACAAATGCAAGTGTTGGCAAGGATATGTAGAAAAGAGAGCCCTAGTGCACTGCTGGTGGGAATGCAGACTGGTACAGCCACTGTGGAAAACAGTATGGAATTTCTTCAGAAAGCTAAAAATGGACCTACCTTTGACCCAGTGGTTCCACTGCTGGGATTATACCCTAAGAATCCTGAAACACCCATCCAAAAGAACATCTGCACCCCAATGTTCATAGCAGGACAATTTACAATAGCCAAGTGCTGGAAACAACCTAAGTACCCATCGGTAAATGAGTGGATCAAAGAACAGTGGTACATTTACACAATGGAATTCTATGAAGCTGAAAGAAAGAAAAATGCCTTCCTTGTGTAACAGCATGGATGAAACTAGAGTATATTATGCTCAAATACCATATGATTTCACCTATAAGAGGAACCTAATGAACAAAACAAACAAACAAACAAAATAGAAGCGAAGCCTTGGAAATAAGAAACAGACTGACAGTGACCAGAGGGGAGAGGGGAGGGGGCTAAGGGTGGAAAGAAGGGGAATGGGGTAGTCAAGGAACATGTATGAATGACCCATGGATTTGCATAGCAGTATGGGGATCTATTGTGAAGTGTGGGCTGGGTGGAGGATGGCAAAGGGGGAAATATTGGGACAACTGTAATAGAACAACAATAAACTATTTAATAAAAATAAAGAAAAGCTATGCTTTTGGTTGCTTCAACCTGGGGTCCAACAGAATAGAAACTGTGAAGAGAACTTTAGACTGAATGTGAAAATCATTCCCTTTAAAAATGGAGGCAAAGAGTAGCATTTGATAGTGACTATATTTTGGATCAAATCATATAAAGAATCCACAGAAAACTGTCACTCACTATATAACCCTGTGGATGTTCCTTAATCCTCCAGGGCACAGTCTCTTGATTGGCAAAATGGGCATCATAAAAATACTTGGTTCTTGAAGAATAAAGTACATAGGTAAAGTACTTAGTGTGCTCCTAAGCATTTAGTAATGACCAAACACACCATAATAATTATCATCATTATTGTTGTTGGGAAACAGTTCTGACCCAAAAGAATGTTCTGATTTGCTAAATTAGTCTCCTTAGTGAGACAAGGTAGTTACTGAGTTGATGGTAGACAACCTAATCCTCTGCTTATGTATAAAAAGAAATGAGTCAGAAAGATAAGACCCCTGCTTCACATGTAAGAGCTTTATGGAAGAATGACCAGTGGGCTAGCTTGTTTTTCTCTGATCATCATGAGTTGATGGCAGCAGGCAGACAGGTGCACAAACTATCTGAGTCCCCAGACGGATTGGAACTGCTGCAGCTGGCTTTGCCTTGGTCAGCCCTGCTCCAGCTGTGTCTGGGAGGACACACCGCATCCCAGTGCTGAACCCCCGTCTGACATTGTGTCTGACATAACCACCTCTGTCCCAAGAATCATTTCTTGACTCATAAGAATCTTCCATTCTGGGGTTAGGAATGAGAAAGTACAAATGACTGAGTGACAAATGCATTTCTATTCTTTCCTTGGAGAACAGGAAACCAACAAATGCTCTCATATTCTGGTTTTACATGTATAGTGTTAAAGACAGTTTAATGCAGATGAAGCACACAGGCTAATAGGAGTTAAAGTGTGTGGGTTTCACATGTAAAACTAGTCCATAAAACATATTGTACAACTACTTTTGCATTAAAAAAAGGCTATTCTAAAATTTTCAAAAAAAATTTCCATACTTCATTCATGTTTGGCATTCTAAACCAGCACCCAGCCATGAAACTCCTCTTTCATTTGCCACCATATCTCCCCAACTTTCTACTCACTGTTCTGAAAACATTTTGCATTCATTCCTGACTCCTAGATTTAGCCAACAGTGTGTTTCCTTCCCCACCTGGAATACTTTTTCCACTCTTTACATATTCACAACTTACCCAACCATTACATTTTGTCCTAAGTTCCATTGTATGTTTCAATGTTGAGACTTCCCCAGTTCCTGTCATCTGCAGTCATGTTGCTCACCTTGGTATATGTTCCAAAAATATTGACAGTATTCTATGTGCCTGCAGTGTGCTAAGCACTGCAGATGTAAGAGTGAACAAAACAGACAAATGGCGAAGAAGGCAGAGCAAAAAGTATATAAACATAAAAAGATATTTCTATAGCAAAAGCTGCTATTGCTAGATCACAGTCTAAGAAGGACTATCACAATAGAAAGTGATTTCACCAGGTTTCCTGGGATATGAGGTGACACAGAATTACATCAGACTTCACTGAGAATTGTTTTTGAAAAGATGCAAAATCTGAGACTAGTAGTCTCTGCTACTCAATGAAGTACAGATAAAAATAAACCAGGAATTCACACACATGTGCGCATGCTTTGGATGGGTGTGTTTGGAACTCACACAAAGCTTGTCTTGTCCTCTTAAGATATCATAGCCTGTTATATCATTAATAATGTATATGCTTTGCCTTGTCTTTCTTATAAAATGAAAGTTCTTTGAAAGTCTGGTAGCTATGGCTCTTTCAAATATGGCATATCAATGCTGTCTGTCTTCAAGTAGAATAAAGTGAATTTGAAGTGTTTTATTCTGATAATGTCCCTTGAAAGATATCCATTTGTTGAGTGTCTCTCATGTGATTTCCAGCCTAAAGTCCATCATTTGTAGACAGAAGTGAGGACAGCACAGTTGGAAAGAGGTCTAAAGCTGTTATTTTAAACAAACAGCTAGTTGCAAGTGCTGGTACAGGAGAGCTTTTCCATTTGTCTTTTCACATAGACCCTAGTTTGTCGCCACAGCATTTATGTCCCTAATCTGATTAGCTAGAGGGGCGTCCAGAAATCCCTTAGCTACAATAGCCACTTGCAAAATCCAAATACATCAAAACAAAGATTAATAAAATATATCTATAAGCGTGTTTACAGTCACAGGGGGTTAAGAGGAAAATGAAACAGCAGCAATTGCCAGCTCCTTTCCACCGGAATTCATAATTTATTTACCTTCTCTGTCCTGCTCCCCGTGTGGCAGCAATCAATTGCATTCAATGTCAACTCCTAGAACAATGGTCTACTGTGCCTGCATTTCTTGCTCTGTGAGCTGAAAGGTCTACAAATGCTTTTAAGGATTCATCGGTATATACACTTCAGTTATCAAGGTGAAATCTAATTGTAACTAGAAAATGATCTGAGTGCCTCTACTCCGGCACCTAGGAGTATTTTTAAAGGGACATGCAAAAGTTAGGGTAGGATGACTATTTTAAGAACCACCCAAAAATTCAATGGCTTAGCATAATAAATATGTATTTCTCATTTATGCCAAGTTCAATGGGCATATCTCTGGTCTGGCAGCTATGCTGGGTGGCTCTCTGAGTACAAGCTCAGGGATTTAGGTTCCTTCCAACTTTTTTTTGCTGACATCTGCAACATGACCCTCCACAGTTTCCAGGGAAGAATAAGACAGTGTGGGCCTATCAGAAACTTAACTATCTTTCAAAGAAACACACACCATGTGGGCCCACATCCCATTAGCCGGAAATAGCCGTGTGGCCTCGCTAGGTACAAGAGCCTTGGGAAATGTAAACCCAGCTTACTAGCACTTTAGAAGACTACATCATGGAAGGGAGCACAAGCCTTGTGAGCAGCCAGCTGTCTCTGGCCTGAGGACCACAAGTCGACATGTAAAAAACCCCACAGGATCTCCTACCAAATTTCAACTCCTGCCAGTCCTACAGCAAATATCATGCATAATTCCTAAGGGCTCAGTGAGACAGCAGGAGGTACCAGTCTAAAGACATGCACTTAGGAGGCCCACAACCTAGATTAAAATCCTGACCTATCACTTAGCCATGGTGTGACCTTGTGCAGATAAATTATCCCTTCTATCCTTGATCAGAACAATGGGGAAAATAGTAATTTTCTATTCATAGGGTTGTTGTGAGCATTAAATGATGGGATGTATATAAATAAACATTACCTGAATAAGAACAAAGAGAGGCTTGCTACAGCAAGGAGTCAGACATCATCACTGTTGCTTACATTTGGCAGAGACTCAAAGGCAGGCAGGGAGTGAGAAAGCTTTATCATGGAAAAAGGGAAGGCTTTAGGCATGCTTTGGTTGAAGGTTGTTGGCATGGGGTGTGGAGGAGGGCTCACTAGAAGCAGAGCATCTTCATTGACTCATCTGAGAAGCATATCTGACTTTCTCTGGTTGATCTTGAATGGGTAGTTGGGGCAAAAAACAGGGAGATGGCAGTCATTGACCAAGTCCTGACCTTAGTGGGCCAATTGCTGTGGAGGCTGTGGGTCAGGATTTTTACATATTATATGGTCTGGCCATTGTCCCTCTTTAGCTAGTATTGTTCCAAAGTGCATGGAGGCTCTACTCTGCTTTCATACTGACAGAGATTTTCTGCTGCTTAGGTCTATATTCTTCTGGAAAAAGTTGAATCAGAATTTTTGTATTCTTAACCCTGGGCATTAAGGGACAGGAGGCGGGGAGGAAAAGAGCTTTAAATGCTGTGCTGTCTGACAAAGCCAGGTCTACCACTATCCTACACTGCACAGAGCAGCCAGGTGAAACCAATATTAACGTGCAATAGTGTGTTCTACAGTGCTGTGAGTGAATGGGCTTTCCAGGATGCTGGAGAAGTGAGGGCCAAGAGAGAGCTCAGAAAGGCCTACAGACTTGCTGCCTTTTTCCCCAGGTGAGGATGGAACCCTCAGACATGGCTTTAATTCAACAACCAGCAGACCTGAAAGTTTGCTAATATACCTTAAATGGAAGAATTAAGCAGAGAGATTTTATTGAGTATGTAAATTTTTTTCTGAATGGTGATGAAAGACACAACATAAAGTGACTGTGGCCCAGCATGAAATTTAGTTTCTTACATCTTGGAACATCTTACTTTAATAAGTGTTACTGGTAGCTGTGTGCCCTCTCCCCACCCAGAGTGCTGACTGAGGCCGAGTGAAGCTTCGAGAACATATTTTGCATCTGCATTTACTCTAACTTAAAGCAAGAATGTGAGAGTGTGAATCTCGACCTCCAGGGGTTGGGTGCTTTTTAATTACTAAAACTTAGGCCACCTGAAATTATATAAACCTTAAAAAAGAAAGCAGGAAGGCCTCAAGAGAGATTTAATAGATATCATATGGAAATTAGTAATTGAATGCAGGAAAGAAGGAAATGCAATGTCAAACTTGAAGAAGACAGGTTCATGCTAACACCACAGGTCAAGAACTGAACCGGTCTTTTCAGAGTTGGGCAGAGGAAAAGGATTTACTACTCAGTTCCTGCAACTATGAAAACAAATGTAATGATACTTTTTTTGAAATGTTAATTGACTTCCTCTGCCTACCTCTGTGAGATTTCTTTTCCCTCTTAACCTTTCCTTCTCTGCTTTCTTCTTAGTCACAGTTGCCTATTCTCATTGCCTCAGGGAAAATGAGTAGAAAGCAGAGAAAAATTGAAACCTTTCATTTGCATTTCATTTGCATTCCAAAAGCCTAGAACCTTCAGGGATTGAGAAAAAAAAATCACCCATACCGAAAACGAAACAGCAGCTCTGAGGCACACTTGGGAGATAGATATAAACATTTGTGGTAGCAGACTTTGCACAGTTCAAGATGACAGTCCTTACCTGAAGAGACCTTGCAGGCAAGAACCAAGTTCACCTTTGCAGATGATCCAGGTTCCCCTGGAAAAAGGTGCACATACTGCCTGTGCCTGAGAGTTCTGCCTGCTGCCTGCTTCAGTGACTTGGTTAGCACCAGAACTGCAGGCAAGCTGACACCAGGTAGGAAAGCGCCTGTGCCTGTTCCAAAGACCTCACTTGGCCCCCAGGAGATTCAGCCAATGAGAAAACTCACTCCCACTACTACTTTGTGATGTCCCACATAGTTTAACTTACAGAGTTTAAAAGATAGAGGGTAGAACCCTAGCAAGGCAGTTGGTGCCCCCACTAAAAAACAAAAAACAAAAAACAAAACAAGGTCTAACCATCATACTTTGGTACAGTTGAATGGGTTCACCCAGGACAGTGGGCTCACAGAATAAATCATCATTTGGAATGGTGTTGATAGGAAGCAGCTGGAAATGAATAGAGGGAGGAAGGGGAAAGGGGGCCTCCACCCTTTTTGACCCAAGGCAAATAGCAGAAATAGTTTCAGTTAACTGCCCTTTTTGCAAAATAGTTTCAGTTAGCAAAATTTTCATTGTGGTTTTACCCTGGAGTGGGGGGGCTGTCAAGGAGAATTATGGGAAAGGGCGTGTGCAAAAGAGACTAAAGTGAGATAAGCAAAGTATCTGTCAGTCAATATAGAACCTCTCCCCTACGTGAATGCAATAATCACCCATGCACTTAAGGCAGCAGATTCAGGGGACTGGGGTACTTCTTGCCACTCTCAGCAGGCCAGTTCTTTCCCTTGAGGACATAATAATTCAGCTATTATTCATCTGCTTTCCTCTTGCTGATCTATAATTCTTTACTGTGTGGAACCGAGCTCCAGTCCAATAACAGATTTATAAAAAGGGAATCATATTGGGAGCCTGTATAATTCAGGGTTTCCCAGAGAAACAGAATATATGGAGCAAGAGCAGGGCTGACTTTTTGAACACTTGACAATTCAATATGGAGTCACTGTCAGCCATGACAGTTATGTCAAGTGCTCTGTCAAGACTGAGGTAATGAAGTATCATAGAAATTCCCTTAGGAGGGGACCAGAATGCCCCAAATCACAAGTCTCGACACTTAGATAATGACTCCATCTGGACACCAGTATGAGTGGGACCTCTGCCCCTTGTGGGCTGTAAGAACTTAGAACTTGGGCCACCCAGTACTTGAGCTTGACTGTTTCAGGGATCAAGCTCAGAGCTCTAGCAGACTTCCACTCCACTGGATGCCTATCACCCCTGCAGCCGCCTGACTTGAGACCAATGCCCACCTCTCCAACTGTGGGTACCGCCAATGACTGGGACTCTGAGTAGAATACTCTTTCTGCTCACTTTTATCACGTAAGCTCCCCCTCTCTGTGTGTAAGCTTCATGTGACTCTATTGACTTATTGGAGAGCTCTCCCTTAACAAACCTGGCATTGTTGAAAGACGCCAACATGTGTGAGTGACTCCTTTCAGGGATGCTCCCTTGCTCACGACACCGAATCAATAGATTACGGATTTATCATAAGGAAACAGTTTGTGCTACCATGGACTCTGACTTCTCCCTATATCTGCATGGTAAGCTGGGAAATGAGAGGCTCAGGAAAGCCAATTTGAATATAAAGGCAGGAAAAAGCTGTTGTTCCAGTTCAAAGGTAGTCAAGCAGGAAGAGTTCTCTTTTACAAACAGAAGGGTCAGCTCTTTTGCTCTATTCATATCTTCAGTTGATTGGGTGAGGCCCACGTACATTGGGGAGAACAACCTGCTTTACTCAGTCTACTTATTTAAATGTCAATCTCATCCAGAAATACCCTCACAGACACACCCAGAATAAATTTTGACAACTATCTGGACACCCCAGCACCAAGTCAAGTTGATAGATAAAATTAACCAACACAGGGTCTCCATGAGATGACATGACATCTAAAACCCTTTCCAGAACCTAGATTCTAGGGGTGCTTCATCAGGAGGGAATATAGACATGCAGAACTTGAGAAAGAAAGCAAGGTAGTGGTGAAATTTGCTAAGGCTTATGTTTGCCTAATCTTGCTACAGTTTATATTCCTTTCTAGGAATATTCTGGTGTAGCCAGTCTGTTTATCCTCAGTGGAACATTCAGTTATGGCATAAATATTTAGCACATTTTTGTATTAAATTCTCATCATTCATCCAGAATAAAACAAGCTTTATAGAGACATGACTGGCAAAAATATCCAGGGCTATAAAAGTTGTTCTTCATGCTTTCTGATAAGCCAATAAACTTTTGGTCCCAGTCAAATATAGTACAATATAATGATTAAAAATACAGGCACAGATTCAAATGCAAGCTCTACTAAGACCTGCATAAGGACCTTCGGCAAATTATTTAAATTCTTTGGACTTGTTTCCACATTTACAAATGTGGGGATAATGACAGTGCTTATTATGCTCATTAAATCAGAGGATGCCAGTAAATACCAACATAATACTGGCTGCACACCAAATGCTTAATGTATGTTAAAAGTGATCATTACAATTCAGAGTTCTTTAAAATATGCTGCCTGCATAACCCTGAAGTCTTTTAAGCCATCTTACTCTACTCTTCCTCATTCATTTCTGCTTTATTAGCCACAACAGAACTACTGGTGATTTTTGAGGTTAGCAGATAGATTTCTCGGTGGAAACTGGGTGATAATTTCCTCAGAAACCCAAGAAGCCCATTCAAGGGCAGGTCTTTGACTTGAATACCACAAAGTTGGAAACCAAAAAGCAAAGCTAAATACTTAAAGTTTCATGTGTATGCATATGCACCAGAAAATACCAACTTAATCAGAAACATTCAATTAAGATTAAAAAAATAAAATACAGCATCAGAACTGAAGCAAGCACAGTAATCAAGTGTTTTTTTCTAAAAACAAAATCCAACCTCATGACAATGCTCAATAATGATGATGTGTGGATATAAGCAACTCCAGAAAGAAAAATAAGAAAGAAAGAAAGGTAATTAACTGTACCATTTGACAGTAATGCAAATTTCTCCCCCTTACTATGCTATTTTATGTCTGGCTGTGAGTCCAGAGAGAAGAAACTGGAGAAAGATTTTGCCTTGACTACTTCTAATGATAGACTTCCTAATAAATTTCTATATGCAATGTTTGAGTCACATAATAAAAAGTAGGGCCAGCTACAGTTTGCTAAAATTACATTAATTTAAACTACATTGATTTTCAACAATGGCTTCAAAGAGCCAAAAAACTTTTGAGGGTTCTTTGCAACTAGTTTCTTTAGAGAAAGTTTCATGCATATAGTAAGTCAAAAGAGATGCTGTATGATGGAAGTGTCATTTTTCTATAGAAATAACACCTTTTGTTCACAAGGAGTTTCAAAAGAGTGTAGACTATACATATAAACAGAGAAATTTTACCTGATAGAAAATCCTCATCTCTAGGTAAGAAATAATGTCAAACAGAGACTATGTCATTAGTTATCAGAAAAATGTAAACTAAAACCTCATTGTGATTCCACTACGCACACATTAAAATGGATAAAGTTAAAAAATCACCATACTGCCCTGGCTGGTGTAGCTCAGTGGATTGAGCACGGGCTGCAAACCAAAGGGTCGCCAGTTTGATTCCCAGTCAGGGAACATGCCTGGGTTGCAGGCCAGGTCCCTAGTGGGGGCCATGTGAGAGGCAACCACACATGATATTTCTCTTCCTCGCTTTCTCCTTCCCTTTCCCTCTCTCTAAAAATAAATTAAAAAATTAAAAAAATTTTAAATACCATTTAAATACCAATCACCATACCACTGGCCAAGAAGTTGGAGGAATCAGATTCTGTGCACTGATAGTAGTGGGTATGCAGAACACTACAATGCCTTTGGAAAACCATTTAGCAGTTTCTTACAAAGTTAAACATATACCTACCATGTGACCCAGGCATCCCACTCCTAGGTATTTACTGAAGAGACACCAAAACACAGACATGGACATGAATGCTCATGGCAGTTTCATTTGTAACAGCCCAAAACTAGGAACAGCCCAAATATCCATCAGCAAGTCCATGGATAAACAAATTACATTATATCCATACAATTGAAATTCTACTCAGCCACAAAAATGGAACAAAATCATTGAACTGTATAAATGGGTGAATTTTACAATCATTATACTGTGTGAAAGAAATTATGGAAAAAAGATTAGACAGAGCCCAGGATGGGAGAAGAACTGAGCATCTGAGCAGATTCCCGGCTTCCTCTCTTCTCCCTGCACCTCGCTCTCATGGCCTGCCCGCCCTGCCACCTGCTCACCCCCCAGAACATCTCCCACCATGGCCACCTCAGAGAGTTCCCACTTGAACAAAGCCATCCAGCAGGTGTACATGTCCCTGCCTCAGAGGGACAAAGTCCAACAATGTGTGTCTAGACTGACAGTACTGAAGAAGGACTGCGCTGCAAGACCCGGACCCTGGACAGTGAGCCTGACTGTGTAGAACTGCGTGAGTGGAATTTTGATGGCTCTAGTACTTTAGAGTCCAAAGGGTCTAGCAGTGACATGTATCTTGTTCCTGCTGCCATGTTTCAGGACCATTTCCTCCAGGACCCCAACAAGCTGGTGTTGTGTAAAGTCTTAAAGTACAACCAAAAGCCCACAGAGACCAATTGAAGGCATATCTGTAAACGGAAAATGGACAGGTGAGCATTCAGTTCCCCTGGTTTGAAACAGAGCAGGAATGTACTCTCATGGTCACAGATGGACACCCTTTTGGTTGGCCTTCCAATGGCTTCCCTGGGCCCCAAGGTCCATACTACTGTGGCGTGGGAGCAGACAAAGCCTACAGCAGAGACACTGGAGGCTCACTACCAGGCCTGCTTGTACAGTGGCATCAAGATTGTGGAGACAAATGCCGAGGTCATGCCTGCCCAGTGGGAATACCAGATAGGACCCTGTGAAGGAATGGACATGGGAGATCATCTCTGGGTGACCCAGTACTTCTTGCACCGAGTGTGTGAAGACGTTGGAGTGATAGTAACCCTTGATCCCAAGCCAGTTCCTGGGAATTAGAAAGCTGCGGACTGCCACACCAACTTCAGCACCAAGGCCATGTGAGAGGAGAATGGCCGAAAATAAATGGAGGAGTCCATCGAGAGGCTGAGCAAGTGGCACCAGTACCACATTTGAGCCTATATCCCAAGGGGTGCATGACCGGATTCAATGAAACCTCTAACATGAACAACTTTTCTGCCTGTGTGGCAACTACAGCGCTAGCATCCGCATTCCCTGGGCTGTCGGCCAGGAGAAGAAGGGTTGCTATGAAGAACTGGTGCCCTTCTGCCAACTGTGACCCCTAAGGGGTGACAGAAGCCCTCATCTGCACGTGTCTTCCAACAAAACTGGTGATGAGCTCTTCCATGAATGGAAGAAGTGGAAAAATAAAGTGGAATAGACTTGCAGCCATTGAACCCCTTCTAACTGATTCTTCATCCACTCCCACTCTTGCCCCCTATCAATTGTCACAAGAGCCATAACTCAGAGGGCAGAACATCAGGTCGGTTTTTTATTCCTTGTGCCCAGTTAAAAAAAGAAAAGAAAAGAAAAAAAGAGTATGTACTACATGCTCCTATTTACATAAAATTTAAGCAAATGCAAATCGCTAACCTATAGTGACAGAAAGCAGATCAGAATTTTGCCTGGGGAAGGAGTGAAGGGAGGGCATGAGCCCTATTATAGGTAAGCACTGGGAAACTTTTGGAAGTGATGGAACTGTTTGTTCTCTGGATGTGCTAATGGTTTCCCAGGTGTTTACATATGTCAAATCTGAAATGTACACTTGAAATATGTGCAGCCTATTTTTCTTCAGTCATACATTAAGTATAAAGACCAATGAGGAGAACAGGAATGTGAAACGTCACAGTGCCTAGCAAATAATAGGTTGTCCAAAAATGTTGGTTATATGTATTCTCATGGGGACATCTGCCTACCTATATTGGAGCTGTTTTTTGTTCTTTAAGTGTTATATGTGTTCTAATGTGTATATGTAGTTATGTTCTGTATGTGCTATAACATTGTCTTCATAATATAGTTTCTCTCTGATCTCTGTGTTCACTGTATCATCATCTCTTTTATGACTGTCTCTTCCTCTGTCCTGTATTTCTCTTCCTTACATATGTATCGTGAACTTACGCTAACAGCATCTTTAATTCCCTCTGAGAAATTCCCACCCATCAGTTCCCACATGGTGAGAGGAGGAAGGGCACATGATTCACTCTTAGCTAGAGATCATCCCCCTAGCCAGAATGAGTGGTTAATAAAGGTACAGCCCACCTTGGGCCATTGAGAATATATCTTAGGAGGCCTGGGCTAACATTTTTCTTCAGACTGTGGGGAAAGAATTGCTTTCCCTTTTCTTCTTGTCTTAGAGAGAGCAGTGAGAATGTAAGCATGAACTGCAGACAGATACTTGGCCCCACCAGGGGAGAGCTTGCCTCAAATAAAGCCAGTGCAGAGGGGAGGTGGAGTGAACTCTTGTGGGTAACTGAGTCCAAATGTGTCTGCATTTGAACCTATCTCTCTACCCTCAATTTTGTGACTAATTTCAGTTTTCACTAAGCCAATATCATCTGCATGTTTTGTCACTTGCCATCTTCCTGTCCACCAAAAATATGGTGACATCCATGGGAAAGCATTATTTGGTGATGTATCAGTGAAAGGTGCATAGGAATGTTTAAGAGTATTTGAAACCACCAGTTGACTTCTATAATTATTAATGTTGATGTATAAATAGACAATTTGACAAGACAAACGATGCTCATAGATGTGGTCCCCTCTACTAAGTATGTATGAAATTAATCTCAGGTAAGATGAACATAAGAAGCAAAATAACTCTAGCTGTGAGACTTTTGCCAAGTTTCTCCACTTAAGTCTCAGTTTCCTCATTAATAGTATCTGTTTCTTGGGCTTTAAGACAGTTACATTAAACTATACATTTTTGGCCTTAGTGCAATGCATGCTACTTAGTTGTTGTATTATTGTTACTAAAAGGTGCTATTAATCTTCATCTATACTACAAAGCCAAAATGCTTCTCCCTTCTCTTCCTTAAGGCAAATCCTGGGCATTATTCAACTCCCCTCACCTCCTTCAGGAAAATATTCTTTGATTAGTTTAATACATAATGTAGTGACTATTTTCTTATTTGATTTTCCAAAATATTATTCTGTATATGTGTCTGATGCTCCTTCATATTGTGCCATAATTTTAATTTCCAGGAGTGAGCTAGAGCCAGGTCACATCAGCTTGTGAGAGCCAATTGTTAAATTTTTAGGAATTTTAAGAGACGGTTGTTGAATACAGCCATTATTAAAAATTAAATTGCATAACATTATAATTAAATAAATTATGTTAAAAGCAAAGATAATAAACACTCAAAACATAACACTTCCTAGTTATTTGCATTGCATTTTATTGTCATTTATGCTGTTGCGGTTATTTATCTGTGTTATATGTGTAGGGAGGAAATACTATCAAATGGAGGGTTACTGCACATCTCTTTCCAACTCTGCATGCAGTGACATCATGTTGGTAGCTTGCAATCAGTCATAGTGAAATAATTTACACCACAGAAATCAGCAAATGCAAATCAGCATTCTCCCTCCACTCCTAAGCCACAGAGCCAGTTGTTAATACATTTACTGGTATGCCAGTAAATTTCTTACTGTTCGTGTTTGTAAACAGCTTTAATTAGTTCATTATCTCTTTGACAATAGAGATGTTGCACATTTCTCTTTGTCCTCTGTGTCGTTCAACATATTTTACACACCCAGTAGGTGTTGAACATTTTGCCATTTGCTAGAAGCCTAGAAAGAGGCAGTCATTTCACAAAGATGCCTTTGCTATGGCTATGTTGATGTGATCTGATGCATTTAAAAATACTCCGTCACACAAAAACTTGCAGATCTACCACTGCTTGAGTTGTAAACAATGGGGGAAATTCCAAACACAAAGGTAGAGTAAAAATATTACAGTGTGACAAAGTGAATGCATACTCACATATCCCTCTCCTGAAACAAAGAGCCAAGATCACTCAAATTCATGTCATAAGGAATGGTAAAAAACATCAGTAATGTTTCATTTTCAGAAAGGGGAAAAATGTAGGTGCACAGAGGGCAATAAAAAAGGTCTCCAAGTACTTGAAAGGCTATTAAAAAAGAAAAAGATGGGATATGTTCTGTATTGCACTAGACAATAACAACAGAATCAGTGTTCAGATGTCACAGAGAGGCATGTTTTGATGCAATGGTGACTCAAGATGGATGGAGTGAGAAGTAGTGAATTGTTGCTCCAGTATTATTCAAACATGTAAAAGGGACCCTAGTACACTGTTGGTGGGATTGTAGACTTGTAAGACCACTATGGAAAACAGTATGGAACTTCCTCAGAAAACTAAAAGTGGATCTGCCTTTTGACCCAGCAATTCCACTGTTGGGACTATATCCGAAGAACCCTGTAATTCCATTCCAAAAGAACTTATGCACCCCAATGTTCATAGCAGCACAATTTACAATAGCTAAGTGCTGGAAACAACCTAGATGCCCATCAGTAAATGAATGGATCAAAAAACTATGGTACATATACACAATGGAATTTTGTGCAGCAGAAAGAAAGAAGGAGCTCATACCCTTTGCAACAGCATGGATGGAGCTGGAAAGCATTATGCTAAGTGAAATAAGTCAGGCAGTGAAAGACAAATACCATATGATCTCGCCATTAACAGGAACCTAAACTACAAAACAAAGAAACAAATGAAATATAA
>CM052540.1:62490846-62573409 GCA_028533065.1 Trachops cirrhosus | reverse complement strand
GGGGAGGGAATTCCAGGGGAGAAGGAAAAGGGTTTACAGGAACAAATATAGAGGACACATGGACTAAACTAGGGGGGTTGGAAAGGGGAGGGAGGAGGGGAGGAATGGGTGGGTGGGCTGGAATGGGAATAAAGGATAGAAACTGTAATGAATAAACTAAAATAAAAAATTTAAAAAACCCCACAAACATGTAGATTGGTCATGGGACTTGGCACCTAGTACCGACTCAAAGCTTTTACAAGAATAAATAAGTTAATGGACCAACAAAGGTTCTCAACTTGGGTCACTATTGCCCCCTAGGGAATGTTTGGAAATTCCTTGAGGCTCTTAGTGGGGAACAGATGCAAGGCAAGGGATGTCTTCAAACACAAATAACTGTATCATTCCAAATGCAAGTTGTACTCCTATGGAGATGTAGTCGTTAAGATAATATTTAATTATGCAGTAAATGTTTGTTGAGTGACTAAGTTTCAAGCACCTTGCTAAATTCTAGGGTTAGCTGCACAAGATGAATTTTCTTCCTGCAATAGGCTCAAGACTAATGGAGGGAGATAAGGAAGTAAGTAATCAGTTTCAAGGGTGACAGGCACATGTCTAATATAAAAAATCTGAATGGGTGCTGAAGGAGTGGGGGGGTCCATCCATTATTAGAGTATGGGACCATTCAAAAGGTGGAGAAGGCCTCTCAGAGGTGATAGTACCTCTGAGTGCTCTAGGTTGGGTTGGATTCCAGGTGGAGAAAACAGTATGTGCAAAGGAACAGAAATGTGAAAGAGCATGACACTCTAAAAATAAATATAAAAAAGCAATCTATTAAAAATTTTTTGCCATTATTTTGTTTGGACATCTGGTATGTTTTTAAAACACTTCTCCACCAAGGGACCTATAAGAACACAAGCACAGCTTGAGTGAAGGTTGAGTATGGGAAATATCAAGAAAAGAGACTGGGGAGTTTGGGAAGTATCCCTTCCAACCATGTGGTGAGCAGAGACCTAAACCCTCACCTTATTGCACTCTGCTTCTTCCCCTCATTCGCTCTGCTCCAGCAACCTGATCTTTCATTCTGCTGCTTGGTCCTTTGGCTCAGGGTATTTGCACCTGCTATTCCCTCTGCTGCAATATTTCTTCCCAGCTAGTCACACAGTTTGTTCCTCCTCAAACTTGAGATTATCTCAGTATTACTTCCCTGTCCATTCACTCTAAAACAACACTATCTAGAACTTTCTTATCCCTGTGTTTGATTATTGTCTGTCATCACCATTAGAATGTAAATTCCATGAATGCAGGACCTCTTCCATCTTGTTACTTGCATATTGCAATGCCATTATCCAGGAGGCTATCTATTCACACCTGGGCATCCTATCCTAGAATGGATAAGGGGAAAATTGATCAGAGGAGAACACTTGGGATGGTTAGGAAACTCCAAGCCACATTAGATGAAGAAGGAACTCTTGTGTGTCCTTTCAGCAACCTGGCACGAGACTAGAACTAACTTGGAAACCATGTCTTTTGAGACAAAATTGTAGGACCTAGGGTATTTATCCCAGTGAAAAGTACTCTGCAAATAGTGGGCACTATTTTTAAATATCTGGGGGGCATCTTGTGGGAGAAGGACTGGAATTACCTTGAATTGATCCCCAAGAGGCAAAACCATAGAGTAGAAGCCACATGAGAGCGAGAGAGATTTCAGATCTACATGAGGAAGGGCAATAACAGGCAAAGCAACAGTCAAAGTTCAAAAGGGCCCTTTAGAATGTTTAGAATTCCACCAGTGAAGTTGTTTAGGCAGAAGCTGGCCAACAGAGATAAAAAATTGAAGTCTCAGGCAGGAGATCAAAATAAATACTAACACTTGTATGTCCCTACCTGCATGCCACAAGCACTGTTCGAGTTATGTGACAAATACTAACTCACTTAATCCATACAACCACCTGAGGAGACAAGTGCACTTATCATAATTTTAAAGCACAACAAACTGAGACACGTAAGTCAGAAACCTTGACTATGTTCCCCTGTTAGTAAGTGCCAGAACCAGCTTTTTTTAAAAAAATGATCTTTGATTCCTTTTTTACAATTGCACAGTAATTCTTTTTATGCCTCAACTAGAAATGAGTTGATATCCTGTTTTGATCATCCCCAAGGGAAAACATTATAGAATGTTCAAGTCCAACTGCCCGTTACCACAAAGGTTAAAACCGGAGGTGGTCCATAACAGTACTTAAAGAGAACAGACATCCGGAAAACCCATGCTGGGTGAGCGACCCAGTCCCTGTTGTAACCCATATCTTTTTATTTTTAATGTCTATACTCTAGACCCTTAATGGAAAGGATTTGTTTTGTTGACTACCATATCCTCAGGTCATCAATTTATAAGTGTAAAAAACAGAAAGGAAAGAAAAGAAGGGAAGGAGGAACGAGGTGTAACCATGGGTCTTCTGCCATGGGCTTTGCACACTAAGTTTGTGTGGTCCTATTCACACGAACCAGCCAGGCAAAAAACCACTAGGAGCCCGTATCTAAGACAAACTAAAACATATAGACCTCGTAGTTTTCTAAAGGATCTGTCACAAACTGTTTGGTTTCTACATTAAAAGAAAAACAAAACAAGCATCTTTCAAGCAAGGTAGCTGAACCACGGATAAAAGGTAGGGTGTATCTCTGGGTTGCTTTCAAAATCCCACTCTGATTAAATGTAATAAAACAGAGTCAGTACTAAACTGTTAATAAAATACCATTACCCCCCAGTCACTACAATCTAATAAAGGTGTTTTGATCCTATTTATGAAATAAATTATATTACTTAGTACCCAAGGGAGCTATTTTGACTGTGGGAGGTAATCATATTCTAATTTAATGACATAGGGGAGAAAATCATGCATGACTATAACAACTGTATCCAACTTAAAGAAGACTACATTTTTTAAGGGGCTACAGACATGCCAGTGCTTGTTAAAGTATTAAAATTAACATGTTTATTTTTTTCATTTACCATATATTCACTTTGCCTTCCTCCAGATCCCATAAGCCCACACTATCTCTCCTATGACTATTTAATTTTTTTCCCCCTGGTAAGTCAACTCTGCAACCCACTCGTCTAGAAGAACTAAAAACAAGGCTGAAAAAAAAAGTGATCTGGATATGTGTCAAGAGCAAGTGTAAAGGACAGATGGCTAAAAAAAGCCTAGCATCTCAGAGTCACCCCCCAAGGAAGGGAGAGAAACAATTAGAACTCAGAAGTGAGCAGATTCATTGTGGAGGCATTTAAAGCTCTAATATTGTATCCAAGTGGAGAAATGGGTTCTATTTTGAGGCAAAGGGAGGGCTTATGAATACTTTATAATCTTTGCATTAGAGAGCCTGTGTCAGCATGAATAGATTGCATCCTTTGGGTGAGTAAGCCACTCCTTGGTCTGTGATTAGAAATTGTAAATATCTTCTCTGGAGCAAACTTCCTGAGACAACAGAGTCACCGGTAAGGTGATTTAGAGGCAGAAAGAAATCCTTTAGTGGAGGAATAATGAACTACTTCCTAAGCATCCATTAGGCCCAAAACTATACTTGGCATCTGAATAGAGTGGAGCAGAAAGCCATTATTATGAGGGGTCCCCCCAAAACCTGGAATTATCTTCTGGAAGGTGGGTCCCTTGTAGTACAGGCTTCCTCTGCTAGGTATTTTAGGAACCCATATTTATCAGTGTACCAGCAGATACTGTTGTGAGAGGCTGCATTTGGCTTCAGTTAATTTTTTTTAAAGACTCTTTCAAAGCGTTTGCTCATTTCATGATGGACGATTTATGAGCTCACTGGCTTACACCAAGCTGAGTGTTCAGCAATTTTTACCAAACATGGCATGACTCCATGCCCCATCCTCTCCATTCACATGATCTCACCCCGAACCACTTTTTTTTTTGTTTCCCTGATGAAAAAAATCCTCAGAAATCCTCAGAGGGAAATGTTTCACTGGTGTGGAAGAGGTAAACAAAAAATGGCAGAGACACTAAAAGGCATCAAAACAAACAAGTTCAAAAACTGTTTGAGCAGTGGAAAAAATTCTCAGTAAGTGTATTGCATCAAATGGAGCGTACTTTGAAGTTGATTGAAGTTTAAACATGTAAGAATAAGCACAAAATTTTTAATAAATAAATTCCATTTTTGGGTCCCCCTGGTATAGCCAGATATTGAAGCTTCCTGGGGGCAAATGAGGAGGGGCCTAAGCCCTCCTCATAGCAGAGTAAGCCCTCTGCTCACCCACACACCATCGTTATCTTCATATCCACAGAATCTGAGTACTTATTAGGTCTATGTTTACAAAGGAAAGGCAATAACAAGCACTCCCTCCCTTTTTCAAAGAAATTTGACAATAAAGATGATTTAATAATTATGTCCTTAAGTGATAATTTCATGTTTGAGTGGCCACATAAAGTTGTTAAGAACAGAAATTTGGGATTCAAATACACTTAGATTCAAATCCATGCTCTTTTGGTAATAGGCTACATGACCTAAGATTTGTTTACTTGTGGCTACTTGCTGTGTGAATTTGTTGTAATGATTAAATAAGATGATGCAATCCTGGCTGGGTGGCTCAGTTGGTTGGAGTGTCGTCTCCTACACTCAAAGTTTGAGGATTTGATCCCTGGTCAGGGAGCATATGGGAGGCAATGTATCAGTATTTCTCTCTCACATCAACATTTCTCTCTCTCTCTTTCTCTCTAAAATCAGTAAACATATCCTTGGGTAAGGATTTAAAAAAAAGATGGTACAATGGTTAGTATATCATGAGCATGGAATACAAGTCAGCTTTAACTGATAATAAATATTCACATATAAATTTACAAGTCAAAGAAAAATGCACTTAGATGACAGGTTCTGATTTGGCACTGAAAATGAGACGCCATATCAAAAACTGCAGGAAGCTCTGTTTGCCTCTTTGGATCCCAATCCTGCGCTGATGAAAAACTGAAAAAACAGGTTATGGGTTCATTTAGCTACTAAATTAATCACTTGCAGTCTTCTTTTCCTGCTCCCTCCCTTAGGCCCAACCACCACCATTTTGTATTCTCCTTGTAGAATAGTCTCTAGTATTAAAATTTACATGTAATTGGTAAAGAAAAAATTTCTTTTGTAGTCTACCCTTTGAGAAAATACAATGAATCCCTGGTGGCTTGTGCTACTGAATACATTTTATGAGTTTTTCTCAGGAACTGAATTCAAGGTACATGTAGAATGTATCTATAAAAAAAGAGCAACTTTATTGGGGATTTTTCCCCTTATATTAAGAAGATGCTATTTGGGATCTTGGATGAATTGTCAGTCATTGCTGAATGGCAAGATAATGGTCTTATGTTAGTAAAGAGAGAGACATAAATGATGTGTTGCAAAGTAATAATAGAAGATTGCTTAACAGGTATGTGGAAATGGCACTAATGCTCACAGATATAAATGCAATGTGACAGCAATCTGTGAGGATGCAATGCTACTTGTGGAATGCACATATGCTCATTCCATGGATATATTTTAATCCTCTTGTGAATATTGTGTGTCTATGTGTTTATGTGTGATTTATAAACACGGTATAATAATAGCTTCTGAATATTCTAGCTTAAGAGTAACATGCATTTAATATGCATTATCTCATTTATTCCATAGAAAAACTTGTAAGCTACGTATCCATGCAAAACAAACAAACAAACAAAAAACTGAATCTGAGAGACCAAGGGCAATGTGAAAGGTCACATAGGTAAGTAACAGTGGATGGATTTGCCTTATCCAACTCTGTGTTGTTTTTCTACTATAAAACAATCTGTTTCTGCCATATAACAATCTGTTCTTTGTACAAGCACATTTGGAATACATAAACTTATAAGTGCAGATTCATGTTTTCTCAGGAATTAATACATAGCATTTTCCTTCTTTTAATTTCCAGAAAGATTTGTGATTTGATTTTTCCTGATGACCAGATTGCTTTGTTCTTTTACAAAGATATAGGAATGCAGGACACAGCAATTTTCTATACTATGTTTTTAGATTTATAACATAATACAGCTCAGATGATGTATGCTTAATGGTGTATAAATGAACACTGTTTGGTGGTGGATAGAAAAGATGAAACTGTTGTCGGGCTATATTAAGACATAATGGTTACTTTGCACTTGGCAGAAAGGAACCCACAAATTGTTTTTTTCACTTGTTTTCAAGATATTTATTTTCTCTTTCAATTTTGTCTTTCTTATATGTACATAAGCATGTATTAGTATCTGTTATATGGAAAATATTGGGCTACGCTTTGGGAAGTTTATACGGAGGACTAAGATCAAGAGTTTTACAGTCTACTAAAAGATACTGATGCATAAACTGTAAAATAGGAAGCCAAATGTAACAGGATGATTTATATTGTTCTATTGCAGCCTCTACAAAATTAAAACCAATGTATCACTGTATTACAATTTATGGAAGACTTATAATGCAGTTAATCAATTTTGTTCCACGGATGAAATTTTATGCCATATTTGGACACATTAAGACAACACAAGTTCAAGGGTAGTGCAAAGAAGAAAGTTTACTTAATACTAAAGCCATGTTTAGTATGTCATTTTTGTTGTGTTTCTAGTCACATGAAATGCAAGTCAATATTTTTCAAAACTTTGGTTATTTTGGGGGTGTTAGAAATGTAGTAAAATATTTACTTCCTTATTTTTTGCATACATTATCCATCTTGCTATCTATCATTCTACCATCTATGTATTATTTTTAATGTTACCTTGAGAATATAATGTAAGTATGGTTTAGTCTCTACGGTTTGGTTTTGATGGTTATAATAATGTAAAAATAAGTTAAATTTTTGCAAAAATTTTATGATTACATTTGTACAAAGAAAATTAGGTTATATACAAATGGACATCACTCTATTGGGATTCTTAAGATCCATAGTTAATTTCGCCATGCTGTTTGCATTCTGTCATGTAGTCTTGTCTCCAGTCAGCAAACATTTAAGTTTCAGGCAGTAAAGACACAAAACTGAGCAAAAGCAAGTTTCAGTCCTCAAGGAATTTCCTGGCTGTCACTGAAGGCAGACAAATGAATAAGTGCACAGCAGTATTATGACAGCTGTAATGGAGCTATTGTACATAGACTCGGGGTATTGTGCAGAGAAAGAGTCAACCGTCCCAGTGCAATAAGGAATGGTGTTCTGAAGAATGGTGCCAATGCTTCACAGGAAAAAAAGAAAAGGTACACTTAACTGAATCTTAAAGATGATTTCAATGCAGAAATATGGAGAAGAGTATTTTAAGCACAAAAACAAGTACATACAATGTTATGGATATTGTGACATGTGAGAAAAACTGAAAATTACATTTGATTTCTTTCAATCAACTTTCTACATATTTGTGGATAGAGCAAATTTTTATTCCAGAAGATTAAAAATTCTCTGATTTCATTTTCAGTCTCTAAAAACATGGCCATAAAAATATAATTCACTAGCATTCTTATGATCCATAGTACTGAGAAGAATTCCTATCTGGTCATTTTATCAGAAGTGGGAATAGGCAGGGAATAGGGAGAACCATGTTACAAAGACAATCATGGCAACACATCACTTCTAAAACTTTCCTATTTCTTAATGGTCTGCCTTAAAAAAATCTGTGTATTCAGTCAAGTAACGAAAATATTATTTAAGCAATCAAATGGCTATGTCTAAAGCCATAGTATTTTAAGGTGCATTTTTATTGGCTACGTTGCACCTCTTTTTGACAGACAATTTAAATCTAGACTTTGCTATGCTTTGTTAAGCCTCAAGTTGTTAAGGTTTTCAAATGCTCTTTGAAGGAATGATGTATATCTAGAGACTTGTTTTCAGAACAAAATGAGTTTTTTTGCAATACACTAAACAGTTGGTACTTGATAAATATAAATATTCAGTTATTTCTTTTGAGGAATGATTATTATATAAAACTCATTTATGTATATTTATTTAAATAGATATATGAGTAAAAGTAAATTGGCTCTGGAATGTTGTGTATTCATCAAATTTCACCTAGTGAGCCTTACAAATATCTGTATCACAATTTAGAGTGGGAGGCAACTAGTGACTAGTCAACAGTTGTTTGCTTCAAAAATTGCAGGAGATTATTTGTTCCTGTTAGTATTTTCTGTGCATCTGAAACATTTCAGTAGAGTCACTCTACAACATATTTCTTGTATGAATAACTATTATCAATTTGGTTTTTTAAAAAACAACAGTCTGACAACTTATGTGACTATATTCAACTTTCACATAATTCTAGTTACAAAAAAATTTGTAAGTATCATTCATATTAAAGACTGCATAAAGTACTCTACCAGATGTGAGGAGGCTTCTGGGGCCATCATTTCTACCTGTTATTTGGGTGGTCCAGGGGGATTTTGGCAGTACTGAAAATATTCTGGTCAGATTGCCAGCTATAAGGTGGGTCACTGATTAACATTCACAACTCCCACCCCTCTGGACTCCTGATTGTGTTGACTATGAAGCCATGCTTCCTGTGGGCTGCTCTCCCCCAAAGACTGAGCACAGTAGGGATGTTAAAGCAGTCCCATTCTGGCAGGACAATGGGTTTTGTCTTCCAATAAGAGTCCTTTGGCTGAAACTTTCTTGCAACTGTGCTGTGTAGTCCAAGAGTCTTTATACCCAAACCTTTTTCCTTCATTCTCTCCACAAGTGTCATACCTACATTGCAGCCCAGAGGCTCTCCTCACTTTTTCTGGCCCCTCTGGTAATAAATTTCTTGACATTCTAATGCTGTCTTGGGGTTTGCTTCTTGGAGGACCACTTAATCTCTTTCAGCTTCAATTTCTTTATTTGTAGTTTGAACAATAACGGTACTTCACCTGTGTAGGGTAAGTGAAGGCAGTCTGGCTTCCTCACCCAGGTGTCTGGGTGGCTAAGGGAAGCAGTGTTCCCATAGCCTTGGAGGGGCCTGAGAACTAGTGTTCTCATGGCCTTGAGACTGGGCCTGATAAACATTTTCCATAAGATAAAGTGGGTTTGCATGAGCAGAATTATGTTGTGTTATGTAATGTTCTGGCAGTTTTCTGGCTTTGTTCCCCTCTAGTACTTAAACAGGTAGGGACTCCCTGCTGGGGGCGATGATGATGGGAGACATGCAAGGGGACAGGTGCCTTGATGGGTGCCACGCTGGGGAGCAGGAGCCATGACATGAGACATGCAGATAGACACACAGCTTGCAGCGTGCGTGGCTCGCCCACCCGTGAATAAAGGCATGCCAGACATCACAACAGCTCCGTGAATATTTTTCTGTCTGCATGATACCATGAACCTGCCTGGCCTTGAAGGGTGGCAACACAATCTGCTTACCTGATCAGGCTTTGTCAAGACCAAATATTAGAATGCGTAATAAAATCACTCGAAGTTATAAAGTGCTATAAGTTATTTTAAATTACTGTCATAATATCTTTTCTCTAGAAGAGACTTCTCTCTCCCCAATCAGTTTCTTCCTTGTTTTCTCATAGGTTGGGATTTTTTTCTTTTTTGGTTGTAGTTATCATATAAAAGTTCAATCTCAATTCATTTGTTTCCATATATTGAAACAGGGGTGTAGTAGACCCAACCTGCTATATTCTTGGATTCTCTTCATGACAGAGAAAAATTTATAGTAAGGCAGGTATTTCTTGGAATGCATCCAAAGGTTTAGCTACTGAAATTTTGAAATGACCTCCTTAAACATAAAACTTTCTGGAAGTTGTCCTCACAGTAGAAAACACAGCAATAAAACAATTTTAAACATAATAATTTAGGGGGATTACATAATAGGTATATTTATTTTAGAAAATGTAAGAAGTGGGAAAAGAGGAAACAATCGATCAGACTCCAAATAACTTTGTTTTGTGGTATAAATTTCACAAAATAATCCATTTTAGAAATGAACCTGTTTTCCAGATTTCTTTCAGGACCAAATGGAGGCAAGGAGCAGAGAGGTTAATGTTGACTTTGAGAGAATAAGGTTAATTTAGTTCACATGGTTTTGTCTCTCACTGTACAACCCAAGTTAAATGGTTCTATTACATACATATACAGCAGTATAGCAAACAGGAATGCAGGCAAAACACCTGTGTTTACTCTGAGTCTTGCCCTTAACTTTATGTACAACTTTGGGTGAATCACTTAATTGCTCTTCATTTAAAATTTCTTTTTAGCTGAGTATACAGCTGACTATAGAGCTTATCTCCTCAATAAGTGATAGTTATTTTCCATCATTCAAAAATAAATGGTACATAATCAACAAAAAAGGCAAATAAAATATAACCAGAGACATTGAATTGAGAACAATCTAACAATAGCCAGAGGGGAGGGGTGAGGGGACAGTGGGGAGAAGGGTTTTCAGGAACTACTGTAAAGGACACATGGACAAAACCAAGGGGGAGGGTGGAAGCAAGGGAGGGACATGGGTTTGGCTGGGGTGGGAGGAAAATTCAGACAACTGTAATTGAACAACAATAAAATAATTTTAAAAAATGAAAATAAAATAAAAGTATAAATAAATAAATAAATAAATAAATACATAAATAAATAAATGGTACTGAGTAACGAGTCTTTCTCTTCTTGGGTCTCCTTTACAACTTACATACAACGCTTCACTTCTGACACTTCTGGTCACCAAACGTGTGGGGTTTTCCTCCATATCAGGCAATTCTACAATGCCAACTGGGCATCTTTAATTCTGATACTATCTACCAGGAGATAGCATCAGCTCTCACAAGTAAAAGCCTGAGTCCCACAAATTTTTCCTACCCCACTTCGGAGGCCAATCACAAGTCCAGGTTGCCACCTGTGCTTCTGACTGATCAGCTGCATATTTGAGGTTCTCGTGATTTCTTCCTCATGTTGGATTAATTTGCTAGAGTGTCTCACAGAACTCAGGGAAACATGCTTGCCAATTTATTGAAGGGTGTGATAAAGGATACAGATGCACAGCCAGATGCAAAGAAATAGGGTGATGGCTGGGATAGTCTTGAGCACAATTTCTGCTGTGGAGTTGAGGTGTGTCACCCTCCCTGTATGTGTATGTGCATTTGTCATGAAACCTCTCTGAACCCTGTACTACTGCAATTTAATGAAGGCTTCCTCATATAGGCATGATCAATAATTAACTTCATTTCTAGCCCCTCTCCCCTCTCTGGAGGATAGGAGTGGACGGGTTGAAAATTCCAAACTTTTAATCATGGCTTGGTCTTCCTGGTGACCGGAGCCCATCTAGGAACCATTCAAGAGCCCACTGGAGTCACCTTAAGAGAACAAAGGATGATCCTAGTGTTCTTATCACTTAGAAAATTATAAGAGTTTTAGCAGCTCTGTATCAATGATGGAGGGGGGCAGCCAGAAGCCAAATATTAAAACATGCTCTTATACTTTGGAAATGACAAAGGTTTTAGGGGTTCTGTGCCAGGAACTGGGGAACAGGCATGCTCACACACACACACACACACACACACACACACACACACACACATTATCTCACAAGTGCTATCTAATTACAAATTCATGACAGCAGTGGGAAAAAGCATTTTAATCTTCACAGTAAGCCTTCCTCCGTGTTTAGATTTTTCCAATAGAAGACTAAAAACATCCACTGTTATTTCAGTGGTACAGCAGATCATCACAGCTGAAAGAATGTGGTCTTGGAGTCAGACATGGTAAGTCCAGGCTTTCATATTTTCTAAGAATTGGGCTGGTGACTTGATTTATTTTAGACTTCAGACAATATTATCTCTCTTCTTTCCTGTGAAGACTAAAGATGCTTCTGCAAAGACACTTAGCACTGCACAAATTTTCATCCCTCCTCATTTTAGGAAACCTCAGTGAAGTCCTTTTTGGATGCCTGCTCATTTTATTTTGAGCTTAGTTCTATAGATGTTGCAAGACACTAAAAGAGCCCTCGATAGTATCTGTGGACTTGAAATTACATATCTCTAAGGAGTGCCATAACCCAGAAACATGTCCACTCCCTGGGATGCTGTACAGCTGGTATGACATGGTATTACAGATGCTGGCTGTGTCACCTGCAGCTACTTGCTTAATGTTTCTGTTTTTTAATTTCTCATTAATAAAACATAGACCACAGCAACATCTATTTTATAAAAGGTTTGGAGAATAAAACGTAGGAAATGTTTAACAAAACATGAGACATAAAGTCAACACAATCACTTTTGGTAAATATATAGTCTGGGAGAAGAAGGTACAGTTTCTCATTAAGCTTAGAAATTAAATATAGTCAGGTAGAGACTTGTCAAATTGTTAGAAAATTAGACTAGAACTTGTTGAAATGAAACAGCTGTTCTGAATGAAAGATAAAGTAGTATGATGTGGGGAGATTGATTGAAATGAAAATGAAAGTCTCTTCATTACAAAATAAATTGCATGGGTTAATTAATTCTAAGAGAAATTTGAGTGAACAGGTGACTCCAAAATTCATATCTCCTAAAAATCTCCTCTCAACTCTGGAATCCATCTATTTGACAAATCTGATAGAAATTTAACAGGCATTTCAAACAGTATTTCCAAACTCAGACTCCTGGTTTTGTTTCCTAAACCCGTATTTGCCATGGGCTTTCTCTTCTCATCAAAAAAGTTATAATTTATACATTTTCTTTTACTTGCATAGTTTGTTGATTATCTGTGTCCCCTCACTAGATTGGCTCTACATTTCAAGAGGACAAAATTGTCTCTCTCTTTTTTAAGACCTCTGTAAAATCAGTCTCCAGAACTAGTCTAACTCATAGGAGCTTTTTTGAATAAATAGATGAAGGCAGATTGTAGTTTATTTGCTTAGGAAAATGCATTTTTCCTAATTCTTGCCACAGCAATGCAAGGGCACAAAGCATTGAAGTTGACTGAAATATTAATATGAGGAACTAGGAGAAAAAGGAAAGAGTAATGGGAGTTATTTGACCTAATGTCTCTGAAATAGCCTGCTTAGCAGCGGCTAATTATCACGTGTTCGAACACTGGTGAAAAATGTGAAAAAATAGTTTTAAATAACAAGATGCGGGCTCCCTTTTAGACATATAGATGGACAACATTGGTAGTGTAAACACTGGAATCACTGAAAGTTTCTACTCTTCAGCTCCAGAAGAGTTACACTTGCAGTTCCCTTGACAGGGTTTGGGCAAGGTGCTGCCTAAAGGCGGGTTTTTACTTGAATGCCACATGAACTCTCAAGCCTACAGCCCCTTGCCCTGTGAGTCTGTGAATTGACACATCACTTTGAACAAACTTGTTTGATAGTTTGTGAAAGAAAACAGGCTTAAAAAGTAGTTTGGTAAAACCTGAAGGCATGGGAAAGATATGTTTTAATTGAAAACTCAGCAAAATCTCTTGGGTTAGATCAACAGGCAAATTGTCTCCCAGACCTCATCCAAAGAGTGACCTGCTTTTTTCTAAATCTCCCAGTTTAACTACTTGAGCATCTAAATCTAAGCTTGTGCAAGTGATTTAAAGGAGCAATGCCTGGAAGTGAAACATGGCTTCCAAAGGAAACGGGTATTTTTGTCATAATTGTGACATTTATGTTGACACAGATTTAGGCATGCATTTAACCTAGGCTGAATATGAATGTTGCCAAGATGTGAATCAGCGAAGCTCTCAGACAAAACTGCAAGCTGGAAAACTTCAGAGGCCAGGATCGTTCCCTAACTTTAGAAAGCGTTATAATTCCTTTTGGGTTGCCTTTACTGCTTAACTTCCTTCCCCAATATGAGTACTGTCTTTGTGTTCAGGGAAGATTCTCCACATGAATGACAGACTGGAGGGTATTGTAATAGTTTTCTCCACTATGTTCTGGTTTAAAGACAATTTTTAAGAGCACCTGAATGAATCTTGTTCATGGGAATTCATGCCCCCAAGGGCCACATTGCATCTCTACACTGAAATGTCTCTGAGTGATCAGACCTAAGAATATTCTAAAAAAGGTCTCCCATCTAAATTGTAATTTAGTTTGCTGCTGTAGACACCAGCTTTGGGTAAGCCAGCTCAGCATGTGTCCCTACTATTTAATGTCAGCCCATGACTATTCTTAGCCTTGACACCTCCATACAGTTTACCAGAATGAACAGATTTCTCCAACCCATCACATTTTCTCTCCATTGAGTTGCAGATGGAAGAGGATAAAAAGGATACATATATGAAAGGGAACTGGTACACGTTTCCTCCACCCTCACAAACTAATCTCAGCATCCGAGCTAGTGTCAGTTGCATGTGAAAATAGGTTTTTATTTTTTATGGTTTTCCTCCTATGCTGGGTTCTGGGAAAATGAAATGGGGATGACAATAATGTATCTCTGCCAGTTTCGGGTACTTTAGCTTTCCAAGTTGGCAGATGCTTAACTTCAAGAAAAGCCTTTCCAGCTAAAAAGGAAGGACAACTATAAAGAGATCAAAGTAAATGGATGCTGACATTTGGGGAAGGCAGGAAAATCCATTTTGAAATCTGAGCTAATTGATGGTATTAAAGGTGAAGAAATTACTTGCATATTTTGTGAAGTACATTCTGAGAAACACTGGTTCTGAAGCAGAATCTCAGTGAATGAAGAATAGAAAATCAGGTGGTTGGCTTTTCCGTTCCTGTCACTAGTAGTTTTTCAAGCTCTAACAAATTGATTCCTTCACACACTTTTGGGTTTTTTTTTTTTTCTGGGATGGGGGAGGAGAATGATGAGGCAATGACGTTACTTGTATAGTAGACTAACAGAAATACTATGAAAATATCAGGATGGTACTTGAGGCAGGGACCATCAGAGAGGGGTTCACCCTCTCTATGCCACACCAACTCTCCCTCCTCCTTTGTTATTCCGGATGGGTGGAATTGGAACTTGAGCCCCTTATCGTGCAGGGAAAGAAGAGGTGCAGGTGGGAGTGTGGGTGCAAGATCAGACTGAAAAGAAGAACAGAGGTTTAGCAGGTGCTTTTACTAGGAAGAATGAGTGGAAACAGGTTGAAGTATAAGTAATATTCAAAAAAGAGAGGAAAAAAGATAAATGGAAAGAAATAACTGGGTCAAGACAAGAAAAGCCATGTATGTAATTGCTGGAAAGATTTTCACCTTCTTGGAACTGGAAGACAACTACCCCACTACCACCACCACCATCTTCCTTACTCTGAAAAATACTGGCAAGCCATTGCAACAGCTGTTCAGAAATCAGAAAATAGCTAGGCATATCTTACTTGCAGAAGGCCTTACCTTGGAAACATTTGAAACCATAAACTTTCCATTTGTGAGAACTTTTGGAGCAATTAATATTTGTTAGGTTTTTTTTCTTTTGCTTGAACAGTTTCTGAGTCTGTGCAGCACTAGCACTGTTTCATAGAATCACAAGTCAGAGAGTGACAGGACTAGTCCAAGACCACATGCACAGATGGTCACCAGAGGAACCAGGGCTCCTAACACCAATGATACAACATTGTCACAGTGTACAGATGTCTTTTCCCCAGTGTGGTTAGAGCCTTTACCAGGCTTCTCTACACCCTCTGATGCCAGGTTCCCAGTGATTATGAATAAGAAACTTTGAAGACATGTCAGTGACACACCTTTGCATTTGCTACCTACACATGACTTGTTCTAATTCATACTTTTGATTTTCAATTGATTGAAATTTCAAATCAGAATTGATATCTCTAAGGTATGACAGGAGATTTTAGAATGAGTTGTTTTATTATTAATAGAAAAATGAATGTTTCAGCTAATTTGATAACAATAGGAAATTAATAGTGGCAAATTTGTAAGAGTCAAATTTCTAAGAAATACCAATACAAATTAATTTAATTTATACAATTTCCATGTTTACATGAATGTGAAATCATGATGGAAGGGTAGCAGATAATAACAATTTTATAAGACTATATGTTTCCCTATTCAAAGTCAGAAATTGGATATAGTTCCTCATATATTGGAAGAAGTGTAATTTTTTATGTGGGAAAAATCCATGTTATTTCATTCATACCAAGTTGAATATTTAAGTAACAAAGTCTTACAATAAACTTTTGTAACATTTGAACCATGTCACATCTGTAAAATGTCACTACTAGTTGTATGCAGATCTCACACCCAGATGACTGAGTCCTTTTTAAATGCCCCAAAATTTCAGAAACCTGGTAGATAAGTATCTTTGATTTTCTTGCCTATAAAAATTTAAGAAGGTTCACTTTCTTTATGTATCATATCATGCAAAACTAGGCAAACAGAAAAAAGAAAAGGAACTTAAAACATACAAATTATTTTTCGGATTGTCTCTGGATAAGTAGCTAATTTGTGAATGGACCTAATTTAAAAAATAAGCTTCTTTAAAAAATAGTCAGAGATAGCACTAAAACACAGAAGAAAAAAGAGACATGTAATAGAAAACCTTAATTACATTTTTTTGTTAACTATTTTCACCTCTATGTCATGCTTTTAACATATCCTTGGAGGCATTTCCCATACAAAAGTATTACATTTTGGGGGCCAAAGATTTTTCTCCATATTATAAAACCTCATTACCTTGGACTTTTCCTGATTTAGAATTGGTGATTAATAGGGCTGACACTAGCTCAGGAAATTCTTTTTATAATAAAGAAAACTGTAAACTAGATTTTGAATTGGGTGTTAAAATTCTTAAATCTACTCAGATACAAAGGAGAAAAATATTGTAAAGAAAGAAGTAAAATTTCTGATATTGATTGTATTTATGTGGTGGAATTACATGCAATTTCCCCTATTTTTATATAATATGTTTGTATTATTTTATAAAGAAAACATACTTTAAGAAAAACAAAATGTTCAGAACTTTCTAGGCACCTTTATGTATCTTAGAACTGTCCACTTATTTGCAAACTGACATATGCACTAAAGTTTTTTCTGATTGATCATAGCTTTTTTTTTTACTTTACCTCATATGGTTGAAAATATTACAATGATTTTTTCAAAATAATGATAAACACACTCCCTTTCCTCTAGTGGATATTAGTTTTAGAATAACTATTTATAGATCTAAACCCACATAAAACATGTTTAAAAGGGTGCTGCCATCTTAGCCACAATTTAGTTCATTGTAAAGATGTAGACATATGTGTTTTAGGTATGTGTCATCTTGGACCTTTTATAAATGTGAGTTCTGCTAAGTCAAAATAGAGATTTGGGAACTTTTAAAATGTGAACTTCAATACAGGAGAGAACAGTCAAGTAATGGGGAGCTTATGTGTGCTTTTGTGACTTTATTAAATCATATTTTCAATCCTCATTTTAAAATTTCTTTATATTTTTGTATGTATTTTTAATATAGTGAGTTGTTAATAGATATATACATATTTTTGAGTCACTTCAAATGAAATTTGGTACATATCTAATTGAATAGTTAATCAGCTAACTTACTAACTAGATTCAATTATTTTTGATGGGGATTTTGTTCTAAAGAATATAATAGTATTTTTTGTAGTCAAACCTATGAATCTTTTATCATTAAATGTTTGTTGTCATTCTTAGAAAAGCCTCTTTTATTTCAGAATCCTAAGGCTAATGTACAATTTATTTTGATATTTATGTGTCTCATAGTTAATTTTTATCCATCTAGAATATGTTTTTAAATATTTTGTAATGCAGACATTCAAGTTTATTTTATCTTAAATAGTTATCCAATTGTCTCTTCCTCATTGTTTACATAATACATGATTTCTAGACTGATTTATGTAACTTATATATTTTTTACATTTCCATACTTTATTATCCACCACTAGTGTGCCTGTTTATCTCATGTTAGTGGGTCCTGTCTGGGCTGGGTTTTGATCTATCACTATCATTACAGAAAGTCAGTGAATGAAATGGCCATCTGGACAACCCAGGCTAAAGAAAATGCAAGTCCTAAACTGAACAAATTATCCACAAACAGCTTTTTGCTGAGCTTATTTGGATGGTTGTTTATTTTTTGCTTTTTAATTTTTTTAAATAAATACTTCTCTTAAAACTAGTGTGTGAGAAAGACATTTGTTTCTGATATATGTTTCTACTGGCAGGCATAAACTTTGAGTCACCATGATATTTCCTTCCATTGGCTATGTTTTGGGTGACGGACGGGCTTGCCACAGTGTCACTGGTGGTTCTATTTACCTATCATTTTGGAGTGTTGATTCTGCAAATGTATTTTATTGTTTTAAAATTTTATTTATCTATTTTTAGACAGAGGGGAAGGGAGGGAAAAGGAGAGGGAGAGAATTATCAGTGTGTGGTTTCCTCTAGGGTGCTCTCTACTGGGGACCTGGCCTGCAACCTAAGCTTGTGCCCTGACTGGGAATTGAATCGGTAACCCCTTGCTTCGCAGGCCCACACTCAATCCACTGAGCCACACCAGCCAGGGCTGATTCTGCAAATTTAGAAGCTGAAAAACTGTCAAGCTATTTGTAGAGGCTATAAAAGAACTAAAATTTAATGGTGTCAATTTTGAGTTATGTGATAGATTTCTAAGATTTATTTCAAGAATGGTATAAATAAAAAAAGTAATGACAAATTACCCTTTGAATATGGCTTCACTTCCAAGAGAGAAAATATGTACCTTGGCATCTATAGAGCTTGAATTTTTAAGTGGAAATGACTGTTTGATTATTTTACATTTAGATATTATTAACCAGAATAATTTATTTATTCCTTGACTGGTGTTCTGATTGTTCCATAGATTGAAAAGATTGATACTTCCTTTTGTACAGGCTTTCTTCTTATAACCTTGTACCTTCCTCAAATTCCTTAATGGACTGGGAATATAATTCAATCTGTTGTGTGAATCTCAGCTCTGCCTGCTGTAGTCCTGGGGCTGCCTCCCTTACTGGGGCTGAGGAATGGGATCTCTTACAGAGACATCATCCTTAGCGCCAGGGAATGGGCTTTGCAGTAAACATGCAATTTCTGTTAGAATACTTCAGACAGTAAAATAGACAAGAATATATAAACAGACTAATAGAACAATGCAGAGTCCAGAAGCTATCTTAGAATCGTAATGACACATGTCACTGTTACCAAAGGCAGTCAGTGTGACGGGTATAACAATCTTTCAAAGAAAAGGTTGAAATGCTCCAGAGCTATTCCAGAACAGAAAAAAAACCGAGAAATCTCCTAAGTCATTCTAAGGAGCATCACCATCTTATTCACAAAATGATGGAAGGAAAGTTTAAAATAAACAAGAGAAAATGCACAAAAGGAAAACAATATTGTAGGCTAGTCTCACTTATGAGAAATTTTAAATAATACAAATCAAACCTAACAATACATAAAAATTATTACATCTTGAACATTTCATGTTTATCACAAGAATATAAGTAATGGTCAGAATAAAACAACCTGTTAATATAATCAATAAATTAATGGTAAAAATAATTATGCATATCAATGTTATTAAATAATACTGCCATTAAAACCTTTTAGTAAACTAATAGCAGATTTAATTTGATAAAAGATATTTTCAAAATTAAAATATTTATACTTTTATATATAACTGAAGCTTTATGTTATGGAAAGCTCTCCTGTTTCTTGGTCTTCTTTCCCATCCACTGTGCTGCTGATTATTTTTTTAATTGGGGATTTTTTATGATGATATTTCCTATTTTTTTTCCCTTGGTCTTAACTACTTAAATTTTTTAAAAAATTTTAATTGACACTGAAAAAATTTTGAGTCAATATTTAATTGGTTACTTTTAAAAGCCCACCACAGATATTACCTAGATGTTTTTTAATTTTTGTTTCATATACTACAGCATTACTATGCTTTTTTGTCTTTCTTAAATACTTTATCTGAGACTATTTTGCAAGTGGATATATTTGTGGTAAAATTTTGAAGGCTTGTATGGCTTAGAATTTTTTTATCTTTATATTTGAATGGCAGTTGGCTACATATAAAATTCTTGGTTCAAATTCTTTATTCTCAATATTTTGAAACCATTACCCTATTATTTTCTTGCATCTAGTATTTTGATTCCTTTACATGTGCTTGCACTTTCATTCTTCAAATTTAAAAAAATTATAACTTTTGTCATTAATATACGTGAGTTTTTTTTTTTTAAAGATTTTTATTTATTTATTTTTAGAAAGGGGAAGGGAAGGAGGAGAGAGAAACATCAATGTGTGGTTGCCTCTCATGTGGTCCCCACTGGGAACCTGGCCCGCAACCCAGGCATGTGCCCTGACTGGGAATCGAACCTGCAATGCTTTGGTTCGCAGCCCGCGCTCAATCCACTGAGCTATGCCTGCCAGGGCTAATATACATGAGTTTTAAAAATGTATTTATGCTTTGGCACTCTGTGTGTCCATTAAATATGATTTTCATCTTTTACTAATTGTGAAAACTTTGCTCTATCATTTTTTAAAATATTTCTTTCTCTCAACTTTTACATTCTTTTTTTCTGAATGTGTATCTTACAGACACTAGTACTTTATTCTTTCTCCTAGTTTAACTTTACTTTTATATTGTTTTACTTTTCCCTTCATGTTTTCCTCAAATTTTATGTTCCAATCGCTAATTTGTTCCTCATTTGTAGACTTTTTCCTATTTATCATATGTATTGTTTCAATAATATTTTTTCATACCAAATATTTATACCTGATTCTGTTAAAATACAAGGGTGGGCCAAAGTAGGTTAAATTACCAGCCATTATTACCTACAAGGTAGATCATGGGTAAGGGTATGAAGTACTAACCATAATAATAAAAATAATATAAATAGTACAATAATAATAAATAAATAATAATACAAGAATAAACTGTGTTTTGTGTACTTACAACTGTTAATCTATTTTTGTCTACCCCTGTATTTTATTATACTTCATAATTTCAATATCTACTTTTATCAATTTTTTAAGGTGCTTATTAAGCTTACTTTAAATTCTGGTGCTTCTGTTCTAATTTCAGTCTTCCATGACTCTCTAATCCAGTTTATGATTTTTATTTCAAAATAGCTCTTCCCTCAAAGGCTTTAACTTTTAGATTTGTGGGCCTATTTTCTCCTCTCTTAGTTTTCAATATGCAATCTTTCTATTAATCAGTTTTATCTGTGCTAGGCTCCTGCTATTCCTCTTCAGTTCTATTTCTCATTTCCTATTTGTTTCTTTTCCTCCTTACAAAGTTCTCTGGTTCCCATTTCATTCTTTGCTCTTTCTTTTTGGCTTTCATTTTGTAGCTATTGTCCCCTAATTTTTAATATACCTTTTAATTATGAGGTTAATCAATGTTTTGCATCAAAAATTTTACTTGGCTGAGTCCCTTAAAGGTAAAATCTAAATTTAATTTATCATTGCATTTCTAATGCTTTAATGGCTATGAAAATGCTGAGCATTCGGTACCTGATATACATATATTTAGTGAAAAAAAAGAATGAATAAATGCAAAGAAGATATGTATGGAAAGAAATAAATAATGACCTTTTGAACAAACATTATATGTGACCATTTTCCTTGTTTCATCTAGTTTTTAAGAATTTCCTCCTATCATAGCACCCACAATTGAACTATTCTGTCAAGTAACCATAAGTTGATGAAAATGGTCTGCACTTTCAGGCCTTTTGCGTATCTCTAGCACTTACTTATCCTGTTCTACATGATTTTTTTTCAGTAGTAGCTGTGGATTCTAGTCTGAGACACACAAAATGTGTACTATGCAAATGTGGTAAATGCATTAAGACCATTGGATGTAGTTAAAAATTTTCTACTGTCAGAGGTATCACAACACATCAGTCTCCAGGGAGGACAGATTCTTTTGCTTCCTAACTCTGATATGCATTGGCTGTCAGAATTTTTTTAGTACTTATTTTAGTTAATGTATAATGTTCTGCAGATTGCCAGCTTGTTCTGTACTCTGTGGAACAGTTGATCTTGAAAGTTGTCATTTTTTCTCATTTTCTGACTTGTTTTGTTACATCAGCATTGATTTATTTTGCACTTTTGACAATCTGAATTTAAAAAATAACTGATCACATCTCAGAGACTTTAATGAATCGAATACTGTAAGCAGAGGGAAACAATAATATATGAGTCTCCCTATTTTCTTTTCTTTTCCAGGCTAATCTTTTTTTTTCCTTCCCTTCCTCTCAAATCATAAACAGCTGTATCTATGTTTCATCCACTTTAAATGTAAATGCTCACAAAAATATATGATTTAAAACAGCTAATTATATGCTTTCATTTAGTATCCACTTGTGGCATGTGTTCCTTTTCAAGACAGGACTGTTGCGCTTGCTTTGCACTTAGTTGTGATGGGTTACGACAGGCAAAATCAGGTAGATGATCATTGTGACCTCCTCTGGTTTAACTGTAGTTTCTGGCCTGTTTGTTGTAATTTGAATGTATATCCAATCACATCTTCTGTGTAATTCATCTTCCCATCAATAGAAAATCATTAATTAAACTAAAAGGGCTTCGAGGAGCATTAGAGACTGACTAGGTCTCTGTTTTCAAAGAGCTAGCCAGAAGTGAGTTATAAAATCAATTTGATACACAGATTCTGAGTTGGATAAATCTACACTTGTTGGGTGGTTGGTTGCACTTGGATGAGTTAGTGTAAGTCTGAACTTCAGGTTTTTATTTATTTTTAAAATCTTTTTTAAAAAATTACCTTATTATTGTTTAATTACAGTTGTCTGCATTTTCCTCCCACTAATTCCCCCCACCCAAGCCAAACACCCCTCCCTCTCTTGCTTCCACCTTACCCCTTGGTTTTGTCCATGTGTCCTTTATAGTAGTTCCTGAAAACCCTTCCCACTGTCCCCTCCCCTCTCCCCTCTGGCTACTGTTAGATTGTCCTTAATTTCAATTTTGTTATATTTTGTTTGCTTTTTCTTTTGTTGATTATGTTCCAGTTAAAGATGAGATCAGATGGTATTTGACCCTCACCACCTGGCTTATTTCACTTAGCATAATGCTTTCCAGCTCCATTCCTGCTGTCGCAAACGGTAGGAGCTCCTTCTTTCTCTCTGCTGCGTAGAATTCCATTGTGTAAATGTACCATAGTTTTTTGACCCACTCATTATTTTTAAAATCTTTGTTATATATGTATATATACATATACATGTTTATATACCTATGCATACATGTACACGTATATACATATGAGTAAAGTCTCAATATAGAGCAGCTGCAATTACTTTGGTTGTTTTGATGATTTATCATTATATAGTTGGTTTTAAGTGCCCACTAAATACTAAAAAAGTATAACACTAACCAAAATCCAGACCCAAGTTCACTGACTGAAAAAAAAAATTAGAGACCTTAGTGTTAGGTAATGTTCCCCCTCCAGTTAGGGTAATCATTTCTAGTTATTCTAGTGTGAGCAGTGGTCTTCATGGAAAAGAATGGTGGATGAAAATTCAGCTTGCCTAGAAGAAGATGAGTGTAGAAATGTTATGAGCCATAAAAATTTACCTTTACATGTTGTATTTCATGTAATTTTGAAATAATTTCATTAAAAATATCTACAGAGAAGCAGAGACATGGAAATTAGGTTGTAGGAAGATGATTTCTTTACAGATATTCATTTGTCTCATACTTTCCCTTTTTTTCACTGTTCCAAATTACATAAATTTCTATATTTTTAGTTGTTTATTTTACCAACTGTATCAATGATGATCAATAAGACTTTGGCTAGGTTATGTATTTTATCATTTTACTATTTAAGGCAGATGAGATCAGTAAAGAATTTTTATTGAGTAATTGAAAGATAGCTCAATTTATACATGACCCATGGACATAAACGATGGTGCAGGGATTGCCTGGAAGACTGGGAGGTGCTGGGTGGAAAGGGGCAAAGGGGGAAAATTGGGACAACAGTAATAGCATAATCAATCAAATATAATTAAAAAAGAAAATGACTCATGATAGCTTATTCATTCTGTAGTCATTTTTCAAGGATCTTCAAGCTCACTGACTTTGAAAAAATATAGGCAATCTTACTGTTTGTCATCTGCTTGTCATTTGTTATTTCTCAGTTTAATAGATAAGCAAAAACAAGAAAATTCTATCCCATGAAAACCATTTACAAAAACATTTTTGTGAATATCCTTCCTTTTAATCTTTTGGCAAGAATGTGAAAGTTTCAGGTTAGATTTTTTTCCTTTGGCTGTTAGATGCAAATGAGACTAGTAGTGAAATAATCCTATTCTGCAGTTTCAAAATTGGGAATAAACTGTATGTGTTGTTTTGTAGTCTGCATTATTCAGCCACCAATATATCATAGGCATCTTTGACAGTCATTATACATATATTCCTCTAAGACAACATTATTAATGGTCTCAATAGTAGCCCATTGCATGACTGTGCCATAATTCGTTTAACCAATAAAATTGGTTCATTCTTGATGCAGTAATATTGGGAATATGGTAAATGGAGTCATCTGGGATAATTTATTCACATCTGGATTTTCTCTGTGTTTCTCAGTTTGATTTATTTGCAGCCCTGAGAGATGGAACACATTGTGTTTTGCTCTGAGTACGTTCAACATAAACTTAAACTCAGGCCTGAAATAATATGTGTGTGTGTGTGCTCCAGTATGTACACATGCATAGGGTATGGTGGGGTAGAGGTAAGGAGTAACTTTCGACCATAATCAGAGCAGATAAGGACAAATACAAGAATATTTTTCTTCTAATCCTTTCAAAGAATCTAATTACATCACAGCTTCAGGTTGAAATCTTGCAGTGAAATATCAAAACAGCTTGGCTATGGCTTTTTGTCATGAAGACTTTTTAGGAAGGCAAGAGAAAAGGGTAAAGAAACTCTAAATTATAGAGAAACTACTTGTGAAGTTGTCATTATATGGAAAAGGAAATTATATGCAGTCCCTGAATCATTTTGCCCTACTAAGAATTGGGAACTGTGCTTGGTCTCCTCTATTTTAAACTCATAGTTACAGCACCTGCCTACCTTCTGGAGGCTGGAACGACAACTAGAAGCATAATCTCTGCACAAACACAGTGAACACTCTAGATGCCACAGTTATTTTCTTTGGCATTTTCATCACATTTTCTCTTTGGCATTAAAACATTAACACAAATGAAAGAAAAAAGTGAACAGGTTTTTAATTTTTCCTCCCTTCCTCCCTCCCTTCTTCCCTCCCTCCCTTCCTCCCTCCCCTCTCTCTTTCTTCCCTTGTCCTCTAATCACACTTTTCTTTCTCTGAATGTTCATGGCTAACTTGCCTGGCAAAGAGCCTCCACTTGCTCATCATTCTCTAAGCCTAGGGCAACAATCAGAGTGTACTCATGTGGCAAAGCCCTGGCCTTTCCTATCAATTCCCTTCACAGGGATGTTGTCAAGTCTCATTTGTTATTTTCTGAGCTGATGAACTTATTTCAGGAGGCTGGTAATTCTATTTAACATCTGTCTGTGATGCAGAGATTATGTGAGATATGCTTTGATGACTGTAGGCAGAGGTTACCCATTCTCCATTGTCTAAGTTATGCAGAAAGACACTTTTGTGTGTAGTGAAGGGGGCCTTAGTATTCATATAGAACAACTTCTGTTCCCTGTTTTCCCTTGACACCTTCTTTTTGGGGGGTCAGGGTGGTGGCAGTGAGAGGATAACCATAGAAAAGAGAGAAGGGAGTTGATTTTTTCAGCGTGTCAAGGGTAGATAGCTACTGCTACCACTAGATAGATGGTCAACATGCTGCTAGATGAATTTTATGTCACAAGTTCTCCAGCTTGTCATGGTCCAAATATGTTGAAAATTTCTAAAATGCTGGCAAAATTGCAGATACCAATCATGGTAATTCAACTAGCCCAGTCAACAAGCATTTATGCAGTGTTGTCCATATATTTAAAACCAATTTAGGTGAATAAGATTCTAAATTCAGTGGTTTCTAGCTTCCTCCTGTTTGGCAAAATAAGAGAGGCAAAATGCCACATAATCTCCATGTAAAGGGGTGAGTGCTACAATGAAGGAATAATTGAGGAGGGAACCCAAGCCAATTTGGAGATTAAAGAGAGACATTCTAAAGGATATGATTGTCTTCCATTTTGTTTCTGTGATATTCATTTTTAGTGTAAGAATCTACTTTCTAAGTTTGATGTGGTTATCCTGAATTTAAATTTTTATATTTCAATGCAGCATATGTGACCAAAGGAAACCTATAATTGGGCAGCAAAAGTGGATGGTTGAAAAGCAGTTTGTGTTGTTGAGAGCATATACTTTAGTTTCAGGGATCCCCACTGTCTTAATAGCTCTGTGACCTTGGGAATGTAACTAACCTCTGCCATCCTCATTTTTCTCACTTATTAACAGGATAATATCACTGTCTATACAGAGTTGTGGGGCACAGATGAGCCTCCTAGCAGAGTGTTTTCATATTTGGGGAAACTCTTTACATGGCTTTATTTTCTCTGTGTGAAGGGAAAAGTTAGCCTTTGAATTTCAGATGAGTGAGACCTATATCGTTCATGGTATATGTTCATGATTGCATTTCTTCATCTCTTACTGTTTTCATCATTTAACACACCAATTTTAGAATCTTTTTCATATCTTAGGTTCAAGTCTGTTTTCTCATTTCATATTCATGAAGGATAATACTGACTAAACTGCCCCTTTACAGCAAGCATAAGGCCAGCAATGATAGGGAATGCATTGGGCAATCAGCACCAATAGTATAACTAGCCATGACATGACATACGTAGGTCTAAATTTCATTTTATGAAATGTCCACAATAGCAACTGGATGAAAAATTAAGACTTCAACCATCACTTTTACAGAAAGTATCCACTTGTGCAGAGTCCCAAATACAATGGAAGATGAAACTAAAGTTCCAAAAGAATGGTAATGTTGAATAGGTGTGGAAGTCCAGGTCAGACAGATAGAGTGGGCATCCTATCTTTGCTGCAGGCTCACTGCCTCTTTGGAAAAGTACAGAGTACAAGTGTTTCTGCTTAGTAAAATGTGCCATTGAAAGCTGTAATTATGATTAAGGAAACACATGGAAAACCATGTTCTTATTTGCTGCTACTTAGACTTGTTCTTTGTCATTAGGGTGTCTAATGAGGACTCTACGTAGCAAATGGACTTTGTTTCATAGTCACAGCTCTGCCACTGGGTTTCCCATCTGCATTCTTTCCAGTTTGCCTTTTATGTGTGGATTCCTGATTTTGTGTGTGGGCTAAGGCATTTTTAGTACCATTGATTATGTTAATTAATCCTATTTTGAATCTGATGTATATATTTACAGAAATCAAATGCTTACCAGGGCAGCCCTGATTAAAGTACAAACAAGCAAAAATATAGCCAGTCTTGCTCTGTATTCCAATTTAATGCCATTCTCTTAGCTAGGTTTTTGATCTAGCTCTTTGCAGTTCTGAAGCAATAGTGGCTAAAGGTCACAGTTCACTTTTAAACGCCTTCTCAGTGTGTTGATAAGACACACTCATTGACTTGCACTGTCCTTTCTGTGAACTTTAAAAATTCATCACAGAGATAATTATTTGGTGTTTATTTCAGTCTACCTATGTCATCTGATTTTCTCCTCAACTTAGTAGGGGTTGGGAGTAAAAATTTTCACCATCTGTTTAAAACTCTATAAATTTTGTTAAAATTTTGTCTGATAAATAAATGAACTTAAAAAATCAAAGAATTGCTCTTCCTTTCTCTCCTGAAAGGAAAAATTAAAACAAAGAAGGAAAAAACAGAGATAGAAAATGTGAGAAAAAGAAAAGGAATTTTTTTTTTTGGCACCTGAGACCTCTGGGAATTAGACATGAATTAGAGTCATGAGCCATTTGACTTTCTTTTCTGATTTAAAATAAAACCATATTTTCCTGGTCTGTTTCATTCCACTATGCTTTCCCTTATTTTCCTAATAAACATAACTACAACTTTAAAAATAAACATATAAAAAGCATATGACCTGAAATCCTGAGACAATGTCTAATGTGTATGTAGTCTGATACATAAATTTCAGGGTATCTGAATACTTTTGTATACCTGCCAAAAGTATTGACAATACAATATTTTTTTATTGTTAGAGTACTTTCCCTTCCTAGGATGTCTCACTTCAAACCCTAGGCATTGAAGCAGTTACCAATTTCTTGGAATATCAACAACTCCATGTGAGTTTAGCTGGGTTGTCAGGCAGAAAGTCAATGGGGAACTTCAGTATGACCTGCAACTTCAAACTTTATTCAGTTGGCTAAAACAGGGCAGCTGTTTTAAAATAAGTAAAAATGATTTAAAATGCAAAATATGACCAGGCATTATAAAAAAATCTACAAACTTTAAAATCACACTAATCTGTGTTCAAGTTCTGGCCCTGGTAGTATTTCTTTATGTTGGTTTGAGCATGTCACACATTCTCTAAGTCTCAGTTTCCTTCTCTATGAAGAAGGAAGAAAGATGTTTCCCCAATGGGTTACTTTAAGGATTAAAAATACTATATGTAAGTGACCCAACACTTTGCTAGGCACACCATAAGCAGTTTACACTTGGGTGGTAGTAGTATTAATTATCTGGTAATCGTGGCTATTAAGTACTTGGACTCCTTGAGTTTTAAAAATGCCCTACAAAGAAGTGACCATCATTAGTAACAAAATCTGTTCATGTGGAATTAACCGAAGCTTGGAAGAGCCTTAAGGAGGTTTAATTTTAAGAAGCTTACTCAAATAAACCTGTAAAAAACCCACATTTCTTAATCCTAAATGTTTTAGTCTCTTAACTAATTCTGACCTTTTAATACAACAAACTGAATTCTATTACTGGCCTTTAAATTACGGGTACTTTCTTATCACTGCCTTTCTTTGCCATACCACATATCACATAATGTTGGCAATCACTATCCATTGATATTACTCCTTCCACGATTTAGAAAAATTTCACAGAGTGAAGAAGTATTTTCTTCCACTTTTTTCATGAAGGAATTAAGGGCAAAAAATTAAGTGTATGCTCTGTTCATCTGTGTATTATTAACTTATTTTAAGATATTAAGGAAGTAAAAACAACAGTAAAAAGTGGTACCAGACCTGAGAACTTGGCAAATAGAATCATGTTCTACCTTTAGGGCAGTTTTTCAACAGTAATTCTACCTGGTATTTGAGATTGTCTAGCTTCTTTCCTCCCTGTCTCTCTTTCTCTGTATCTGTCCATCAAGAAAATGTTAGTGTCTATACATCAGACTTTATTCAAGGTTCTGAAGGTACAGTGATGATGAATAAGATGGGGTACTTGCCCTAAAGAAGATCACCTTGTTTTGGGGAAAACAACAGATTACAAGATCCTTATACTACATTGTGCTACCTGTTGGGTTAGCAGTAAGAACCATGTGTTAAGGGAGTATACAGGTAAAACTCCTAATTCATGTGTAGGGTGCATCTGTGCACTTTGCCATCTGAATTTACAGTCCCTCCTACTGAATGTTCAATGTAATTTCCTTGTCTCTTCAATATGAGTTCATCTTGTGATTTGCTTTTCATAACAGAATGGGACTTATGATTTAAAAAATTCTTTTTAATCCTCACCTGAGAATATGTTTATTGATTTTAGACAAAGGGAGAGTAAGGGGTGGGGAAAGAGAGAGAGACATCAATTGATTCTCCCCCACCTGCTCCTATGTGTGCACTGATTATGGATGGAACCTGTCACATTTTGGTGAATGGGATAACACTCCAACCAACTGAGCCACCTGACCAGGGTGTGTGTTTTCTGTTTGATAACAGAATGACCTATAAGTGTCATTAAACCAGTTTCAAACCTCAGCATTAAGGAACCTAGCATTTCCCTGCTTGCTCCTGTGCACCTCTGCCATTCCGTGAGTCACAAATGCCTGTTGGTCCCAGGAGGAGCATGAGAGGTATGAGGTCTGTTCAGAAGGTATCCAGCCATGTAGTGTGAAAAGCAGAGACATTTATTGAAGCAGATGCAAGGCACAAGAAACATTGCACATAGGACAATGGCTCCTCAGTCCCCTTCAAAGTAGGCACCTCACATAGTTCTCCCAATCGCCATTAGCTGCCCTGTTGTATTTTCCTGAATCTTATCAACAATCTGAAATCTTATCCCTTTCAAAGGTGATTTTAGTTTTGAGAAAAGCCAGAAGTCACAGGGTGTGAAATCTGGGATGAGGGGCACTGAGTCACCTGGGTGATTTGATGTTTTGCCAAAAAAACTATATGCATGAGTGGGCATGTTGTTGTGATGAAGCTGCTGATCACCAGTTGACTATAGCAGTGGCATTTTGAATCATCCAAATAGTTTCCTCAGAGGAATGTTCAGGCTTAATACAAAATTTGATGCAGATTAATTGCTCTACTGGCCCAGTCATTTTGAATGTGACATCCACACAGTACACATGTGCCCTCACCAGGCATCTACGATGCCCAGTGAGTAGTACGGTGAAGTCATCATTGTTCATACATGCGTGTTCCAGTCTACTTCTTTTGGCTACCAGATTACATTGATGTTGTGCAAAATGTTCTCGTTATATTAATAGTGACTGGATTTTTTCTGGACAGACCTCATAGGAGCAACTTTATCTAAAACCAGCAGAACTACTCAACTGAGCTCTGCCTAGATCAGCCAGCAGCCATTGGACCCAGAGATTCATGAGCTAAAAAAATGCATATTGTTGTATGCTACTAAGGTTTTTTTTCAGTTGGGTGTTACTTAGTATTATTATATGGATACAATGAATTAAGGAGATAATGTATAGGTCAGAAAGATACTGTAGAAAAGAAGACAAAAGAGGGCGGTAGAGTATAAAAAATATTTACATTCATATTACCAAGGGAGTTTGGTGGAGCAAGAATCTAGTTGGAGTTTGACTGAACTGTGCATATAATATAGATTACTTTTTTAAAATAATGACCTGAATAATACGCATATAAAATGAACAGTAATCATGGAGGAGAAACATATGATCTAACCAGCTCTGCACTCAGTTTAAGTCTGGAAAGACTTCAGGAGAGGATTCTGTATTAGGCAAAAGATGAATGCACAAGAGAGGGGTTGTAGTTTGTATATGAGCCTATGTGCTTATAGATTTAATGTAGACTTTCTGGTGTTTCCCACCAACAGGGTATATATACAGATGTTACTGTGTCTCTGTTGCTCACCTCTTCTACTTACAGCCAACTGATGCATGGGAAGAGGCCCCAGGATTGAGCAATAGTATAAGTGAATCTCCTGGTATAAGGATTTTTGTAACTGACTTGGCTGCAAAATATTGTGGCAATTTTCTATTTCCTTGGCCATTTTCTTCCACTGAGGAGATTGTGACACAACCAAAAATGTTAGGGGAGGTAAAAAGCGTTGTCAAAGCACCACATGTTGAATTCTCATCCCCTTTTCTAATTGTTAAAAATAAGTTTCAATTGTCAACTTCACACACACAGTTTTACAATCCTTTTACATTAAAAAATAATCTTTCTTTTCTATAAAATCCCTTCACATTTTACCCAATACTCCTCTAAAACACTTCTTACTTCCTAAGATTGTGTCTTGCTTTTCTTCCACTTAGGTATTGTTGACTCCTGGAGAGCAGAGATTATGCCTTATCTACTGGATGTCACCCAGCTCAGTGTCTGCATGCATACAATTAATATTAATATCTAATGTAGTTCATCCGCCCCTCTACCAGACCTCTAGTGGACCTGTATGCCACAAAACCAAAACTACATTTTATGTTCTGGTTATGTTGGAAGTATTGTCTCTCACCACTTGTGAAATTATTCCGGGGAGAGTGAGATAACTAAATTAAAGCAAAATTTCAGTTCTGATTCAATTTGGGCTTATTCCCTCCTTATAGATTCAGTTCAAATTCATTCTGTATACTGTTTCCTCAGAAAATTTGGACTTGATTTAACACATTCTAAAGTAAGAGGGGGAAAAACTGCTATTTTCATCACAGAGGAAAACACAAACCAGTGAAGACTTGATAATTTGCCCTTCACAAAAAAGATGCCTGTTATGGAAACCAAAACAAAGTGTGAAAAAATCTAACATTTAATTTCTTAAGGGAAGGCTATACTTGCTATTGCTGGCAAAATTATCCAGACACGAGGAGTTTTGACATGTTGTATCAAACTGTATATTAACGCCCCTTTATATCTACACACAAAGGCATTTAAATAAAATCGTTCATTCAAAAGAAAGATTCCTGGCAAAAGTCATATATTTCTATTACTTATGCATTAAAATTAGGAAAATTTTGGCTTAATTGAAACTTTTCTATGTATTTGATGCTTCTAGCAACATAATTCTACTATAAAATCTAAATCAAGTGTCCTTAAAATTTCAGGAACATAAGCTTCAGGTGGAATGCTTATTTAAAATGCGAGTTTCCAGATCACACTTGAAATATGCTGCATCTGTTCAGGAAATGACACTTTTTAACAATCACTGCAGGTGGTCCAGTTGCAGGTTGTCCATGAACCAAGAGGCAGATTAAATTCCCTATAATACATGTGAGTAAATTTAAGATGATTGAATCTATTGAAAAAATCATCCTTTATTAAATATCTGACCTTTCTCCAGTTATAGCAGTGGCTACAATTTAAAGTGACCTCCTGAAAATAAAACAGAAGGAAACCCTTTAAATTTCTAGAAACCCTTTAACTTTCATTAGAAATGAATCCAAATGGACAAGTAGGTTCCAATCATTCATCTCTGCACTAATCACTTAATGTAGCTTTGATCAGATCCATTTTATCTTAATTTATTTTAAATAAACTTTCATATATAAACATATTAGCTACAGTTATTTGTAAAAGATTTAGTGTAATACCATGTTCACCAATTAATATTTTTTAAACTTTATGTATTGATTTTTAGAGAGAGGAAGGGAGGTATGAGAGAGAAAAACATTGATTTTTTGTTCCACCCATTATGAATTCATTGATTGGTTCTTGCATGTGCCCAGAGGAGGGATCAAACCCACAACCTTGGCATATCAGCAGGGCAATCACCAACTAATATTTATTTTATTTGTTCAAAATTACAAATTATTTGGGTACTAAAAAGAGAAGCCAATCCTGTATCTTACTTCATGACTTATTTCATTTTCTTATGGCTTTTCTTCATCTAGATAGTCTTTTAAAAAAGATAAAGCTTGGCAGAACATATGGGCATTTGATATTCTGCTTTCATTCACATATACATGCACACATGTGGTCTGTCCATAAAGTATCCAGCCATGCAATGTGAAAAATTGGGACATTTATTGAAGAAGATACGAGATACAAGAAACATTGTACATAGGACAATGACACCTCAGTTCCCTTCAAAGTAGGCACCTAGGGGCCTTACACAGTTCTCCCAATTGCCATCAGCTGCCCAGATTGTATTTTCCTGAATCTCATTAATGGTGTGAAATTTCTTCCTTTTTCAAGGTGGTTTTAGTTTGGGGAAAAGCCAGAAGTCTCAGAGCACCAAATCAGGGCTTAAGGAGGACAGAGTCCTCTGGGTGATTTGATGTTTCACCAAAAAGCTCTGCAGGAGATATGATGAATGAGTGGGCATGTTGTCGTTATGAAGCTGCCAATCACCAGTTGCCCATAGATGCAGCCTCCTGAATCACCTGAATAGTTTCCCAGAGGAATATACAAGCTCAATGCAAAATCTGATGCAGATTCATTGCTCTACTCACTCAGTTATTTTGAATGTGATGGCCACACAGTTCACATGCTCACTCAACAGCATCTACTCCTGCACTGACTGGTACAATGAAGTTGTCATCTTGATTCATGCACATTCCAGGCCACTCTTCTTGACTGCCAGGTTACATTGATGTCATGCAAATTGTTCTTGTTATATTAACAATGGCTGGACTCCTTCTGGACAGACCTCATGCACATATATATGTATATATAATTTTTTTGCTAAAAAGTTTATATCAAAAAATATATTACCATAGTGCCATTAGTTCTTATTTCTTGATGTTATCATTAAATTCCTTGCCATATATATATATATGTGTGTGTGTGTATGTGTGTGTGTGTGTGGTAAATTGGCTTCAAAGCTAAAACTGAGAATGTGAGATTCTGGATTAACTTATTTTTTCATAAAAGTAAATATGTACAACCAAAATTAATAATGGTTTAATATAGAAGTAGGAAGAAAAAAATGTTCCCTTAAAACCTAAATATAAGATCTAAAAACTGAAACAAACCTGAAAGAATTATTTATTGCACACCTACCAAGTGACCATTCATATGGTGTAAAAAAAAAAAGCAGGTTAAATGTCTCATTGTATTTAGAAGTTAAAAGAGAAATTAGGTGAGACCACATGCTATGCAGCATGCTTGCCACCACTTAGCCTATGTCATTTAATCCTCACAATCATAGCTAAATGTGTACAACACAATCTCATTTATGTAACAAAAGTAATTTATGTGTAAGCATATCTCATTAATGTATTTCCTATATATGATTCAATATATTTGGCAGTTATATTGTGGTGTGAAAGTTTCTGAGATTGGAGCTATTCTAATTTGGTTTGAATATTGATTTCACTGGTTATTAGCTCATGCCTTTGGACAAGTTCATTTAATCTCTTCAAGTCTAACTTTCTTCTCTGGCAAAATGGATATGTTAATTGTCTGTATTGCACAGGGTACTTAGGAGAGTCAATGAGATAGTAAAACACATAGCCAGGTGTTCTGTGTAAACCAACACTCCACAAATGTCATTGTATTTATTAATTATTTTGAGACTATATAGAAACCTACTCTGAGATAATTGACATAAATCATTAACAGTAGTTTGCCCTGTGGAGAGGGGTGTAGTAAGTAGAAGAGGATGAGGAATTTGAAGAGCACTTTTACTCATCTGTCTGTAATGTCTCTGATTAGTAACATGAGTGTGTTTTGCTTTTGCAGCTTAAACAGTACATTTCAAAACATTATTTTCAAATTCAAGAACATTCTGATTAGAAATTATCTAAAAATCTAATGAGTTGAGCTTCCTTCATAAGATTATATTTGTGTTAAAATACACTTATGCTTTTCTGTAGGTCTGTGAATTCTAATTAGTGAAGGTGTTGGATTTATCTTTTGGTGTTTATTATCTTTCTCAGAGTAGATTGTTTCTTTTGGTCATAGGTAATATATGCATATCTATGCATAATAGATAATTTGTAAAAACTGCGGACCTATGCTGGTTCACAGGTTCCAGGGACTTTTCTTTTAACATTTCTGTGATTTAATTTGAAATTCATTAAGTGATAATAAATGGAGATGTTAAAAATGATGTATTTTGAACTTTTAACATGGTTTCCAAATTTGCTTCTTATGTTGCCTTTTTTTCCTTTCCTCCTGGTGGTGTGTGTATGTGTGGGGTGGGCAGTGATATGATGGATATCACGGGAAGGGTGAAGTATCAACTTAATTTATACTATATAGGCAATAACTCCATCATCTATGCAAATATATTCAAAGCACTTGAGTATAAGTAAGACTAGAGAGAAACATGGTAATATATTAATAACAATGAAATGCATCAATAACATTTTAATGATATAATACAGATAATGTTAAAAAAGTGCACATGCCAGAGGAGTGGAAAGAAAAGAAAGCCAGATAGGCAACATTCAGAGGAGAGAAGTTCTAATGGAGACAGGTAAAGGCTTTTAGTTGGGTTCTGATGTAAGGGTAGGAAATGAATAAATATGGAGGAACTGGAAGGCTTCTATAAAGAGAATGATGAGGACATAGATGTTAATACAAGAAAGACATAAAACATGCCACTATTTGTTTCTGTTTTACTCTAGTCTTCGTTATGTACATCACAGTCAATAGGAGTATTTGTCCAAAATGCATAGTGCTAGGTCCCACTGCCAACCTTCTGATTCAGACTTCTTGGAACTTGTACTGAACTTTATAATGTCATCCTCTAATAATCTTATGAAGACTTAATTTTGAGAACTTCAATTCCCTAATGATTTTTTATGATAACCATTAGGTTAAACATTTCAAAGACTGTATACACTGAGAAAAGTCTATCCCCTTTATGGATGACATTGTAGTATGACTTGATTTTAAATTTATTCATACATCCTTTTCCTTACTGTCTCTCAATATTGTCACATTTCTCTGGAGAAGTTTCTCTGGTTTCTACTAAGAGGCCAAATGCCATTAGGTCACCATTCTGCATGTGTGAAGGGTGGTGTTCTGGGCAGGAATCTCCCAGCTTTACTGTGGACTGCCTCATCCCCACCTATACTGATTTTAGGTCTTTTAGTTCCATAGTTCCTGGCTGCTCTACAAATCTGCTGGCCACAAGGTTGGCACCTGTCCAGGTCATTAATAGAAATCGTGACTTTCACCTTCAATGAGGTCTTTTCAGGTGCATATTCTGAGGGTTTTTGCTATTATAGCATATCTTTAAAATGGTGCCATCTGGGATTCATCCTCTAGACATTTCTCAATCTTTTATCTGCTAATGGTACTCATTCCCCTTGCTATCACCACTGTAATCCATGTGTGCGCATCACGTTAATTTCAGTGACATTTTGCCTAAGAGGATAGACAAGTGTATGCACTCAATCTTGAACCTGAAAATTAAATGTTCAAGCAGAATCTGATTGACTAAATTCACAAGGCTTTGACTACTAGGAGATTGGAAATTTTTTATTAATTTAGTCTTCCATATATGTATTAGACTTTGGTGGAGGCAGATTATTTTCCTGGTTAATTCAGGAAAAGCAGCTGTTCACAGCCACACAAAAATGTGTGTTGCCAAGTTCAGGTTTCACAAGCCTTTCTTTAAGGATTTCTAGTCAGACAAGAATCTTCCTGTACCAAGGAGTACTTCTAAAAACATAAAGAAAAAATTTCTTTTTCAAGTTCTTTTAATGTTCCCTTTTACCCTTCCTAAAATTTTGTAAGCAGTATTAATATTCTTTGCAAATCTTTTGTTTACGGAGGATACAAAGGATGTCTCTGGTCTTGTGGGTCATCATAAATTCTGAATTTGTTGATCAAGGATCAATGAATTTTTAATGGTAACTTCCAAAGATGTATCATTTTCTTAAGTATTAAACTTGTTTTTGTCATGTAGATACTGAAAGCAAACATTCCAGAAGAAAACTAAATGGTAACTACATTGTTCCAAGATGCAAGGACATAGGTCTTGATATCATCCTTAAATCCTCCTTCCCCAACACCTCCCAACCAACTTATCAGAAAGTTTCACCATCCAAATATATCCACCACCTCACCCTTATCAACTCTCCACTGATTCTACCTTGTTTTAAGCTTCCATTACTTTTTATCCAGATTAGAGTAATTAGAGTAATTGTCTCCTAACTAGCCTTCTTACTTCTTCACAATTCTCCAAACAACAACCAGAATGAAACTTTTAAAATGGAAGTCAAATCCTGTCACCCCTCTTCTAACACCTGCTAATGATCCTCATTATGTTTAGAATACAATGTTTTAAAGATTCTGCAGAATGTGGTACTCCATCCTTTCTCTTCTTTTCCCACTGCCCCCTTCTTTCATTCTCCTTTAGCCACTCTTTATTCTCCCTTGAATATGCCAGGCATGTTCTTTTTATAGGAATTTTGTCCTGGTGGTTTCCTCTCCCTGCCTTACCATCCTCAAGTCCATGCTCAATAATCACCTTATCAAGGTGATTATTCTTACCACTCTTAAATTTAAAATAAAACAAAACAAAACAAAAACAAAAAACAAACTAAAAAAAAACTCCTAAGCCCCTCCTTCAGCATGTCCAATCCCCTAACTCTTCTATTTTCCACCTCTACTTTGTCACTTTGTCATTTTCAAACACAGCTAGGAATTTTAGGTTAATTTGTTCATAAATATATCTCTGTTGCTTGGCAAAGGGTCTGCCAGATAAGTATTCCAGAAATATTTGTATGAATCTGGAACCAGACCATTTGATGTAAAGCCCACAATAACCAAGTACCTTTGCTAGCTAAGATGCATATTAAAATTTATTTCTTGCAAAGAAAAGAGATGTACTGTTATTTTATGGACCTCAGCTTAACTTCTATTTCTCAGAAAATCAAAGTATTTATCTGACCAATGTTGATTTATAACACTGAAATATCTTTCAGTTGAAAAAAGCTAAGAGATAGTAGGTGAGATTTTTGGTCCTTTTTAGCAGAATTATAAAATTCCATGTAAAACAGTATTTTTGAACAAATATAAAATTGAATTAACTTTATTTTCACACATATAAAATGTATACTGTAAAATCTTGGGCAAATGGCTTCTATTAACCTATATGTAATATTACTCAGAGTATAGTAATATAGGAAAAGTAAGATATTTCCTTTTGATGAAAAGAGAAAAATAATTTATTTCCATCTTTCTATTCATATTATTTGATTTAAACAAAAAGGCTAGTGAAAGATAATATAAAGAACTGAGTATCTGTTTAACATTTGGATAGACAGCTTCTTGAAGCTAGGACTGTATTTAGTAATTGCATGCCTTCCATTTGCATTCAAGTGGAATAAATGGCAATTAAGCACCTGGCTTTCAAGATTCGATTTGTAGTTTTGTTGAAATACCTCTGTGCATGTGTTGTGCGTCTTTGTGTGGGTTCCTTCCTTATTTCTGTAAATTCTTATTCTATTAGTCCATCAAAAGTTTTTTTTTTCAATTAGTAAATAGAATCGGCTTCCTGAAATAACAGACTATCTCTTCCACAGAACACATAAATGACAGTGATGACACTTACAAACTTGATAAGGTCATGTGTCAGGATAGATTATTGCTTTCTGCCAGTTTTTGGTTCTCTGTCTCTCTCTTCCTCTATATTTGCACTACCAGAATAAACCTACCTGACCATGCCATGCATTTATCTGCAATCCAATAAATGTAATATATATTTTTTAAATTTAAGGAATGCCACTTATTTGAAGAAAGATTAATTTGGGGAAGTCAGAATAAATGATATGACCATTTAAAGATATCTTTGCTAAAATGTGATGTTTGACTGACTCAAGTGAAAACTCTTTTGGGTACTAACCTTCCAAAACTATTTAGAGGACACAGCTGTTAGAAAATAATTGCATTCTACCAAAAAATATTCTTGTGACATGCAGTCTCAGGACATCACAGAAGTGGGGCCGGGCTGAGAAAACACATCTTTGATCAGTGTGAAAAGGTCTTTCATGACCATAATACAGTCAGCATGTCATGCTCACAAGATGCCGTAGAGATTAGCTTTTTATTCCACAGTTTCATTGAAAACTTCCATTTTCAGTTTAAAAATCTTGTCAGAGGAAAAGAAATATGGCTGAATTGAGGGATTGGTTCTGCCAGTCATGCACTGTGGGCTTGTATTCAGAACTTAAAAAGAGAGGGGGAAAAGGGAAGTGAACGGTTGAGTATGATTACTTTAGATAGAGCTGGGAGGCACCTCTGCTTGAGGCAACAATTTAACTCTAGATTAAGGCTTGTGGTGCTTTAGCAAGAGGTGCAAAGAAATGCTAGCTGATTCTGAATAGCTTTATTTTTATTCTATTTCTGTGTCAATACTATACCCATCATATATCATATTTTCAATCATATATTGTGTTTTTCTTTCTTTCTTTTTCTTGTCTCCAGTCTGTCTCTTAACCTTTCTAAACTTCTCTTTCACTGTCTGCACAATCACCTTTACTTATTTCTCAACTGTCCATCTTCTTGTAGCCTTAACTCTCTACATTCTTCTCCAGCTCTTGGTTCACACTTCCTTTTCTATTATTCACTACAATAGCTTGGGATGATCTTCAGTGCCCCCCTCTCCCATTTCCCATGTCCAATTATTTGCTGCATCCAGTACAATCTATCTCTGTTAATGTCTTTCACTTCTGTTCTCTCCTTGACTTTCCTTTTCATGGTTTTAATTTATATGTTCCTTACCGTTGTTGAGAATGATGTAATAGCTTCCCAGATGACCTTTCTGTCTCTTACTGTCTTTGCCCCAAACAAACTAAAGTCAATAAAATAAAATAAAAATAACCTTTTACTTGATTAATGAATACCTATTGAACTGGGCATATAAACTTCAGGCTTCACCAGCCACTTTACAAGAGACAACTTATCTTTTAGGTTTTTTTAAACTCCTTTTCTCTCCAGTTGAACAACTTCTTATTTTCCCAAAATCAGCACATTTGAACTCCCACATCATGATATTCCATCTTCATTTTTTCTTCTGAGTCAAAATTATACTTCCTTTGAAGGCCTACCTCAACTGCCTAAAACTACGGACTCTTCCCTCTTCAGTCTCTCATGATATTTGTGGTGCCTCTCTGAAGGCATAGGTAAGGTTTTGCTTTGTTTCATAATTCCTTCATCTCTTGCCCCAATCCCCTATTGGAGTAAATGGTATGAGGTCAGGCACTGCCAATGGTTGTCTTTACTGTTTTAACTCAGCACTCAGAGTGAGTTCCTAATGGCTCACAATCACAGAACTGCTAAACTGATGTGACCACTCAGGTGTTCCTTTGGGTAGGTCTGCCCTAGCAGGCAGTTTTTTTTTTTTTTTTTATTACGTGAGACTTGAAAATTTTTTTTATTTTTCAATTATAGTTGACATACAATATTATTAGTTTCAGGTGTTCAACATAGTGATTAGACATTTATTTAATTTATGAAGTGATAACCCCAACAAGTTCAGTGTCCATCTGATATCATACATAGTTATTACAGTATTACTGACTATATTTCCTATGCTGTGCTTTATGACTATTTTATAACTGCCAATATGTATTTCTTAATCCCTTCTCCTTTTTCACCTAACCCCTCTGCAACCTCCCTCCCATCTGACAACCATCAATTTATTCTCCATATATGTAAGTTTGTTTCTGTTTTGTTTGTTTGTTTGTTTATTTTGATTTTTAGGTTCCATATTTAACTAAAGACACTAATTTGAAAAGACATATATACCCCATATGTTCACTGCAGCATTATTTACAATAATGAAGATATGAAAGCAACTTAAGTGTCTATCAATAGATGAATAAAGAAATGTGATACATGTATACAATGAAAAATTACTTAGCCATGAAAAAGTGAAATCTTGTCATTTGTGATAACATGGATGAACCAAAAGGGTACGATGCTAAGTGAAATAACTCAAACAGAGAAAGACAAATACCTAGCAGGCAGTTTTAAGCCACAACAAGGTACTAAGTTCCTCTGTACATTAGATGCATCCTGCTTAGCCCTGGAATATCCTAGATCCTGGGAGATAAAGTAAGTGTTAGGTTGGTCAAAAAACCCATTTAGTTTTTCCATAAGATAAAAGACACATTTTTCATTTTCACTAACAACATTATTGATGTGGATATTTTGAGTATGTCAGCCATCTCCCATGTGGTGTAATGTTAATTTTTCTCAATTAATGTCTCAATTTGATCACTATCAACTTCACCTGGTCTACCCAACTGTGCAGCATCGTCCAGCATGAAATCCCCAGTACGAAACTTTGCAAACCACTTTTGAAACGTTCACTCAGTCACAGCACCTTCTCTATACACTGCACAAATCTTTTTTTTGCATTTTAGTTGTTTTTACCTTTCTTGAAATAACAAAACATAATATGCTAAACATGTTGCATATTTTCTTCCATCTTCAATATTAAAATGGCTACACAAAAATTCATCAATTTGGTAAGTTTTTTTTAAGTGCACAGCTGATAATGGTCACAATACAATCTAGCAAAATTGTCTCAAATGAAGTTGAAGACAACTAAGCACTACTAGAACCATTTTACAGAAAAAAGCAAACTTTTTGGCCAATCCAATATAAGAATTTAATGACATTTGTGGCACACAGGATTGCTATAGGTTTTAGTAGTAAATGCCAAGCAATTTAAAGTTTGTATATTCTTCTGGGGTTCAATTTTTGTTGCTATTCTTCAAGATAATCCATGATAATCCACCTCCCTCATTTAAAAAAATTCTCTTAATAAAACTGTATCTCCACTGAAGTTTGACCTTTAATTAGTATTACATAATCATCACATATGTAGATCACATATATTACATGGCAATGAAAGTAAAAAATGGCACAAAAATTAAATAGAATTATGACACAGGCATTGCAGTAAAAGTGAAATGTTACAAATTGGACTAGCAATGAATAAATGAAAAACTAAGAACTGTGTCATTTAAAAATGGAAAGGAAAACAAAAGACAATTTATTTTTCTCACACTTGATTAATAACTTGTCAATCTTATACCTTATTATACTTAAATCTGATGTCAGATCTGTGTATAACAAGACATTTGATTGACAAGGCAGTCTTTTAAACATGGATGTGATGTTACACTCATGTTTAACTAGGTATTTGATTGACATAAAGATCAATATATCCTTATATTTCCATCTAAAAGTTGGTATTAGCTAAAAACAAAGTGAAGATGGTTAGCAGGCATTTGATTGTACATTAATATCTTGGTTTTCTTTTTTGTTTATATACAATGGCCATGAAATAAATTTTACTTAGGATTTATTTTAGAGCATCTTCTTACAGCATCATGTATAAGAACTATACTTAACCATTGAAGTACATATACTACAAACCTTTATCCTAATAACGTTCTTAGATATACTATAGAATCCCATTACAATACAACTTTATATGATATGGATTAAGATGCAGTAAAAATAAAACTCTGTTCTGAAGTTTAATAGTCACTAAAGTTGGAAACAATGATATCAGACTGAGACATTTCAATAATAGTATTATTCAAGGTTACCACTATATTTCTTTATGATTCTAATTATTTTAAATTGTATTTCAAATGCTAATCAGTAAATAAATCATATAAATCACACTTGTTTTAAGTAAAATTCTGAGTGTGTTTTCATTTAAATTTGAGCATTTTCAAATCATATTCTAAAGCAGCAATGGATGTCCTCAAGCATGTCAATAAGTATTACATCAAACAATTTGCTCTGGCTACTATACGTTGACTTAAAAAAATTGAACAAGTTTCTATAGTGCTGGACTTCTCAGAATCTTTGAAATGCTAATGTGAGATTGAATATCAAAGTGCGGGAAATAATATCATGTTCTCCAAACTTCTTTGAACCAAACTCTTGTCTTGGGCAGCACTGAGTGAGAGTGGAAGAGATCTGTCCATCTTCCTTCAGGAAATACTGTTCAGCAATTGTTTTTTGTTCAGATAAGTCTATTAGGATGGAATGATTCTATAAATGTTACTAAAATAGTTGCTGTTTGGGAAAATATATTAAAAGCCTTAGAAATATTATACATTAAAAATAACAGAATTAGGATTTCACTTTTATTAAAAAATGGAACTAATGAAGAATATTTGTTTATGATAGTAAAATATTGAGCATAGCTTGATTTTAAAAAATGTAGAACAATTCAATAAATTAAGGCTCATTCACAATATGCAGCATAAAATACCATGCAACAACTAAAATCAATATGATAGTTATATTTGTTGACATGAAAAGATACTTCTAAAATATTAATGACACAGGCGGGTTACTAAATAGTGTGTACAAAATTATTTTTTGTAAAATATATATCTAAATACACATAGAAAAATGAGAAAGACACATATCAAACCAATCATGGTAATTTCTCTGGATGGTGAAGTTTTAAATATGACATTAAATTTCTCTTTTTTGTTTGTATTTTATAATCTATTTGATATAACTTATATGGCATCAAATAAAGAAGAAATATAAGTTTAAAAATAACATTATCCCAAGCATTAAGCTTCCTGAGTACAGGAAACTTCTAATTCTTGTAATCATTACCAGGGAGAAAGAGCTCAAAACCCTCTTGTGGGACTGAATGTACTTGGATCACCGCCCTCCTGATATGAAATAAACTGAACAAGAGAACTGTTCCTCTTTCTGGATTGTAAAATGCATCCAAACATTTGAAAAGACCATTGAACACTGATCATGTTTGCCATGGTTTTCTCTCTTCCTTAATTTCCATTAAGTCTTTGACATCAGAAAGGAAGAAGTAGAAGGATATGTGTTAAGAATAGCGGAATATTTTATGAACATGTAGTTTGTGTGCTCCATTAAAAATTTTTAACAGAATTATTGAGTTATGATTGATATGCAAAAAACTCTACATGTTTGACATGTACAATTTGCTGAGTTGGGCATATATGTATGTATATGCCCATTACCACTGTTAAAGAGAAAGCCACAGGTCCAAAGTGGTCTTAGTTGTGCTAAAGCTTATGATACCAAGCCTAGATTTAATACCTGATCTAATTGCTGTTTCACTAGAATTTTCAGGTCAAGCACCAGTAAGGTAATCTGTCACATGAGCTCTCTTCATCCCCTGCCGTCATAGAAAGAAAAGACAACCTCTGTGGTAAAAACTCTTGCTGTTCCCTTCCCCACAAAACATGTCCTGCTCTAAAAATAACCCTGTTTTTCCTCTGCTAAAATAGTTCCCTTGCCCCACCTTTCTCCCTATAAAAATCCTCCATTTTCTATATCCCCCAGAGTACTCCTCTAGTTGCTTGACTCATGAATCCTTAATAAAAGCCAATTAGATCTCCAAAGTCACCAGGTTAAATTTTGTTTTTTATACCACAGTGAAAGTATTGTAGGAAATATATCCTTCACCTTAAAAAAGTTTCCATATATCCCTTAGAAATTGTTAATCTACATTCAAGGTTGTATTACAATATGAATTTTCAGGGATTTGAGTATTTGGATATTCATAGCTCCTATTAACACTATATTTTTAAACAGTTGTTCACTTGAAACTGTTTAGTAAAATTTTATATCAATCTGAATGTATAGTCTTTTAAGTCATAGACCAAATCTGTTTCAAAGTTTCTATCATGTTTAGAACAGGATAAGAACAGGAAGAGGTTCATGGAAGGTAAAATTATGTAAAATCATCTCTGACAGAAATATACTTTACACTGATTTCCAATTGGTTTTACTCCCCCACGTGAATTGTTCTGTCCTCATGCTCATCTTTGATGAATTTCACTCTGTGCATTTCTGATCACCTTCTCTAACCCTCACCACCAGATTATGGTATCAAGGTCATTGATGACAACTTTAAGCATCTTGAGCCCAAGTCTAACCCTGTAACACACTATATCTGTAATTCTCTCCTTTCCCCTGTGACTAAGATTGGCTTTGTTCCAGTCATAAACACATTTGAGTAAGACTAGGAGTAGGTGATTCCACAAATTAAAATTAACAAGTTCTCATTATACTGACATGCAAGATATGGTCCACTCTTGCTACTTCTAATCAACATAATACTGAAAGTTCTACCCAGAATGGTTAGGCAATAGGTAGAAATAAAAGACATCTAAATAGAAAAGGAAGAACTAAAATAGGCTGCCTATATATAAAAGTATATAATCTTATATACATAAAACCCTAAAAGTTTCATCAAAAAAATGTTAGAATAAACAAATTGACCAAAGTTGCAGGATAAAAAATCAGCATACAAAAATCAGTTATGTTTCTATACACTAATAACAAATTATTTTATTTGAAAGGTAAATAAAAACCAATGTCATGTTTAATAATATCAAGTGGAAAAAATAATTAAAAACAAACTTATATGAGATATCCCCCCATCTTAATTATTCTACATTCTCACTCTCAGTCAGCATAGTTGTTTGCCTAATAGGATGCTGCAGACCTTCATCAAAGAGAGAAATATCTTACTTATTGTGTTATTTGTGGTCGCTGTTTTTGGAAAATGCCTATTTAAAATTATACCCAGGTATAGAAGTACCTTGAGTCACCATGGTAAGTTTCCTGAGTTGGGGACATACTCTTCCCACCTCATTATTTAACAGCAATCCTACCTCCTAATGCAAACCAGGGTTAATTTACTATCTAGTAGTAATTTCTGTTTTAAATTTCTGTTCTATTGGCATGGTGAAGGGTGGGGGTGGTTACCAAATGACCATTTGAATCCTTATTTTGTTCCTTCACATCTCTTGCTGGCAACAAGAAATTATGGTATGAGAGAGACTAAATTTGTGGGCTTGGAATCATATTTCTTTTAATGGGTCTCTGAGAATGGTTTTGAGAGGAATACTTCTGTGTACACCCACTGAGTCTTAATTTTCAGAGATGCAGCAAGCAATACATGACTTTTAGTTCAAGGCATATAATGCACCTTGAAGGATAGGGCTGAAACCCTACAAAGTGCTTTGCCCAATCTAATCCCTTAATCATCCTTGTGTGGAAGAACCAATGGATTCTGTATTCATGTCTCTATTGTTGAACTTCCTTTGCCAAAAAGTGAGTGGCTCATTAGTGACAATTTTATGAGGCATCTAATGAAAATAAAGCAGATACTCTGTGACCTCTTGAATAGAATGCTAGCCCCACACTGCTGGTTGAGGTGAGGTCCAGTAACACTTGTCTTTTAACATAGAGTCCAGGCAGAAAGTGACAGCAGCTTCTCTACAAATGCCTCCCCTCACAGTGATGACAGAGATGCAAGAAAGAAAGCTGAACTGTGCAAGCACATTTTCATTTCTGTGTCCTGTTAGACAACATCTCATTTTCCAAGTTGTCACATAGCTGTGCCACAAGTTAAGGAGTGAGGGCGTGGTAGGAGAGCAAGGGAATAATTTTTTTCTTACCAACTAATGGAAGGTTTTATTCTCATTTAATTTTTAATTTTTTATTGTAGTTTTTCCATTATGATTTCATCCCCTTATATCCCCTCTTCCCCCACAACCAGCACACTGTTGTCCATGTCCATGAGTCCTTTGTCCTTTTTGCTTAATCCCTTCATCCCTACCCCCTTAGCTGCCATCTTGGTCTCCAACTATTATGCTAAGTGAAATAAGACAGTCAGAGAAAGTCAAACACCATATAGTTTCACTGATATGTGGACTCTAATGAACAAACTGAACTAACAAGCAAAATAGTGAATTATTTTGAATAATTGAATGTACCCCAGTCTGTTCTTTTGTTCATGTATACTGGTACTCCTCCAAAATGCTAAATACAGTTACCCCATTCAAGATCCCCTAAACTCTTGGATAATCATGGTATCAGAATTATCAAGAGTGGCTCCTCTTGATCTGGAGAACCATGAACTAAAATAAACAATTTACCTGCCCACTCATAGCCAATATACAGTGGTGAAATAGGGGTGGGAGAGACCCAAGAAACATTCCCACTTTAAAAGGGAAAAATAGGGAGATAAAATAATTAGTTCATAGCATTTCTGACACCTCTCTGAGCAAAACTTGTCAAGACCCTTGATCTGATCTCTGATTTTTGCACATTTCAAACAGTCTCAATCATATTAGTCCATGTTTGCAGTGGTTTTATAAATATACGTTTTTAAAGAATTTTATAGATTTTTTTGTGTATTAGAGCTACATCGACTCACACAATTCTATTTTGGGATATAAGTCTCCTTCTAGACTCAGTTATGTTTATATTAGACATGCCAGGATTCTGTGAGACCATGCCCTAAATCACTGTAGGAATTATTTTTATTGTCAGCTGAGAGAATCAGCAAGGCTTCAATGTAATTCTGTCAAAAGTCTTAACAAAGGCTCCTACTTTAAAGGTATATCTGTCTGGAAACTGCTGGATTTGGTGAGGTCATGTTATGAAGGCTATAACATTTATTTGGTTGAAAATAGTTAAATTTTTCAAAATTGCAGTTTAGAGATTTCAATATCCTCCCCAAAATAGGCTTGCAATGTACCCAATTCTTTTTTAAGTCTCATTTTTATAGTACCTTATCACATGTGCTAGTGGCAACCACCTCATTCTTTAAAAAGTTTCCACTTATTTCTCCTTCTGATTCTACCAATTCATTATGCACATATTTTGCAGGCCACAATTTTACCAAATGCTGTTGGTACATAATATGGGTCTCCATTTTTCTAGCCTCAAATGACAGTTTCATCACTATTATTTCCAGCCTCCTATACCAGTTTATTCACTGCCCGATTTTATATTACAAAATAATATCATGTTTCAGGAATTTGTTATCTATTGCTATCCAACAAACCACCACAGATAGTGCCTTAAAATAGTACTTATTTATTTTTGCTCATTTGTCTGTGAGTTGGCTGAGGGTCAGCTGATTTCAGCTGGGCTGAGTTGGGCAACTCTGCCTTAAGCTCTGATTCTTAATGTCTGGCTGGGCTTGATTTCACAATACTTAGTTGGGTTTGGGTCCCTTCCATGTGTGTTCATTTTTTTGCTCAAGGTGACAGCTGAAGTACAAAAAAACAAGCCCCATTGCATAATAACACTTCAAGTCTCTGTGATATTATGTTGGTTAGTATCCCATTGATCAAACCAAATCTCATGGCAAAGACATATATACTTTGTTGTGGAAGCACAGAAGGGAATTGGTGAGTATTTTTGAACAATAATCTACTGTAAAATATGAGTGTTCTGTTAAGTTCCAAGTATGTTCATCTTGACCATGTACTCTACTCATGGAGTAGGTAAACAACAACAAGCAGATTCAGGGACCGATTGATTCCACTGTGAGATAAATCTGGACCAGAGCTTCATTTTCCACTTGGCCTCTCCACACAACTATTCTGACATGGGTAGGTGATAGGAGATTTTTCGTATTGATGTTAACTTATACACTATATTATACATCCTCCAAGTGATTTGGATATTTTTTTCTCTACAGTGTATGACCATAGTCTTTTGGGAAAAACTGGGGTAATTATTATTGTCTACTCACAGTGGCATTGCAAAATCTTTCCTCAAGTCATCCTGCCCTCTCTTTCAGTTGATTGACTTTGGGCCTGAGAAAAGGATCAAGACTGGAAATTCAGTAAGGATCATGATTATCTACTGACGGACTGACATCTGCTTTTTGCTCACCCTCTTTTGATCTTTATCTAATACACACACACACTCACATGTAAGAGGTATGTCTGTAAAGTATTCAGCTATACAGTATGAAAAATAGAGACATTTAATGAGGAAAATACAAGATACAAGAAACATTGTATATAGGACAATGATACGTCAATCCCCTTTGAAGTAGGCACCTTGGGACCTCACACAGTTCTCCCAATCGCCATCAGCTGTCCCATCATATTTTCCTGAATCTCACTGATGGTCTGAAATCTCTTCCTTTTCAAAGGTGATTTTAGTTTTTGGAAAAGCTAGAAGTCACAGGGCTCTAAATCTGGGATGTAGTGGGGCTGAGTCACCTGGGTGATTTCATGTTTTGCCAAAAAAAACTGCACAAGACGCAATGCATGAGTGGGTGCATTGTCATGATGAAGCTGCCAACCATCAGCTGCCTATTGCTGCAGCCTTCTGAATCATGCAAATAGTTTTTGCAAAGGAATGTTCAAGCTTAATGCAAAATTTGATGCAGATTCATTGCTCTACTGGCTCAGTCATTTTTAATGCAATGGTCACACAGTACACATGCTCACTCAATGAGCAAGTACTCCCTCCACTGACTATTACAGTGAAGTTGTCATTGTTCATGCATGCACATTCCAGTCCACTCTCCTTGGCTGTGAGGTTACACCGATGTCACACAAACTGTTCTTGTTGTAGTAACAATCGCTGGACTCTTTCTGGATAGGGCTCATGTATCAAACAAAGCTCTCATGACTTCAAACTGCAGACAGCACCAAGCAAAGGGATGTAGATGATGGCAGTTACAAATTGGATGGCATGAAATGAAATATAAAATCCAACGAATATAAGTATGGTATTGGTGTTATTTGCTATAATGTCTAATGTTAGCATGGCTCTCTAAGACATCATCTATAACTACATTCTTGCAATTGCTTCTGATGTTTCAGCTTCCACTTTTCTCTCTCTTCAAAATATTATGAGTACAACAGTGAGAGGGATGGTGATAAAACTGAAGTCAGATGTGTCTTTCCCCTGCTCAAAACCCTCTGTTGGCTTTCCATCCTACATGATGTAAAAACAAAGTTCTTGTTATGAGGTTGGAGGTCTCACAAAATTTGTCCAAACTCTCTGACTTCCTCTTGTAGCAATTCCTCCCCTCTCTATTTAGATCCAAAAAACTGGTCTCACTCTTTAGGTGCCTTAGGGTTTTGCAATTATTACCCCTTCTGCCTGGGAAAACTTTCTTCCACGTAGTGGCATGCCTCCTTCTTCACCTCTCCCTGATCTTGACTCCAATATCCCCTCAGTGATCCCTTTAAACTCATAATGATCCCCTCAATCTTTATTTTTCCTCCTATTAATTTTTATTATTCATCCTTATTATAGTCTAACATTCTGTATATTTTCTTATTAATTTTATGTATTCTCTGTCCTCCTACTAGAATGTAAGGTTCACCAAGACATTGGCTTGTTTGTTTGGTTTGGTTCTGTATCTGTGGTTCATGAAAGCTACTCAGTAAGTATTTGCAGAGTGATTAAAAGAAATAGTTTTAGCCCTGTCTGGTGTGGCTCAGTGGATTGAGTGCCAGCCTGCATACCAAAAGGTGACAGTTCAATTCTCAGTCCAAGGCACATGACTGGGTTGTGAGCCCCAGTACGAGAGGCAACCACACATTGATGTTTCTTTTCCTCTCTTTATCCCTCTCTTCCCTTCTCTAAAACTAAATAAATAAAATCTTTAAAAAAAAGATTTAGGAACTAGCTACTAAACTTGACTGAGTTTAAAATTTTGCATTTTAATTTCTTTTCAAATATTTTTATTATTGTTCCAGTATAGTTGTCTCCATTTTCCCACCGCCACTTTTCCCCACCCCACTCACTCCCACCTCGTACCACTCAATTCTCCCCACTTTTGGCTTCATGCATGGGTCCTTTATACATGTTTCTTGACGACACTTCCCTCTCTTTCCCTCATCATACCTCCTCCCCCCACCCCTCTGGTTACTGTCAGTTTGTTATTCATTTCAGTGTCTCTGGTTATAATTTGCTTGCTTTTTGTTTCATTGATTAGGTTATACTTACAGGTGAGATCACATGGTATTTGTTTTTCACGGCCTGATTTATTTCTCTTAGCCTTAAGAATCCTGAAACAGCAATTCCAAAGAAACTTTGCACCCCAATGTTCATAGCAGCACAATTTACAATTCCAACCGAGTGCTGGAAGCGGCCTAAGTGCCCATCAGTAAATGAATGGATCAAAAAACTTTGGTATTTTACATAATGGAATTCTATGCAGCAGAAAGAAAGAAGGAGCCCCTAAACTCATGACAGCATGGATGGAACTGGAGAGCATTATGCTAAGCATTTTAATTTCTTAAGAGACAAGGTAACATATTTTTTTAAGGAAAACCAAAAGCCTGATTTAGTAAAAGGATGTCTTTCTTTTAATATTGTTATACTACAGTATCCTCAAAATCATAATGTAGTTGAGTCTCTAGCATTAAACCCTTTGTAATTCAGATAGGCTGTTGGAGTACATGATGTGATATTTGTTATTAATTAACTTTGAAAGCAAGAACTTTTTTTTATTTTAATTTTTTGCATGGATCCTTCTATACATTATAGGCTTTTATATTTTCTAAATTAAATAAAAGAATTTGAGGGTGATCCCTTTGGGTTATCTATTGCTCCATTTTATAGAAGCATGATTATACTGAATATATTTAACTTTTGTTTTCACTTAATGTGTTTTATATTTCATAATTATTTTTGACATTGCATTAAGCTTCTGAATCGGATTCACAATGTGAATTTACTCTAATGTTTGCTTATTATATTATTGTATAATTATTTATTTTATTCCACATATTAGCACTTCTTTTTTTATAACTCATTTTTATTCCTGTTTTCAAAACAACTCGTTGTGAAGAGCAAACAATATAGAAATGCATAAAAAAACTAATACTTGCTCTTTTTGCTATTCCACAAATGGTTAACTACTTAACATGTATGTTGAATTTACAGATGCAGTTTATATAACATTCTTCTAGAGACATACAAATACATGTTATTTTATATTATCACATATGTATATGTACCTTGATAGACACAGAATTATTTATTTATTTATTTATTTATTTATTATAAATATTTAACATGAGATCTACCCTCTTAAAACATTTTTAAATGCATGATACAGTTGTGGTAACTATTGGTTCTGGAACTTGTTCATCTTGTAAAACTGAAACTTTAGTAAAATATAATCTTAGTAAATAATAAATATGACATTGAAGAGATTGAAGATTCCTGTTACAAATATTATCATGAGACCTGGATGTCTTTTTAATTTCATATACATTAATTTTGTTTATATATATTTTGTATACTAAATATTGAAATATTGTCATGCTTTTATTCAGGAAGAAGTCCCAAAGAGTAGCAGATATGTTGAAGGGCACAGTGATAACTGTGAAAAGAATAAGTTGTCCTACAGTATTTGAAACTTGACAACTCTGCAAACTGTGAAGACTGAAGAGAGATAGCTGGTATAAAATGTAAAGAATCTCTAACATCTCTTATAGCAAGTGTCTTTATGAGGTGAGTGAGAAGAAATAACTTACACATAATACAGCTATGAGCAAGTCGTCCCATCTTTTCTTTCATAAAGATAAGTGTCATAATAGATCAGTGCTCTGACTCTGTTTTATGTATTCAAAGTATATTTTTTCCCTCCTCTATTCTTTGGGACTGAAATTACTTTAGAGAGTAGTTAGAGAAAATTGAAAGTGTTTTGGAATGTGTAGGAATGAAAAGTTCAGGCTGCAGTGAAACCTTTAATAACTTGTGAATTATGTCACCTGTGAAGTAACAATAGATGACAAACTCAGCTGTGAGCAGAATAAAAGCATCCTTTCCTTAAAAAAAAAAAAAAAAGAAAAAGCCAGTTTCTCTCTAGAACTATGATCTGTTTCAGATTTTCAATGTTCTTTGTGCAAAGTTTTAATGCACCATAGTCTATCTTAGCTACCATAAAGATATTATCTTTAATGCAGTCTGGGGTTCAAGTAAAGTGTCTAAAGCCTTAGACTGCCTATGCTGGGAAAGAGTTCAGTTGGCTTGTCCTTACATTGTCTTACTAAGGGTCTGATTACCTCTACCTTATGTAGACTAGATGTCCTGATAAAAAAGATGTTTCTTTTCAGAAATTCACCTTCTATTATTGTTAAAACTGTCCACTTGATATTTAATTATTTTTTCTTTCATGTTTAATAAACATCTAATACTTGAAATCTCCAACACAGATTTCTTTATACCACGAATTACATCAGCAGCCAAATTCAGTATATCTTTAATATTTGATTTTCAAACGTTTTGCTTTGTGTTGAATAGGCAGTTTAACTTTTAAAATTTATATGCATGGAATATTCTTTGCTAAGGGATTCTCATCTGTTTTTTATGTTAATTATTATAAATTCTAACTGCTTTAAACAATGTTTCATTGGTTTAAAGGTGTGTGCTCAGTCTGGAGGTGAGATTGCACATAACTACTGGTAACACCCAGAGAATAGAATGTCTCAGTGAAACATCAGGTTCAAAGCAACTCAATTTCATCCTATAATACAGTAAAAAAATTAAACTGATGTGTAGCAGAATTTAGCATTCTGCCTCTTAAATACTTATCACAAACTTGTGTGAGCTTAATTTTTTATGAAATCTCAATCCAAATGATCTGTTCTCTGTTTTAAATTCTATTTATTTTCTCCTTGGGAAAAATGACCACTTTTCTTCTTTCTTCTATGAAACATAAAAGTTTAATAGTATGCAGTTCAATTTGCAGCTTCTACTCTATAAGCTTATGATTAATTTTCCAAATTCAGTATTTGTTCCTCTTTACTTTCAAGAGTCATCCATAAAATCTTAAAAAACAGCCTATCAAGTTATGTTATTCAGAAAATAGAGAAGTTTCATTCATAATCCTAATCAACAAAATTTATATAACCACATTTATTTTTTAATGTTCCCTTCTTGGTTTTTAAATATTAATCTATTTTCATATTGTTACATCAGTATCCTGAATTTTCACTTGGCAATATTTAATAAGCATTATAATCTTTATAATCATTTAAAATTTTAATAACTTCTTTTACTTAGCATTATATAATAAGCCTAAGCTTTATAATAATTACTTTAAATATTTTAATTCCTGTTTAATATTCTATATAGTGGATGTATTGTATTAAAGGAATTATTTTCCTGATGCATATCATGTAGATTTTTTCTAGCTTTCTCTATTACAAATTATGCCCTAATAAATAATCTTTAATATCTATGAAGACACACAGAGAGAATGACAATATGGTCAAATGTTAACATTTGTATAACTTGACTGAATTATACACAGGAATTCTTTCAACTATTTATGTAACTCCTCTATAACTCTAAAAGTGTCTCAAAATTATTTAAAATAGTACATTTGAATAAGTGGAATAATTAAATCAAATACTATGCATGTTTTGAAAGCTTTCTTTTTATATTGTCATTTTATACCAATAAGTGGCACAACAGTATGTGAATATCTATTTCATGGCTCTATTAGCAAGTGATCTATGAATAATCCATGTAGAGAAGAGATTTCTGCTCTTTGGTAAATTCATCAGCAACTTCTGAATTGGAGGTAGATGGCTGTGGAAAGGTGAATAGTGTAGAGGTATTAAGGGAAAGAGGAAGAGATACTGCATTTAGAGGACTATCTACACTAAATTTCTTCCCAGTTGTCTCTGGAACTACTCACACAACAGGATAGTGGAAACAACAACAGGTTATTGTTTTGTGGATTTTTCCCCTCATTGGTGGGTTTCTATCTGGCACAGATTCTGTAAACTAACTTGGTCATTGATCATAAGGTTTGTAGTAACATTGGTACAGGTTTCCTCCATTATTGGAAAGTAGAACATTCCTATGAAAACTTTTGTAAGATGAACTGACATAAAATTAAGATGTCATTTATTAATATATGGCAATTTATGAGCTTTCCAAGTCCCCCAAATAACCTACCCAATTATAACAACTAACATATATAAGACCTAAAATAACACATATAGTCAAAGCAGCATCTCTCTTACTGCGTGGGGTGTGTGCTGCCTCTGAATGGCTGCTGCAAGATAAGTGCTGAATGCTCCTCTATTCTTTGCCTTTTGTCATAAAAGCAAAATTCCTCTTCTGATTTCTTTTGGTTAGTGAGAAAACCAGTGCAAGTGTAGGTCTTTCTCCAAAGCAAGGTGGTTCAGCTTGCTAATGAATGCGAACTTCCAAAAAAAAAGGGGATACCTGTATATGCAGAGTCACAGAATCAAATATTTTAAAGCTGGAAGGAAACTCAGAGATTCCTCAAACCAAATATTGTAATTTTAGAAATAAAAACAATAAGCCATTTCTACAACAAAGTTGTCATTTTAAGTATCCCTGGGCTTTTTCCATAAACATCATAACCTTAGTAAGTCTGTAGAATGAAAACAGATCCCACCATTTTCATGTAAAACTGATGGCAGTTAATTGGACAATCTTTTAGTTTTCAGTAGTTCTGAGACTTTTTAAATCAGTGGACTAACTGAATTATCCAAAATTTTTAATTATGATAAATATTGGAAAATGTACAAGGGTCAGTGTGCATCTTGGACAAAAATTATGTTTATTGTTTATTATTATTTTGAAGAATAGTGTAGTTCACCTTAGAAATGTTTACAGTTGAATATCTTCATCAGAGGTACCCTGCTTACTTTCCAGCAAATATACAGGGTCCAGCACAAATAAAACCCCTTTTTTACTACAAAATCTTTTGTTACAAAATCATAAGCATGTAATTATGTAAAATAATGATATCACATTCAAGCATACTATATGACATTTTAAGTGAAATGTTGAAATTAAGACTAAATTATTACACCCATATTATTACCCTACCAAGCACACTCAGGCAGGCCTTCCTTCTGCTGGACCCTGTATATTGATGGCCTATTATGTGTCACATGTTCTTCTTTTAGGGACTAGAGACTGGGGTACAGCATTAAACAAAACAAAATGTGCCTTTTTGATGCTTACGTTTTATTCAGATATTTATATTTCAGTGTATATGAGTTTGAAATGAACTAGATAAGTTGGTCACATGTAGTTGGGATTAATCTTAAAGATAATTTCCATGATTTTTGTTCTAAGGAAAAAAAACTATAAATCTATAGGAATCACAGTGCTTAGGATCAGCATTTGTGAAAACATAAACGTGCGAAAGAGAGAAATAGCCTTTCACGGTAAGCCAGCTATGCATTGTATAGCTTTAAGGTTACCAGTTCAGTACTAAAGAAATGCTAATTCTTTCATATTTAATATTTTGAATTTTCCCATTCATCAGATGTTAGGAATGGGGCTTACTGTCTCCTAGCCCAAATGGGAGGATGTACTTATTTAAGATTCTTTTGGTGACTGAATGCTTAACCCAACCAGATTTAATCCTTTGCTGAAGAGCACCAAATTTATACTTGTGCATTTTCCACCTAGTGGTGGCTTTTCCTAGAGCCCTCAGTGTTTTGCTACTATGAACAAAAGCAGCAACTGACATTTTCATGCTCACATGTCTAAGTATAAGGATAGAATAAATTCTCACAGGAAACATTTAGACTTGAAATGTTTGTAAGTTACTAATTTAATAGATATTGTGAAACATCCTCCAAAGCAGTTGCACCAATTTATATCCTGACCAGGAATATATAAAAGTTCTAGCTTGTCCACAACCTTGTCCCTCTTATAAGTGAAAGTGTTTTTTTAATAATGTGTTACTTTATATTTATATAATTATAATTATAAGGATAAATGTCTTTCACTTGATACTTGAACAGGACAGTGTAAGGTTTTCTTAGGCTCTGCTGAGGAAGAAATGCCAATCAGCCACAAAATCAGGCAGTATAGAGCTTTATTGGGGTTTGCACACCCATGCAGGTTCCAAGGTCCACAGGGCGGGGCCAGGGAAGTTGCCCCAAACAAAGAGCATGGCGGGGTTTTATACACCAAATCTGGGAGTCTTCTTCACGGGGTCTGGGGATTGGTCCCTCTAGGAAAAAGTGGCAGCATATCATTGGCAGTCTTCCTTAGGCTCTGGTCGCCATGGCAAAGTCTGCCGTTCAGGCTCTCTAGCCTGACGTCAGCCGTCTTTTCGGGGTTGTAGTTCAGTTGCCATTGTGTTGTACCACGCCCACCCTGACAGACAGGTTCTGAAAAAAAGTAGTATTTTAGCTTCCAAATTTGGAGTCTGCATTTCCATTTATTTTAGCAAAAGAAACATTATCAAAATAAAAAAAAAGTTATTCAGTATAAGAAATACATTCAGCATATCTTTTCTTTCTTCAACAATGATGTTTATTTTTGGTATATGGATATTTCTATTGACTTGATTTTTATAGAGTTGTGTGGGTGTTTACTTTCCATGAATAATAATGAGATGAGTTCATTTAAAAGCATGGATGATGATGTTGAACTTTAGCTTTGCTTTGTTCAGAAAGTGCTTTGTCTGCCCTTCCATTCTAAATGATAGCTTTGCTGGATAGAATAATCTAAGTTGTATGTGCTTGCCTTTCATGACTTTGAGTACTTCTTGCCAGCTCCTTCTTGCCTGTAAAGTTTCTTTTGAGAAATCAGCTGACAGTCCTATGGGAACTCCTTCGTAGGTAACTCTGTGCTTTTCTCTTGGTGCTTTTAAGATTCTCTCTTTATCTTTAAACTTTGGCATTTTAATTGTGATGTATCTTGGTGTGGCCCTCTTTAGGTCCATTTTCTTTGGGACTCTCTGTGCTTCCTGGGCTTGTATGTCTATTTCCTTTGCCAGATTGGGGAAGTTCCTTCACTATTTGTTCAAATAAGTTTTCAATCTTTTGTTGTTCTTCTTCTCATTCTGGCACCCCTATAATTCAAATGTTGTTACATTTGAAGATGTCTCAGAGCCTCCTTAGCCTATCCTTGTTTTTTGGATTACTTTTCCTATGCTGTTATGATTGAATGTTTTTCTTCTTTATGTTCCAAATCATTGATTTGATTCTAGGTTTTCTCCTTGCCACTCTTTGTTCCCTGTAGATTTATCTTTCTTTCACTTAGTATAAACTTCACTTCTGACAGGATCTTTTTTATGCCATTGAAGTACCCAATGAGTTCCTTGAGCACCCAGATAACCAGTGTTTTGAACACTGTTTGAACAGTGTTTTGAACCATCTGATAGGTTGCTTATCTCCATTTTGCTTCATTCTTTTTCTAGAGTTTTGTTCTCTTCTTTCATTGGGCCATGTTTCTTTGTCTCCTCATTTTTACAGCTTCCCTGTGTTTGTTTCTATGTATTAGGTAGAGCTGTTTGATTCCTTGTCTTAGTAGCATGGCCTGTGGTAGAAGAGCAAACTGGTGCCTTAGGTAATCACCAAGGTGGGGCAATCCATGTGGACCAGGTTAATGGAGTCTCTGATATGGTGTTTCCACTCTGTGGCCCTGTGTGAAGGAGGGCTCAGAAAGGGGACAATGTTGATACTTGGCCTCTGGAGTTTGGTCCAGGAGGAAGCTGTCCCCAGCAACCACCCTGATGCCAGACACTTCACATTCTCCCCCTGTATGATTGCTGCCCTTCCATCTGCTACCCTGGTACTGGAGCCCAGAGGGAGTGAGTCTGCATAAGTCCTAAGTTCTGTGTGGGCCCTTTAAGAGGAGACACCTGAGAATCTCACAGTTCCTTCTGATGCCCCAACTGGTTTTCACAGCCAGGAGTAATGGGGACTTATCTTCCTGGCTCTGGAATCCTGGGCTGTGTGGTCTGCTATAGGGTTATAATTCTCTGCTCCTGAGATATCCCTCCTTATTTTTATCCACCACATGTTGGTATGGGACCACCCCTTCTGCATCTCCACATCTTTGCAAGTCTCTGCCCCTCCTACCCTTATGGATGCATGTGACTTCTTTAATTCCTTGGTTTTCAGACTTTCATACAGCTCAATTTCCTGATGACTCTGGTGATAGTTATTTTGTAGTTCAGTCTTAATTTTTTGCTGTGGTTGTGCAAGGAGGTGAGCCATGTTTACCTATACTTCCATCTTGACCAGAAGTCCCCTCCTTCCCTGCAGTCCCAGACACATGGACCTAGTTCATCACCAAACAATTATTATATGAAATGTTAAAGGGACTTATTTAAGAAAAAGAAGATCAAAACTACAAATATTAAAATGGCAATAAATTTGCAACTATCAACAACTAAATCTAAAAGAAGCAAACTAAGCAAACAAGCAGAAAAGAAAGAGAATCATAGATATGGAAATCATTTGGAAGGTTATCAGTTGAAAGGGGGAAGGTGTAGAATAGGGGAAAAGGTGACTGGATTAAGAAATACAAATTGGTACTGAATATACAGGAGTATATTAAGTACAGTATAGAAAATGGAACATCCACAAAACTGATATGCATTACCCATTGACATGAACTAAGGGGGTGATTGTCTGAGGGGATGGGGAGTACTGGGTGGAAGGGAGCTAAGGGAGCAAACTGAGATGACTGTAAATGCATAATTAATAAAATATTCTAAAAATTAAATATTTCAAAAATTAAAAAATAAAAGTATTGAAAGAAAGATGGTGTTTTTCATACACAAAGCCAATATTTTAAATTTCTTGCTATCTTATGCTGAAACAATGCATCAAGTATAGGGAGCAATGCATTCAAATTATTTCCTTCATATTTTCTGGAAGTGATTATTTTCTTAGAGAATTGTATTCTACTTCACATATGCCTTATTTGGAGGGAGAGTGGCTTAGAATTCTTTTGACTTACATGTTTGTCTTACCTTCACAAAATATGAAGCTTCAACTATAAGTAAGGACATCTGTTTAATTCTACCACATGTTGTTTTGGTGGCAGACAGCTAGTTAGAGAGTAAGCTTAAATGCATAAGGTACAGACATTATAAAGGTTAAATTGTAGATTTTTAAAAATTTTAATATATTTTATTGATTATTAGAGTTGCCCTATTTCTTACTCCCCATTTTTTATTTTATTAAATGAATATATTTTATTGATTATGCTATTACAGTTGTACCATTCCCCCACTTTATTCCCCTCTTCCCTGTGCACCCACCCCTTCCACCTGCATTCCCCGCCTTTAGTTCATGTCCATGGGTCATATATATAAGTTCTTTGGCTTCTACATTTCCTATACTATTCTTAACCTCCCTCTATCTATCTTCTACCTACCGTTGATGCTACTTATTCTCTGTACCTTTCCCCCTCTCTCCCTACTCACTCCCCTGCTGATAACCCTCCTTGTGATCTCCATTTCTGTGATTCTGTTCCTGTTCTAGTTGTTTGTTTAGTTTGTTTTTGTTTTTGTTTTAGGTTCAGTTGTTCATAACTGTACGTTTGTTGTCATTTTTCTGTTCATATTTTTGATCTTCTTTTTCTTAGATAAGTCACTTTACCATTTCATATAATAAGGGCTTGGTGATGATGAACTCCTTGAACTTGACCTTATCTGGGAAGTACTTTATTGGCCCTTCCATTCTAAATGATAACTGCTGGATAGAGCAATCTTGGATGCAAGTCCTTGCCTTTCCTGACTTCAAATACTTCTTTCCAGCCCCTTCTTCCTGCAAGGTTTTTTTGGAGAAATCAGCTGATAGTCTTATGTGAACTCCTTTATAGGTAAATGTCTCCTTTTCTCTTGCTGCTTTCAAGATTCTCTCCTCATCTTTAACCTTGGTTAATGTAATTATGGTGCACCTTGGTGTGTTCCTCTTTGAGTCCAACTTCTTTGGGACTCTCTGAGTTTCCTGGGCTTCTTGGAAGTCTATTTCCTTTGCCAGACTGGGGAAGTTCTTCATTATTTGTTCAAATAAGTTTTTAATTTCTTGCTCTTCCTCTTTTCCTTCTAGTACCCCTGTTATTCGGATGTTGGAATGTTTAAAGATGTCCTGGAGGTTCCTAAGCCTCTCTTCATTTTTTTCAAATTCTTGTTTCTTCATTCTGTTCTGGTTGAATGTTTCTTTCTTCCTTCTGGTCCATGTCATTGATTTGAGTCTGGTTTCCTTCCCATCACTGTTGGTTCCCTGTACATTTTCCTTTATTTCACTTAGCATAGCCTTCATTTTTCTTGTGACCATATTTGTGACCATATTCAACCAATTCTGTAAGCATCCTGATTACCAGTGTTTTGAACTGTGCATCTGATAGGTTGGCTATCTCTTCATCTCTTAGTTGTATTTTTTCTGAAGCTTTGATCTGATCTTTCATTTGGGCCATTTTTTTTTGTCCTGGCATGCCTGTTATGTAATAAGGGGCAGAGCTTGAAGTGTTCACCATGGTGGGGCAACCCATATCTCTGTGTTGGAACAATGCCACTTGCTCTTCTCTTGGCCAGTTTTCAGTCACTTCCCTGGATACCCACAATCAAATTGGGCCCTTCTGGTGCTGATTCCTGGATGGGTGGGCTTGTGTATGTTCCAGGACCCTATTGGTCTCTCCAATGAACTCTCCTGTGAGGCTGGGAGTTTCTTCTACTGCCGCCTCAACCCCTACAAGTATTTTCAGGCAGAGGTTTGAGGGTTTATTTCCCTATGCTGGAACTCTGGGTTACGAGGTCTGTCTTGCTCCCCAGTTGTTCCTTCCAGTTTATCTGCATGCGAATGTGGGACTGCCCAGTCCAAAAGCTACTGCCTCACTCACCCAGGTCCTCCAGCTGCCGCCTTGTGGTTAGTCCTCTCCACCGGGCTGCCTGCCTCTGCCCCTGGATGAATGTTCCTTCTTTAACTTCTTGGTTGTCAGACTTCCATATAGTTAGATTTTATGTCAGTTATGGTTGTTTTTTGTTTTTAAATTTGTTGTTGTCCTTCTTTTGGTTGTGCAAGGAGGCACAGTATATCTACCTATGCCTCCATCTTGGCCGGAAGTCTCTAAATTGCAGATCTTTTAACAAAAAATTACAATCACATCATCCTTAAAGATAAATGTTTATATCTCAAATGAATTGATTAAAGTTCATGTATTATTATTTATGGTTTTATGAATTAATATAAAAACATAATTCATTAGCTTTGGTTGGTAACTATATTGTGAAGATTGCTTTTTAATAAAATTTATTGGGGTTCATATCAATATTTATTGACCCGAACTATTAACAGTAAAGGTAGCATTTTCATTGAAACTAGAAATCAAACTCAAGAAACTTGTGGCAAATAAAGTGGCCTACTTTGGCAGTTTGAAGTGTCATATGGATAACATAGCATTTTGTTGCAATAGCAGTGATAGTGGAGGAAAATATGTATTTCTTTTGAAGAACCTGACTTTGGGGTTGTTTACTATATATTAATTTATGTGTACTTAATTAATACCTTTATTTACTCTTCTAAACAATGTCCTGCTGTTAATGTTCTTTTTTATTTTTACTTTTTGATTACCATGTATTTCAAAATCTACCCATTAGCTGATATTTTTTCTTTGAAAAAAGGAACATTGGAGAACGCATAACATTTATTGAGTTCCAACAATATGCAATACAAAACATGGTTGTCAGTACTTAACTCATTTTGTAGCTGAGAAAACGAGGCCTCAGAAAGTACATGTAACTTGTAAATGACTCAACAGGTAAATGATGGAGTCATAATTTGAACTCATGACTAGTGAACTTTAAAAGACAATCTCTTAACACTGTACAATGTTTCCTCAGGCCTGCTAGGGAGGAGATAGGCCAATTGCTAGCTTTTTGAACAGATGAATTCCACTGTTTAAACTTACCACATCTTGCAATGCATTTTAGGAAACTACTGTTTTGTAACTGAGGCTTAGAATCATGGTAACTTTCTATTTTTTTTAAATCTTCTGTGTGATGAGGTCCTTGGAATTTTATCACAAAGGGAAAGGGAATTTATATTTGTTGAGGTTCTTCTGCATATTGACCACACTATTTATAATCACATTTTCATCCTCATTTTATATCTGTGAAGTAAAGATGGAGAGATTGAGGCTTATTAGCTTCCCCAACAGTGACAAGTGGTCTAAGTGCAGATCTAAAATTCAGAGGTTCCCATCATGCTTATCATCCCTGTAAGGTAAACCACAATATAACTACAATATAATTTTGTCCTATAGAGATAAACATCATAAAGCAATTTAACTGTTTTTGTGCTTGCTCCAAATCTAAAACACAATAAAGTTTTTAAGTGCTTACTTAAATTGTAAACCAATGAAGTTTTCACTTATTTTCTATTTTTGAAGGCATTTTAACTTGAGTTCTCAAATAGGAAAAATACAGCATTTTTTTCCTGTTATCTTAAGGTATTAAGAAATACAGAGGCAATGATTTTATGACTCTCATTTTCCCACCAGAGTGAACCTACTTTTCAGAACCAAAATATCATTATTTTATCAGTGGGAGATTTGGGGAAATGTTTTAGGTAACAGAATAGCCTATTTTGACACATGTCTCCATTATTTCATTTCAGATATGCCTCAGGTCAAACAAATTCTTGAAACACTATCTCTAAAATAAAAGCTCTTTGTAGAATACCCAAAGAAAAAATTGATGTCATGTTTCCCTAAAACTAATACCAAATAGACATTATATTCTGCTTAGGATATGTGTTCATGAGTTGAAACAGGCTGAAACCAGCTCTGAACTTGGACATTAACCATATTATTTTAAGAATTACCAAGAACTACAAGCAAAGGAATTAAAAACTCTCAGGTGATCAGAGTGAGAGTTTCATGTAGTTTTATGAATTTAAATAGTTATTTGGAAAATAGTTTTTATAACCTTGTTTTTCACATTAAAATAATTAAACAATTCAGTTCTAACATTGTAGGCTTTGGAGATGAGAATCATGGCCTTTCTGCCACTTAGTACTTAAGTATCTGCAATAAATGCAGCCTTCTCTGTATAACCTCAGTCTATTACCTTTAACAAGAATGTATTGTTCTGTACCTATTTGGCTCTGATAGGTATTCAGATTTGTTTGGGTAATGTGCTTTATTTACAGCATTTGTTACCCATTGTCTCACAGATGGAACAACTGTTCAGAAATATTTTCCTACTATAAGATTTATAAATTTTAAAGACTCCTCATTGTTTTCTTAAAGTAGATGTTGTGCATGGAGAGAGAAAAACTAGGAAGTGATAACTTTTGAGAGATGTTGGTTTAACATGTCCTGTGCAGGTAAGAATTTTATTAAGTGAGGATTTCACCATTAAGTGTTCTTCCCCATCTTAGATAACTGACTTAGGAGACTCCTGTTCTCTCTGGGCCCTTCAATCAACACTTTACATGACTTATTTTATTTCTTCATTAAACAATACTATGAAATAGGAAATATTATCCCCCAGTTTACAAATGAGGAAGCTGAAGCCTAGTGAAATTTATAACTTGCTCAAGGCCAAAAATTGGTAGCAGAGTTAGAATTCTAAAATACTGAATAAATGCTTAGTGAAATTAATGGATAAACAAAAATGTTGGGTCATACTTATCCTATATTACATCAAATCTAGCACAAAAGGCCATACTTTGAAATGGTGTAATTTGTATCCCTAGGACCTTCATTCACTGTAAGAAAATGCAAACTAGTAGGGATAAGACAAATCTGATGATTCTGAGGCTCATCCTCCATTTGCTTATGGTAGCATAGTAAAGACCTGTGCTAGATGATTTGGGTTAGTTTAATGGAATGATACTTACCTACGGAGGCCTTCTGTAGCACCCTGCACCACTTCTGTTTCAGACTAGGGAGCTTCTACTATTGCGAGTTGCTTAGATTCTCCCTGCCCCCTGGTTCCTATAAATGTGTGAAGTTTTCAAAGGGCAGGGCCTCCCTCAATGTGAAAGCATACAGCCCAGCTATGCTCATTTTAGCACATGTCTCTGTGCCATAGTGAGGGATTGGGGGATCAAGTGTTCTCTGTTATTTTTCTATTTAAAAAGTTTTACCCTATAAGCATTATTTAATATTTATAGCAGGTAGCATAAGCATCTGTGTTCTCTTTGCACAAAACCAGAATATCCTGTACCATCTAAAACAAAACTAACGGTGGGTAGATCTTTGTCAATGTCTTATGTGATCACTTTAGATAAAAATTCTTTGACGCTGAACTTTTGATGCATGTTCTGTTATCATTTATTCTCATCTTAGCATTATGTTTTCTGCTAGTTCCTACTTCATAGTCCCCAAATGTGAACCCAGTCTACTCAGCTGCTCAGGGTTTAGCTTCATCAAAATCAACCCAAAATTCAGAAGAAAATGTTATTGACTAGGATTATTTCTCATGAATCTTCTATGTGAGAAAGAAACATCTTTTGGTAAGTAAAAGGCATCCTACAAGGAAATAAAAATTTCACACCCATGTATTTTTCTTTCTCTTCCTTTTTCTCACTCTACTGACATCTCTCCCTCTTCCTCTTCTTCTCATTACCCTTATTTATCTTTGACTCTTCATTCTTTAGTGAATGTACCATCCAAAAAAGTATAATATATAATAAAAATTTACCTCTGAAAATCAATACAATGAAAGCTCATGTTATTGAAATACATCCTTTAGTATGATAACATGTATTTTTTATTTGCAAATTCATTTTACTATCCTTAGAGACTATGCCATTTTTCCTTTTCAAGACAAATATTCAATTTTCCAAAAATTCAACATTTGGGGTGCTTATATAATACAAAGCTGATTTGTGGGGGAAGATATAAAAAGTACATAATCATACAGGAGAAAATTTTATCTTCTTTCATTTAACTTCAAAGGAATATCAAGTAATTATTTTTCTTTCACTTTTTAAATTCCCCAATATCATACTGGGAAACCCCCCCCCCACAATTAATCCTTGGAACACAGTACAATTATTTAAAATTAATTAGTAAGCCTGGCACATTAATCTGTTACTACATATGATTTTAATTATATTAAAGCCTCAAATTTCTGCCATTTATTACCAATATTATTTATTACTGCATAGTAATGTCTTAATCAGTTAGAGTTTGAAAGGTTAATGATATCAGTTCTGGAGAAGAAAGAAGGCCTATCATACATTTCACCTATTGGTAAAAATCAAACCTGATGAAACCTATTCTCAAATAAAATCTGGCAATATTCACCATATTTAACATATATATAATAAAATACACCAATACAAAAGCACACTAATGTGATTATAGCTCTCTTAGTAAAAACAAACATAATCAAAATAATCATTAAAAAGAAGGCAGTTGTTAATTGCATTACATTATGTCCTCATGATATAGACACTGCTGAAATGACATAGATATGTACCAGGTCTGTCCAGAAAAGTCCAACCATTGTTAATATAATGAGAACTGTTTGCATGATATTTATGTACCTGACAGTCAAGGAGAGTGGATTGAAATGTGCATGTGTGAACAATAATGACTTCACTGTACTTATCAGAGAAGATGGTAGATGCCCTTTGAGTGAGCATATGTGTTATGTGGCTGTTGCATTCACAATTACCAAGCCAGTAGAGCAACGAATCTGCATCAAATTTTGCATGAAGCTTGAATATTCCTCCACAAAAGCTATTCAGATGATTCAGAAGACCACAGCTATGGAAAATGGTGATTGGCAGCTTCATTATGACAATGCACTCACTCATGCATCATGTCTTGTGCAGAGTTTTTTGGTAAAACATCAAATCACCCAGGTGACTCAGCCCCCCTATATCCCAGATTTGGTGCCCTGTGACTTCAGGCCTTTCCAAAATCTAAAATCACCTTTGAAAGGGAAGAGATTTCAGACCATCAGTGAGATTCAGGAAAATATGATGGAGCAGCTGATGGTGATTGGGAGAACTGTGTGAGGTCCCAAGGTGCCTACTTCAAAAGGGACAGAGGTGTCATTGTCCTATATACAATGTTTCTTGTATTTCCTTCAATAAATATCTCTATTTTTTATCATTTTTATTGTTGTTCATATACAGTTGTCTCCATTTTTTCCATCACTTCTTTCCCCCATCCCACCCACCCCCACAAAATGTCTCTATTTTTCATATTACATGGCTGGATACTTTCTGGGCAGAACTTATATATGTTGATTTGACTAAAAATTTTCAAAATACATTATTAAGAAGAATGGTGTTTCCAGATGAGGGATTAGAATTCCAGTCAGGATGGAAGTGCAGGTAAACACAACTCAGGTCCTTGCACAACTATGGCAAGAATTCCAACTGGATAAAAGAAATATCATCCAGAAACATCAGAAAATTGAAATGTATGGAAGTCTGATAACCAACAACAAAAAGCCACATTTGGCCAGATGGGCATGCTTTTCTATAATAGGCTGCACTATGAAGACAGGGAATCAAAGAAGCTCTACCTAACACAAAGAAACAAATACAGTGAAGCTGTAAAAATGAGGAAACAAAGAAATATGGCCCAAATGAAAGAACAGAACAAAACTCAAGAAAAAGAGCTAAACAAAATGGAGACAAGAACCTATCAAATGCAGAGTTTTAAACACTGGTTATCAGGATGCTCAAGGAACTCATTGGGTACTTCAATGGCATAAAAAGACCCAGGCAGAAATGGAATTTACATTAAGTGAAATAAAGAAAAATCTACAGGGAACTAACAGTGGTGGGGAGGAAGCTGTTACTCAAATCAATGATTTTGTACACAAGGAAGAAAAAACATTCATTCAGAACAACAAGAAGAATAAAGAATTAAACAAAATTGAGGATAAGTTAAGGAGGCTCTGGGACATCTTCAAATGCACCTACATCCAAATCATAGGGATGCCAGAGGAGAAGAGGAAAGGCAAGAAATTAAAAACTTATCTGAAAACATAATGAAAGAAAATTCTTAAATTTGGTGAAGGAAATAAACATACAAGACCAAGAAATACAAAGAGTTCTAAAGAAGATGGAACTAAAGAGGACCACACCAAGACATATCACAATTAAAATGTCAAAGTTTAAAGATAAATAGAGTATCTTAAAAGCAGCAAGAGAAAAGCACAGAGTTACCTACACAGGAGTTCCCATAAGAGTGTCAGCTGATTTCTCAAAAGATACTTCACAGGCAAGAAGAGACTGGCAAGAAGTATTCAAAGTAATGAAAATCAAGGATTTACAACCTAGATTACTCTATCCAGCAAAGCTATCATTTAGAATAGAAAGGCAGATAAAGCACTTTCCAGACAAGGTAAAACTAAAGGAGTTCACCATCACCAAGCCATTATTATATGAAATATTAGAAAAAGAAGATCAAAACTATGAACAGTAAATAGCAATAAATTCACAACTATCAACAACTAAATCTAAAAAACAAACTAAGCAAACAAGAGGACAGAAATAGAGTCATAGATATGGAGATCATGTGGTGGTTTTTCATTTGGGAGGGGGAAGAAGGAGAATGGGGAAAATGTGCAGGGATTAAGAAGCACAAACTGCTAGGTACAAAATAGAAAGGAAGAATTTAAGAACAGTGTAATAAATGGAGTAGCTGAAGAACTTATATTAATGGCCCATGGACATAAACTAAGGGGGGGATTGTTGGAGGCAATGGGGGTACCTGGTAGAGGGGAGCAAAGGAGGAAAAATTGGGACAACCATATTAGCATAATCAATAAAATGCATTTTTAAAAAAGATACATTATTAAGTGAAAAGTATGGTATAGTAAAGTGAGTATAGTATTATCACTTTTGATGTCTTAACATATATATACATATATATATGTGTGTGTGTGTGTGAGTATAGTATCATTACTTTTGAGGTCTTAATATATACATATAACTATATATATGTAGGTATATCTATACACATATAGGTGTATATAGGTGTATATAGGTATGTATATCTATACATGTATAGGTATATATGCATATGTATGGAAACTGTTGTTTCTGGGTTTGTTGACTGTTAGTAGTGGGCCCCTTTTAGAAGAGGGATTTGGAGATGTGTGGCTATGGGAAGCTTTAACTTCTCAACATGTACTATTCTGAGTATTTATCACATCTAATTATGTATATGTATGTTATTTTTAAATGTCAAGAAGCTAGTGAAATTATAGTATCATTTTTGCTATGATGAACTTATTACATCAATAAATATAACTTGGAAAATATCAGCTTGTGTATGATGCTAGTAAAACATTGCAATATAAATCCAGAACTTACTATATATTCTCAATAAAAAGTAATTCTGATTTTAAACTAGATGCTCAGGATTCCTAGAACATGTTTTAGAATGACTGACTAGAATAGTCTACGTGGAGCTCAGAAAAATTGCTTGGGTTCAGGAAAGAATGAATAATTACTAATGTGTGTTGGCTCAGGCCAGAGCAGCCAGGGCAATTCAATCAGGAGCCTGGGACAATGGAAAGAAGCAGTCTCCTGTTTTCCATGCCATCACTGATATAACCTCCAAGGCTCCTCTGCTGGGCCTTGCAGCTGATGTCCATGGGCTCTTGCCCATGCACAACAATCAATGGTCCCAGAGGTGTCCCTCCTTTGATGCCCTGGTGCTCACTGTATGGATATGTACTCCATTGTCACTGCATTGAGGGCCCTGGTCCTGGCCAGGTTTATAGTAGCTATACCAGTATGTTTCTCTATTCATCTGTTATCTATTCATCTCTTGATGGTCGTTTGGATTGTCACCAGTTTTTTTGGCAATTACAAATTACACTGCAATAAACATTAATGAGAAGTCTTTGTGTGGATATATACTTTTATTTGTCTTATGTTAATATTTAGGAGTGAAATGGTTGGATTATATGGCCGATGAATGTGTAATTTTTTGAGACAGCCAAGCTATTCTCAAACTGGTCACACCATTTTACATCCTTACTAACAGTGAATACAAGTTCCAGTTCTTCCAGGACCTCACTATGAAGATGAGATATGGTCATATTGATATGGTCAGTCTTTTTAATTTTAGCTTTGTGTGTAATGGCAACTTTGTATTTTTCATGTCTAATTTAAAATTAAATAAAAGACAGCTACTCTTCTGAATAGGTAGTAAATTTCCATAGAACTCAAGAAATAAAAAAATAAACAGAAAGCAAAATTATAGAAAACACATGCAGATATTTACACATTTAAAAATATTTTGTTTTTCTTTAAAGCTAGTTTTTGGGGAGGAGTTGCAGTGCTTATTTTTTAAAAGTAGTATTTAAAAAAATTATATTGTTGTCCAATTACAGTTGTTTTTAAAGGTTGCTGTGGAATACTATTCACTTAGAATCCAAGTGTTATAGCAAATTAACCATTTTACTTGACTGCAGTTTCTAATGAACACCAAACCAAAACAAAACAAAACCTGTCCATAGTGGCATTAAATTATCCAAAGACTTGCAAAAAATAAATAACTGATGTAATACTCAAATTCAAGTTTCTTAACTTTTAACTAGTGTCACACTATTGCTCATATATTGGATATTGGTGTATTGTATAAACTGTTTTGATTTTAATATGCAGATAGAGAATTTTGAGTGTATAATGAAAATACATTTTCCTGTTATTTAAAGGCTAAAAAAAGTGCTTATGCATATCTACACAACAGGCAGCTGAGAGGGCAAATTGAAACTGGAAAAGCAGGCATTCGGACAGCCTGTCACTACCAAAGCCAATAAGCAGAGACAGGGATTGGATCTTTATGGGCACTTTATTCAGATGGCCGGTGATCTGAATAACATAACAGCAGGTTATGTACCCTAACAGAATGTCTTAAATTCCATTTTAAAGCAACCCTTTTTACCAGGAGAACAAAACTGTTGCTAAGGGGTTTGGAAATCAGGGAAAAAGTTAATCAGATAAAAGCTTCAGCATTTTTGCATCTGTGTCCTGGGCAGGGGTCTTTATCTGTGTCCGAAGCTGTGGAAGTCTCACCCTGGAGCACATTGCTCACCCCTGGACTACAATGTCTCAGATACCATCCTGATGCTTGTAGTCCTCCTGAGGTACAAAGGTGGAACTATTTATGGTGTCCTGGAGTCAAGGTGGGTCATACCTTTAGTTCCTGAAACAATTGCTTTTTACATGCATTGATTACTAAGCATATTAGCTATTATCTAAACTAAAATTTTCCAACTCTTCAGTACCCCATCAAAATCACTCAGGTGGGCTTGTAACCTGGATTTATACAATTGGAGTAAAGTCATACTCTGTTAGACAAAGAAAGGTTGCAAGAGGACACTTTAGGTGGAAGTGTGGAAATAAGATAGCAAACTTTATAGGAAGAAGAGGAGAAAGAAAGCAAAGTAAGATGAACTAGAGTTGCAAAAATGCAGTGTAGAGATGGATCTTGCAGGGGAAAAGCAATTAATAACCATATGGACAAAGAATTGGCTTTAAGTCAGCAAAGGTAAAGAAGTGAGAGCCACAGAGATGATTCCAGATGCATGAATGGAACAAAATGTAAAAATAAATCATAAGAATAAGAAACCCAAAATACAAGGATCTATTATTCACTAGATGTTGAAATATCAAAGGGCAGTGATAAGAAACATGGTAAAAGAGAAAAATGTAAAACTTTAGATGCCAAATAAGGGGTCTATGAAAAGTAGTTCAAAGGAAAGATTAAACAAAATAATAACAAATCCAAAGTCCTAGAAATAGAATTGTAGACTATATGAGGAAAGCCTGTAGGGAAATTGATCTACCATGAACTGTTTGCATTTGTGGCTTATAGTAATGAAGGTAATAAAAAATATGGAGGATTTGTTTAATTTCAAAACTATTATAAAATATATGACATTTATGTGAGAAGATATATTATCACAAGTATTGATTTGGGGAGGGAGTACATGGTTTTTATAATATTCTATACCCAGAATGGTTACAGCAAATTAACCAGCACAAATAAATAATGGTTCATTGATATTATTTATAATAATAAGCCAGGTTTATGGAAACAAAACAACCTAATGGAAATAAATATAAGGTCTTGCTCATCAAAAGACCAAATATAGATGCACAGGGCAGGAGAAAAAGGCTTAGTAGTAGGCTTCATGAAAAGGGTAGATTTTAAGAGATATTGACATATCATAGAATGGATCATTTTTATAATCACTTTCATTTGTGACACAAATTCAAATTAAAGGAAATAGGAAAATTAAAAAAATATATTGACCTTCCTATAGCACTGATTTTCAGGCTTTCCATTTATATGGAAATTTATTTTTAATAATGGTTTAGTTTAGATTCAAGTTGGGTCATGGTTTTTTAGTAACAGCTGGAGTGGAATGAGTATTTTTCTAATATCAATCCAAATTTTGCCTAAAAAAGTTCACATATATCACTAAATCATAAGAAGATTTGGTATTAGCCACTACATCAGATATATTGGCATAGCTATTAACTCAGTCTTTCAGATTGTCAGGAATGTTGATAGTGTGTTCAGCTTTGATGTATGTGGCTCTTTCCACGCAGAGGAAAACTGAGTTTGCTGCTGTTTGGCACTGGTCCATCTCCATCATGAAGCACAGATTCTCATTCCCTTTTGACTTTGACTCTCATCCTTGTAAGTAAGACTCCTTTGATTTGTTTGGTCTTTCACCATCTGCAGAAAAGGAGGGCAAGCCCAGAGAACTGGCACCTTCACAATTTCACGGTGTTCTTGATTAAACTCCATTTAATTCTGAGAATCTTAATCAAGGTAATTAGCTGACTCTGGGTGTCTGTGTCTGCACACACCCCTCTAGTGGGTCGCTCCAACAGCTGGAAGGTGTTTGGATGTGGCAGCTCTCCACAATGGCCCCACTGTGGAGGAGCAGTGTGAGCTGTGAGCCTATCAGTGGCTCTATTTAGCATAGTCCTGAGTGTACAGCTACATTGATTTGTTTTTAAAACCTTCCAAATGTGTACAAAGCAGGCTACTTATTTTGTGCCAAAAGACTAGATTAGCTAATTTGTGATAATGCTGAATTCAATCCTTTCACATATTTCTCCATAATTCTCATAATTCTCACGTCAATGTGCACTAATTACTTACCTAGTGCATTCACTACCTTTCCCAAAATACAACAGAAAGTTCAGTCCAGAGGAAAGCCAAAAAGTATATTCAATTCATTCAGCAGTCATTTTATGTCATTTCAGGTTTAACAAATGCTAAACATTTTAATTTTTCTAACTAACCAACACTGCAAAAAATACAAATAAAAATAAATTATGATATTAGAAATGTTGCTATCTGGAAAATTTAAAGTTTTGTTAGTCAAAATAGTTTTGAGAACTAATTACAGAGTTTAGCGTTTTGTTATAATATTGTATTTTGTACAAGAAAGGTCATCTGGGGTTGGGGGTACATAGCTTTTCTTAAAAACAATGCAGACTTTTCCCTTTGATTTATACCTCATGAGTGAATCGATCCACCAGAGCTATTATATATCTTCCTTTTCCATTTCTTTCCGTCAAGGACTTCCATTAGTTGGGAGGAGGAAAGATGAGAATATTCTAGTCATGGCATTTCAGAATAGAAAGGCCTTGGAGAGCCTCCAATCCCATATTTTTTATGGTTTTTTGGTTGTGTTTTGTATTCTAACTTGCTAAACTCTTTTATCATAACATAAAATCTAGTGAACAATTGTAGAAATTTCTTATTAATTTAAACTTTTGATATGGGTTATATAGCTTACAAGCAAATCGTTTATATCAAATCAGTATAGTATTTAATTCTATTGTATAAAGTTAATTTAATACAATGTCCAACATATTCAAAACATAATTACATTACCTCTTTCATTTGTTAATTTACATTAAACAAGTATGCAAGAAAAAGAACTTTATTGACAAAGAAATGTAAAAGGCTGTATTTTATATTTTGTATGCCTGGACTAGACTAGTTTTTATCAAGATAGGTAAAAACTACTTTCTTGTCTTCATGTTTGGAATTCTTTAACAATTAAAAACATGACATCCATATGTTACCTTGGAAAATGACATAACAGGGACCATGCTAGTTTCTTTTGCAAGTATTTATTTCCCTTCTAATAACAACATATTGCCAATTTGAAGCATTTTGAAACCTAATTTTTTATTTTATTTTTAATGTATATATATTTTTTAAATATAAACCCCACTATAATAGAAATGTTCTGTGTAATTTTTTAAATATAGAAATTTACTAAGATGAATTCAATTTAAGAATCTGGCAAAGATTATCCTGACATGAATTTGCAGCAGAATCTTTCTCCCACATTTTCCTCTATCTGGTTGCTTTTCAATACCAGAATTCCTCATGCTACCATCTTTAAAATGGTTATCCATTTTCAGTAAAAAAATATATGACTAAAAAGAAAACTTTAAAATTATGTAATAGATTTAAAAACCAAAATGGAAAGATAGGCCATATTTATGATAGTAGTAGCTTCTGTGAGCAGGGAGATGGGAAAGTGGCTGAAGGTAAGGGGAAGTCTTGATGATAGAATTTTACTTCAAATTTTTAAAGAAATTCAAGCAATTATTATAAAATCTTAGCTATTATCAATTCTGTGTGTTCCATAAAAATCTTTAAAAAATCTTTTTTGATTTGGTTTGCTTTGAAAATCTGTGTGCAACCCAGGCATGTGCCCTGACTAGGAATTGAACTGGTGACCCTTTGGTTCACAGGCCGGCACTCAATCGGCTGAGCCACACCAGCCAGGGCTAATCTTTATACATTCATTAAAAATTTTAACAATACACAAAAATTTGTTTACATTATAGATTACTAGGAAGAGCTACTCTTGTTTCATTGGTGATCTCAGAGAAGGTATTTTTCCTTCTCTCATATTTGTGTATTTTCTTTTTCTAAGTATATTTTATTGGTTATGCTATTACAGTTGTCCCATTTTTTTCTCCCCTTTATTTCCCACCAGCTTGTCTCTGCTCCCACCCACCAGCATTCCTCCCCTTATTTCATGTCTGTGGATAATATACAAGTTGTTGGCTTCTCTATCTCCTATGCTATTTTTAACCCCCCCATCAATTTTGTACCTACCAAATATGCTTCTTATTCCCTCTACCAGTCTCCCCATTTTCCTGCCTACCCCTCCCCACTGATAACCCTCCCTATAATCACCATTTCTGTGATTCTATTCCTGTTCCAGTTGTTTGCTTAGTTTTTATTTTTCTTTAGGTTCAGTTGTTGATGGTTGTGAGTTGATTGTCATTTTACTATTCATAGTTTTCATCATCTTCTTTTTCTTAGATAAGTCCCTTTAACATTTCAAATAATAAGGTCTTGGTGATGATGAACTCCTTGAACTTGACCTTATCTGGGAAGCACTTTATCTGCCCTTCCATTCTAAATGATAGCTTTGCAGGATAGAGTAATCTTGGATGTAGGTCCTTGCCTTTCATACTTTAAAAACTTCTTTCCAGACCCTTCTGGCCTGCAAGGGTTCTTTTGAGAAATCAGGTGATAGTCTTATGGGAACTCCTTTGTAGGTAACTGTCTCCTTTTCTCTTGCTGCTTTCAAGATTCTCTCCTCATCTTTAACCTTCGCTAATGTAATTATGATGTGCCTTGATGTGTGCTTCCTTGGGTCCAACTCCTTTGGGACTCTGAGCTTCTTGGACTTCCTGGAAGTCTATTTCCTTTGTCAGATTAGAGAAGTTCTCCTTCATTATTTTTTCAAATAAGTTTTTAATTTCTTGCTCTTCCTCTTCTCCTTCTAGCACCCCTATGATTCAGATGTTGGAACATTTAAAGTTCTGGAGGTTCCTGAGCCTCTCGTCATTTTTTTTGAATTCTTGTTTCTTCATTCTGCTCTGGTTGAATGTTTATTTCTTTCTTCTCTTCCAAACTGTTGATTTGAGTTCCAGTCTTCTTCCTTAAATTGTTGTTTCCCTGTATATTTTTCTTTGTTTCATTTTGCATAGGCTTCACTTTTTCCTCTATTTTGAGACTATACTCAACCTTTCTGTGAGCATCCTGATTACCATTGTTTTGAACTATGCATCTGATAGGTTGGCTATCACTTCATCACTAAGTTGTATTTTGGAGTTTTGATCTGTTCTTTCGTTTGGGCTCCTGTTAAGTTGTGAGGGAAGGGACCTTAGGCATTTGCCAAGGTGAGGCAACCGATGTTCCTGTGTTGTGGCACCTATGTGGGGGAGGGGTGAGACAGGGAACAATGCTGCTTGCTTGGCTCTTTGCTGGTTTTCACTCACTTCTTCCACTAACCATAAGCAAATTGGGCCCTTTTGGTGCTGATTCCCAGGTGGGTGGGTTTGTGTACATTCTGGGGCCCTGTGGGTCTCTCCAATGAACTTCTGCAAAGCTGGGAGTTTCTTCTGCTGCCTCAACCCCCACAGGTTTTTTCAGTCAGAGGTTTTGAGGCTTTATTTTCCTGAGCTGGAACCCTGGGTTGCGTGGTCTGTCTCATTCCCTAGTTGCTCCTCCCAGTTTATCTGAACATAAATGTGGGACTGCCCACTCCACCAGCCCCTGTCTCACCCAGTCCACCAGCTGCTGCCTTGCCACAAGTCCTCTCTGCCCAGCTGCCCATCTCCGCCCCTCCTACCAGTCTGAATGAATGTTTCTTTTACTCCTTGATGTCAGACTTCCATACAGGTCAATTTCTGGCAATTCTGGTTACTTTTTGTTTTTCAATTTGTTATTGTGCTTTTGGTTGTGTGAGGAGGCAAAGTGTTTCTATCTACACCTCCATTTTGGCCACATATTTGTGAATTATCAAATTTTCTATAATTGAGCCTGCATTACTTTGCATAAAAATTAGGTGGACATTTAAAATAAGAACTGGTAGTATCATAGGTGGCTTGTACTTAAGCACATTTGTGCACACTATAAGATAAGGAGATATCACTCATGAGATTCGTACCTTGAATCGAGATGAAGTTGGGTGCCTCTGGCAGCAGTTTTGTAGAGTGTCTCCAGAAATCTATGAGGCATGCAGTGAAGTTCTTAGAATAAGCCATCAAGGTTGTTTCAGTAAGCAGCTATCTCACAAACACCTCCAGGATGCCTTTGAAGGATGTTGATCAAAGCAAAGTCTCTTGTGAGACTTCAGAAATATTCAAGCAGGACATTAAAACAAAACAAGGGAACTGACATCAACTTAATCCTCCACCCTGGTGTGATTTGTCCTATTGTCACCAAGCCTTGGATGTGATGCATACACAAGGATTTAGATGGCAATGCATTGTTCTTGCCACAGCAAAAACAGCATAATATTTATTACTATATATTTCATGGTCCACAAATGTTTAAGAAAGAAAGCACTGCATTCACTAGCACTAGCTTTACTTTCATGGGGCAAAACGGAACTTAAAATCGTTTAGATAGATGCCTTTTAAACTTTGCCTTTCTTCGAGGAAAGGCTAACAGGTCATATAGAGGATCTACAGATTTAATTCTGCTCTGCTTCAATTTAACACACAGGGTCAGACAGGATAACCCAATTGTTCATCTCTGTCTTGGCCTTCTGAAGAAAATAGATCACTTTGTGTTAGCTGGTAATATTCAGCAAAGCAGAAAGACATTGATTTTGGAAGGCAAAATCTTAAAACTCTCTAATGAATAGATTTGCAAGGGTAAAAACCACTTTCCAATCCATATTCTATTGGGAATATTTAAAGTAGTATATTAAGAAATTCTATAAACACAGGCTAGTATAGGTATACATTACAAAGTTCTATCAACGTTATAGCATTCTTAAACAAACAAGAAAATGTTTTTGAAAAACAAACACTCAGGAACTTTAATGGGTTATTTCAAAACTCATATAATAAAATGCCTAGTATTAAAATTCTATTAATAATTTTTTACCTCTTCCCTTACCATGCACTTGTTTCCCTTAACAAAAGAATTAACTCAAATCTTCACAAAAACATGAAAATTCTGGTTACTCTATTAATAAAGGCATACATAGCATCTTACATAAAACAATGGAAAGGGGAAACTATACCCCCATGTGCTCTCTGTTTCTCCCTCTCTCTGTTTCTCTCCTGCCTCTGTCTCTCTCTCACACATACATACATACATCTGCACACAAATGCACACACACAAACATGTATGTGTCCTGGAGAACTCTCTGATTTAGCTCTCCTTCCTTTTTGCCCCTTTTTATTTTTCATATGATGAATTCTCAAGGCCAATTGGACATTGTCTCAACCACCAGTAAGGAAAACTAAACTTTGGACCTGAGGGCAGTGCAAGTGTAGCTTGATACACCTCATGACCTAGAATTATGTGGGATTGTGTGTGTGATTTACTAAAATTTAGTCTGTTAACTGGACAAAAGAAAGAAGATAATGCTAAGTAGAAGAAATTCATAAAACTTGGTGTTCTTTTGTAACAGTGTACACCCTGATATGAGAAACTGGATTGCAGTTTGAGCTTCCCTTAGTTTTCATGTCCAGTAACCACCACTACACACAGATATTTTCTGATTGTGATTGTAGAATCCAAGACTCTTCTTGATCTGACCTCGACCTATATTTGCAGGCATCACACTCAACTTGTAATGCTTTTTCCTATAGTGAACTGTATATGCTTCCTAAATCTGCCCTTGCACTTCGTTGTTTCTGAATCTTTGCCTATTACTTCATGTTCAGTCCACCTGGAATATGATGACAGCTCCCTTTCTGCCTGAAGAATTTGGAGTAATTTTCAATGTCCCCAGTGGAGAGTGAAAAATGTGGAAATTATCTTAATCTGTCTTCCTAATGGACCTTGATCATACCATTATATAGTACTTAATGCATACTGATTTTTCTTAAATTGAATTCTATACATACATCTCTGAACTGTAAACTTCTTGAGGGCCAGAACCATTTATTACTATAGGTATTAAGAGAATAAATTCTGGAGTCACATAAACCAGTGATGATACCTAGTCTTTATAACCTAGAAGCTGTTTGGAGCAAAATTCTTAACCTTTCTGAGCCTCAGTTTCCTAATTTGCAGTGCAGAGATATATCTGGTATGGTTGTGGTGAGGGTTATACATGATGGTGGGTTTAAAGCCCTTAGCACAGTGGCAGGCCCACACCAAACAATATGTACTATTATTACTATATACTTGACCCCAAAGTATCTAGCATACGGTTAAGATCATATTGAATCCTCAATAAAAATGTATTAATTGCTAAATGAATGAATGAATAAAAATGTCTTCTTTGTAAAGTTATTGGAGTGTCTTACTTTATTTTTTTTTAATTTGTGAGAACTAAAGGAAAGTAACCAAGAAAGTTCTGTGTCCAACAAATAAGTGTGCTGAAACATCCACAAACCAATTGGGGAGCACTATAATTGGAAAGCTGGATGAATTTTCTCCTCAAGGCAGTTTCCTGGAAAAACAAGTTAATGCAAAGATATGCAAAGAGTATTATCCAGCTGAGACAAGCTTATTAGTGTTCTCATTGACTTTACCAGGAAGCCCACCTGCTAAACTCTGCTTGGGAACCCTCAGAGACTCAGGTGGCCTCAGATGTGCAATAGCAGCCAGTGTACACAGCAAACCAGGTCATCAGCTTGGGGATGGCTCTTGTTCAACCAGCCTGTCCTGGTTTGGGCTGTGGTGTCACATAATGAGAAAGAAAAATCTTGGCTTTATGTATGAAGAAAAATGAGTTACCTATGTCTATGGAAATATATCTTTACAACAATTCAAGTAAACTGGAACAGGAATTGCTTAGTTAAAGTAAATTGACTTGCCTGGAGATAAAGGAAAATATTTAAAAGCAATTCTTGTTTATTACCCTTAACTTTAAAAGAATTCATGTAATTTTCTACTATAACTAAAGTACTCATGGTATTTTTTGAGCTGAACATAATGCTCCATTGTTAAAATTGGATAATAGAATCCCCCCTTAATTTATAGTTGAGAGAACAAATTAATTTTAGCTTAAAAATAAAAATGCCATAAAATGTCCTTTGGAAGCTGTCTTCCTCTTGAGATTTAGAAAAGATTATTTGAACCATATTTTCCTCGCCTAGAAGTCGAAGCCTGATCCAAGATTTCTGAGACTCCTTGGGATTATAATCTGTTAATCACTTCTATTTCTGGGCTTTTGCGCGAGCATGTGTGTGTATGGGGGGGTATCTTTTTGCCCCCTGGGAAATCTCTGTTCTCTGCATTAACCCCAATGTGAAACTCTGGTCTCCTGGTCTTTTCTACAACACTTTGTGATTTTAGATGCATTTGGAGGTCATGAGAAGGGACATCAATCTGTAGTGATCAGTAAAAAAATGTAACATTTCATATTAAACGCTCCTCTTCTTAATACTTTCAGTCATGCCGCCAACAAAAGCAGGGCCCATGCCTCATTATTCTTCAAATTTTTGCCATCTGTCTGGTCCCTTTGCGTTCCCGCTTCCTTTCTTTTTATTTCCCTCTTTCTTCTTCTTAGAACAAACAACAAACAAAGAAATAAACAACAAACACTTAGAAATTCTTCTTTATCAGGATTGTGGATTGAGGCTTCTTTGGTTCAAATCCAGCCCTGCAGTTTGTAGTGATGTGACCTTAGATAAATCACTTCACCTCTGTGCCTCAATTTCATCACCTATAAAATGGGGGAGGAAAGAATTAATGCCTCATAAGAATAGTTATGATGATTCAATAAGTTAATATATATAAGCACTTAGAACAATTCTTGAAAGAGAATAAGCAACAAAAATGTTCATTAAAAATTACTCCTTTGTTCTTGCTTGGACTCCTATTACCATCTTATCTTCAAATTTCAGTAACTTATCAAGATAGTTGCCATCAAAACGTGTTTTTCTTCCTAAAAAATATTCTGGTGCCAGATGTTCAGAGAACACTGGTTTCATGTTATTAGAAATGTTTTACCCTGGAAATTATTTGTAAACTATTGGTGTTGGCTATTTTCTTTTATCAATGCTAACATACTGCAAAGAACAGATATTCAATGATAAGCTGATAACCAACCTAGCAACTTTATAATCTTAAATCTGTAGAACAGGATCCCACAGGATGTTTGATGATTAGAAAATTGTTATCGTATCATCTCTTTCTAAAACTTTATTAAAGGAACAAAGCTTTTCAAGTTCAAAGGCAACACCAGAAAAAAATTATTAAACAGTAGTCCATAAACATTATTTCCCAAAGCAAAACGTTTTACTTGTGATGCTGAAACAAAGTTGTTTGTAATTGCAGCATTGTGTGGGGCAATGACAAAGACCCACAGGCTGATTAAACTTGCCTCCATGTTAGAGTGTTTCCTTCAGTGAAATGATAAGCAGAACTGTTAAAGTCATCTCCTGGATAAAGGGATATCATATGAACAGTAGCTCCCAGGACATTTGAAAATAAAAACTGAAGTAAAAGGAGGTGTTGTTAAAAGTAAAGGAGAGTCATGGGCAGGGAGAAAACTGATTAGCTAAAGAATAGTGCCCAGTCATCTAAGAACCAAGGCAAATAAAATTGGGAATGCAGACTTATAGCTGCTCCAATTGGTCATCAGCATCAACTGGGACCTTGTTAGAAATTCAGATTCTGGGTCCCTCCCCTGTGTACTCAGTCACACTTAGAAGCTTTGTGGGAGGGACTCAGGAATCTGTGTTTTAAAAAGTGACCCTGGTGATTCTTACCCATACAAAAGTTTGAGAAGCACTGAGAAATATACATTTTTGAGTCAGCCACATTCTCTAAAATAATTTAAGTAAAAAAATCAGTGAGAGAGCAAACTTAATTTAGCATTTTTTCTTTTATTTGAAACTGTTTAATCTCTTTGATTAAACTAAGTGTTTCTTTTAGTCTACCTGCTTTGGGAGTAAGTTGATCACATAAAAGAGTAATTTCATATAGAATTGTAGAATTGTTTGAGTATATTATTAACTGGAATAAATAAATTACTGTCAAATTTAACATTATACATGGTAGGAAGCCCTGAGCAATTGGATGTTGATTTCTCTAAAATGATGCCACACCCTCTTTATCTATCTCTAACATGTTTGACAAACTGTGGTATTAGGATGTATAGGGCACAGAGAAGAATCATTTTACCAAAGCTTTTACAGATACTGGTCTGAATCCAGGTATATTGTAATGGGTGTTTTCTTAAACCAATGATAGTCTATTAATTATTTAAAACTTCATTTTCATTTGGGAAAGTATACAACTAAAAAAATAATTGACATTGTTAATATAACTGCAAGCAATGTAAGGTAAAAATGTCTTAAATAATACATGTATATAGAAAGGGAAAAAAGATAAGCATACAAAATTGGGATAAAAACATGACATTTTCATTAAAACTACTCATTATATTAGAATTTAACAGACAAAATGGAAATAGAAATCAACCAAGGATAACTGTTTTCTCTTAAGAGGTAGTTCTTTACAAATTTCTTGCGATGTATGTAAGTGAAAACTGACTTAATTTTCTTGTCAGATATTTCAAATTCTAAAATTGTCCAATTTAGCCAGTGGTACTCTTCGAGTTAGCTCTTAATTACTTTTGATGTGATCCCACTACTCTTTGAAAAGCTTACTTGTTTTCTGGTACAAGATTTGGAATCAACCATTTTTCCCCTCTGTTGTCCTGATTCTTTTAAATGGTGAGTCTTTTTTATTTTTATTTTTTTAATTTTTTATTTTAGTTTACTCAGTACAGTTTCTATCCTTTATTCCCATTCCAGCCCATCCACCCATCCCTCTCCTCCTCCCTCCCATTTCCAATCCCTCTTGTTTTGTCCTTGTGTCCTCTATGTTTGTTCCTGTAAACCCTTCCCTTCTCCCCTGAAATTCCCCTGAAATTCCCTCCCCTCTCCCCTCTGGTCACTGACAACTTGTCCTCTA
>CM052540.1:62380960-62490346 GCA_028533065.1 Trachops cirrhosus | reverse complement strand
GGGGGAATGTGGGTGGGAGAGGGTGTTCAGGGTGGAGGGGAATGAAGGGGGAATAATAGGACAACTGTAATAGCATAATCAATAAAATATATTTAAAAATGATCTTTTCTTCCTTTTGTGAATTTTATCAATGGATATATCATAAAATGTTTCTCAAACTCTTTGACAGAGTAGACAAACTTCTCATAGGAGTCAAACGCATATTAAAAAAGAGACTCCATATTCTCCTGCAAGATACCCCTTCCAGTGCCTTTTGTATTGCTGCTTTAATATGGACTATTGGTTTGGTATGCCCCATGTACTATTCTGTGATTTTTCTTCATCATTATTTCAGGGATTTCTTTTGCCTTTTTTATTGCCCTGTTTTTGTGGACCACATTTTTTTCTTTCTAGATTTACTCTTTCACTCTATTGAGCACAAAATGAGGGAAACGTAGGTAAAAATTTTGATCCTTTGCATGACTAAAATGATTTTTTTTCAACTCTTGATTTAGTGTTTGGTTATATACATAATTCTATGTTGAAAATAACTTTTAAAAATCATCTTGAAGTCTTATTTCTAACTTTTATTTTTGAGAGTTGTCAGATGTTTAGTAATGTCTGGTTGCTTTCCCATAATTTTATAAACAAAGTATATGTAAAATGTTATTTATTAATAAAAGTTTATTTATTATTAAAAATAGCAGGCTGTTTATCAAAAAGCACAAAACATGGATTAAATACCCTGAGAAGATGAGAAGAAGGTGAATAATGGAATTCATTACTGGATAATCAGGTAGGAACATGGTTTTTTATTAAGTTGTACACAATTTGATAGGTATTTTCTCTCAAGTTGGTCACTTTCCTTGGAAAGAAAACCAAGTTCTTTTATTTCACTGGGAGGAGGGTGTAAGCCTGTTTGCCAGTAGGAGCTGAGCTAAGAGGTGGTGATGGAGTGACCACAGCAGGTCTCAAGAGTTGGTTGGTAGAGTTTCACTAATTCTGTTTCTGTAGTCTCCTTCTTGCCTTCTGTTGTGGCTGGTTCCCTGTGCTTTTCTCTTTAGCAAATAAATAAATACACTTTTTTTCAACTATGTCTCAACAAAAGTGAAAAAAATTGGAAGTTTTGGAGAACAAGAGGGCCCTTAGAGACATGGGCAGCACGTGCTATCTGATGTCCTTGGCAGAGAAAACTGAGGGAGTGTGCATGGGATCAGCTGTGTATTCAGCATCTTCTGAAGTCTCAAGGCTCCATTCTGTCACCTAAATTAATATGTTAACTCCTATTTATGAGTGTTTTGTGGGTCTTTTAATTTTCATATTGGTAAATCTTATTCATTTTTTGGGAAAAAAGACTTATACTTTTATCTTCAAAGAACATTATCCACTCATGCTAAATCCTGGTGTCTTAAACCATTTTTTTAATCACTAGATGAAGATAAGTAGAAAATCTTTCAGTAGTAAAGAAATTCATTTTACTTTTTTCATATAAACATGAGAATAAAAGGTTTAATATTATCAGCTGAAGTGAAATCATGAGCTACAGGTAGGAAATGTCCAAAGTAAAAATAACTACCGAATAAGCCACCTCATGCAGTTACTTTGATGTGGATTTTACAGTTGTTTTATTTTGGATATTTTACTATAAATGAGCAATGTTCAAAAGCTATGCATTCTGTGAGTACTTGCTGATTTTTATTTTTTGGCAGGGATCTTGGCATACCTGTCTTAAAACTTATTTAGGCAAAAAGTGTTGTAACTATGCTTATGACATAAACCCTTATGCATGACTTGTATATGTAAAATAATTATGTTGACTCAACTAGAGATATAGGCTTAAGTTTTCATATAAAAATATATGGTTTTACTTTCTTTATCTAACTAACTAACTTCACTAGCAAATTATCATAAAGAGAATGACAGCTCTTCTAAACCTTATGTTACTTTTGCAAGTATTCCAGCTTATAGTCCTTGAGCCTGTGGGATCTTGTATACCATAGGCTAATATATAAGAAATTTTGAAAATCTGAACTGAATTTGAAGGGAGTGGCTATGAAATTATAAAATGGGTCAGGTGCCTCCAGTACCACTTTGGTGATTTGCTAGGAGGATCCACAGAACTCAACATATAATTGTACTCATGGCTAAGATTTATTATAATGAAAACAAAATTGTTAAAGAAAAAGGGTCCATGGGGTGAAAACTGGAAAACACCAGATCTATTCTCTAGGAGTCCTCTCCCTGTGGGATCACACAGGGTAGACTTAATTCCTCCAGCATTAAATTGTCACATTTAATGTGTCTATCAGAGAATTTATTACAGACTCAGTTCCCAAGGTTTTTTTGGGGGGTTGGTCAGATAAGCACCTTTTACCTAGTATGCATGAAAATTTGAGACTCCCAGAAGAAAAGGACTTTTTCAGTATAAATTGTATAGTTTGCATATTTTATGCAGAGTGAATCATTATTATCAGTTAGGGAAAGATGGGAACCCTCAAGAAATCCAAATTCCTAGATGCCAGCTAAGATATCCTTTCTAAGGATAGCAGTCTTAGGCTTGCTCTGTTAACTCTTTTCTGGAAAAAAGGGGACTAAATGTCCATGATCTCTGTGTTATAATATTTAATTGTCATCTTTATATATACTATCCCATTTAATTTCCATGAAATCTCCATGAGGTACTATGGCAGAAGAGCTAGTGCTGAGAGGTAAGGAGATATAATAAAAGCTCTCTTTGTCCCAGCCTTTGGTTGTCTTAAGATTCTGCTTTATATGTTATGGGAATTACAAAATGTTAGAGTTGCCACTCATTCCCACCCAGTGGGCTTCAAGACTCATCTACTAATTTGGAATTTTGTTTTCTCCTGGGTCCATCAAATTTTCCTTGAAAAGTTGAAGTTGTTTCCTGCACTGTTTCCATCTAGTACAAGGGCACTCATACTCTGGTAGGGGGTTCTAAATTGTTGGGTTTTTTTTTTTTTGCTTTAGGGCTCCCCACAGAGAATGAAAGCATACAGAAGGTAATTTTATATTTCTCCATGAAATGGATGTGTTTGGTAAATGTTACAGAAACCCAAGCATATGTGAATGTTAAGATGATGAATTTTTTCCTAACAGCTACAGACTGTCCATAGTGAAGGAAGATGGAGCCAGATCAACAGTTTTTGTCATCTCCACTCCCTAGCCTTCTTCTGATAACTACATGCCTCCACAATCATTCCTCCCTAACCAAATCCTTTTGGGGAAATCTTTATTTTTAACTTTTTACATGTAGTTCAAGGAAGGTCTGACAAGTATATTACCTCATTGATCATAGAGTTGGGCCTATCCTCAAGCTAAGTCAATTGGAATCCATATCTGTTCCCTCTACCCCCCAATCACTGGAAGTGGAGTTAGATAGGAAGAGCTCTTTCTTCTCTGGAGGGTTAGCAGAAGGATGTGAGCTTAGGAACTGTTGGTGATACATGGTGGGGAAGGAAGACAACCGGTGAGAAAAAAGCAGGGGCGAGTAAAAGCGTGGTGTTCCTGCTCTCAGTTCTATGCTGTCTGTTCCATGTTCATGAGCCTTTTTATTGGCCTCATTCAAGTTGAATTTCTGTCTCTACAAATCCCAATGACCCTGACCACTGGATGGGTCAATTTTACTTAAAGAGCATTGTTAGGGAGAAAAAAGTTAAACATGGGGTTTAGGCTCTCTCAGTGAAGTAATAAGGAAGGAATAGAGAAGGTTATTCTAGAAATACATATTCATCATGAAACCAAATGTTATTTGATAATGAAAGACTGAATCTTGATTTTTTTTTCTAAACTTAAGACGTGAATGGATTTGACATGGAGCAGATGAAGATAAATAAAAACACAGGTCAGGCCTACTGTATCAGAAATATCTCAGCACAAATTTCATTTTGTTTGGAAATCTAAGTCAGGAAAGTCCTTGTGGGCCTGCCTGCTCCTGGTATTGAAAAGAGGGTCCATGGGAGCCAACCCCAAATGAGTTCTCATCCTGAGGTGGGTATGAGGCCCAGGCTTCATTATAAGTCTATATCCTGGGTAGGAGCTTCTGATCATGTGCCTTTAAAAGTCATAAGAATGCTTCTCAAATGAGATGAAGATTGATTTTACTTTCATGGTCTTTCTTTAGTATTTATGCTATATTAAATCTGGAATCTGCTTTGTTGCTTGTTGTAGAAATCTATTAAGGAGCAAGAAATTTTGACATAAATATAGTAAATAAAATTATTTTGAATATTTGCTTTTTGTAGTATTTAAATATGATTTTAAATATATATATTTAAATATATATGTGTGTGTGTGTGTGTGTGTGTGTGTGTGTGTGTGTATACACACTTCCCCAGGTAATCTGAAAGACTATTTTGTTGCAATTATCTTCTCTAAGTAACAAGAAGAAATTTCTCTGCTCTTGTTTTCCAGTCTGTACATTTGGAGCACATCATACAATAATGTGTGTCTTCTTCTCGGGAACATACTATGGATGATTTTTCCAAATGGTACTTGTTTGTGTCAAAGTGAGTAAATATTTTTTCTCTTTTTATTTTGTAAAAAAGAGCTAGTAAATGCAAATTGTTTTTAGGTAGACAACAGTATTTCATTGGCATAAACACTGGAAGATTGAATTTCTCTTGAAAAATGCAATTATATGACTTTTCAAAGTGATTAAATAGCAATTCAATTATTTAGAAGTATTAGCAGAAAACCAACTTTATTTCATGCAATTTGGTGAAGGGTCATGCAGTTTCCATGCCAGGTTAATGGAGCTTTCTCATCTGAATGATAAATCTAAAATGGGGTCTCAGAATATAATCAGAGTGGTCTAAGTAGCTTTTCATTCACAAATTTGGATTTTTAGGTGGTTGTGCTGAATTCTAAAGCTGCTTTCAGCAAGCAAATGCTATTATAAGTAGTTAATTTTGCCTGTGTTTATATATTAGTTTGTTTTCCTCCAATTTACTAACTTGGGTTATCTTCCTTTTTATTAAGTATTTTTGCCATTATTGATTGCTATTTGCTCATTTATGCATGATTTAAAAGAATTACATTTTCACAGGTGCATGTGTATCAAATCACAGAAAACACAGTGAGATTATGTGCTGTAAGAGTTTATTGCCAAACTTGTTTAACCTCTATGTCATCCTGGATGCCACTTTGGGGTTGCGCCTTTCCCTAACTGACTCAGAGAGTTGCCTTCTTTCTGATGTTCAGAAAGGCAATTTTCCTTCTAAGGTGCGGAGTAGCTGGAGCTGGCTGCTCTGGGGTGTTTGTGTGTTTGCATGGAGCACATTTTCCCCTTGATGACTGCTGTCATATCGACTCACTTTGATAGTCAAAATAAGTCTTTTGAAATGTGTCTCTATGCACTCCAGACTAATCCAAACCTAAGACAATCAGGCTGATTTTGTTTGCCTCTTTCGTCGGCACCAGCAACTCAAGATAGCAGACAACATTTCCAGCTCTGAGAATGATTACTGTCGTCGAAGATGTGAGAGCCTGATATAAGGAAGCTTGACTTTCATAAAAGAAATAGTCTCTGGGGGGCTTGGAGCAGCTCAGAAAGAGCTTGCCTGGGGAATCAGAAAGACGCTGTCAATGGCATAGACTCGAGGTGCCACTTCACAAAGAGCTTAATTTTCTCCTTTTTCCCTCTCTCTCCACCTCCGCCAATGTTGGCAAAAATTCTTGAAAAGTTATAGAATGAAAGTGAACAGGACAAAATTAGTAGATTCCTGTGAGTCATGACAGTTTCAACATAACCCTTCGCTGTTCTTCATGTTAAATTACAGTGTGGGGTGTTTCAGCCTGTATCGGGATGATTAACGATAGGGCAGGCTTACCTCCAAAGGTGGTACTTTATGTCATTGTGCAGCAAAAATTGAGAGAGAAATAAAGATGGGGTGGGAACAGAGCAAATGATTGGAATTTATACCCCCATTTTCATCTCATTATCTTAATGTATGGTACAGATAGCAGACTTACTAACTTAGAACCTTCCTATTAACAAAAAAGGATGCATAATGAGACTTGGGCTTCAAAATGCCAGTGCTCAAATGGGCCAAGAGACCTTTCTTAAAGACTTGATATTAACTATGAAAGTAGAGACGTGGCATTTAAAATGAAAAAAAAAAAGAAAGAAAAATACCCCAAAAGCACCTTTCTGGAATGAAGCATCAAAACTGATCTCTTATAATCACTGGATTTTAAGAAGGAAGGATAAACTGAACCTCATATTACCATCACTATTTCAGATGGAGCTGCCATCAGACAGGAATAATTTTTGTTTTAGCTATCTTATGGGATGTTTGCAATAGCAATGGCTAACAATTATTGAGCTATTACTGCATGCTAGATGCTGTGCTAATTATTTATGTTAATGTACAACAGACTCACACCCACTCTATGAGTTAATCATACACTATGTCTATTTTATAGATGGAGAAATTGAGGCTTGGAGAAATCAATTTCTTTGCCTAAGTTCACATTGCTAGTCAGTTTTGGGAATCTAGGTATTTTCTTTTTTACTGGGTAAAAAGTGAGACCTGTGCTGACCTTGGAAATGTGAAATCAATATAAATGGAAGGTAAAACTCCATGGTTCATCTTGCTGCTATTAATGTTCTAACTGAAATGAGGCCCTGGTTTTCCAAAGCAAGCTCAGCTTGTATCAAACATCATTTTTGTTTGGCTCCAGAGTAGAAATATAAATGCATTTGTTTCTGTTTGCACTCTTCTCCAGCTGAAAACCTCTCTTGTTAGCTGTCAACAATGTCACTTCCACATTTTCATGTGATGAGTTACTACTGCTGCTTATTTTGAAACAGAGGTGATAATTAATCTTCCCACATTCAAGCATTGCAAACATATTTCAATTTCAAATGAGATAAGACCCAAGCTGAAACACCCACACTTATATTTTAGAAAGCTTTATACCATGCATTGTAACTGGCCTGAATTTTCTTCCTGGTAGTCACATTATCAATGAGTGTAGAAGTATTTCTAATGGACATTCTTAGTAATATAGGGAACTGGAATATTAGCAAAAGTTGGAAAGAAAGTGGAAATCAGTTTAATATTAGTGTTCTTGCTGACCCTGTATGCACACTTCTCCTCCTTCATCTGCTTATCTTTCAATAGCAGAATAATTTTGAAACTTACCTACAGTGCGAGGAAAATAAATTATTATATGCAGTTTTGCTATATTCACTGTCACTGACTTCGAAGGTAGGGTCTGGTCCAGCAAATTAGAATCAGAACTCTAAGAGAACTATACATCCTATAGTTTATACAGCAGTAGAAAAAATAGGTTGATAATAATTAATAATGCAATAATTAATAAATAAATAACAGGAATAAATGGTTTAATATGCTCACAACAGTATACCTACTTTTGCCCACCCCTGTATTTACATGTATGTTATTGAATACTGACTTCTTGACCAGTATTTTAGTGAATGTTATTTATAGGTGTCTTAGTATCACTTGTTAGGAGTTTTATCTCAAGTTATAAGAGTAGACAATAAAATCTATACAGAGTTACATTCTAATTCCTCCTGTGTTGTATGTTATACACGGTTTAGCTTTCTCACGGAGTTTCTCTTAAAGAAATCACAAATTTCTTAGAACCCTAAATAATGTGACTATTATTCACATAAGACACTATATAATTTGAATATTATTAACTTAGAATCTGAAGTAATATGAATATTATTATATGCAGTTTTGAAGAAGCCAGCCCAGAGATCTTGCAGTGCATAATATACATTATGGGTACTCAGATGTCACATGGCAACCACAAAAAATCTATTTCTCTCTTTTCTCATTTCTTTTTGTTTTCTTTCATCTCTTATGTGCTTCCTGACTAGAATTGACTTCCAGGATGTCTATGGCCACTTATGAGCCTACACAGGCTCCTGGTTGATGATGGATGGCCTCCCAGCAACTCTATAGCATCTGTACCATTTTCTTACTCTTGAATGTTATTACCAGAAATTCTGGGGATTTTCTGGTAATTAAAATGTTTTCTTTAGTTTATACATATGTACACATAGATATATGAATATTTATTCATGGAAACAAAGATGTTCATTTACTTTAGCAACCATAACTGATTGAAACAAAACAGAAATATACATCAAAGAAAAAGGGGAAAAAGGCAAAGGAAAAATAGTGCACTGCATTTCTTTACTTGTCCTATGACTCAACATTTTACCTATCATGTCCTGATTCTAGATTCACTTTTAAGGTATTTATTGTAATATAAATATATTAATAAATGTTTATTTAAGTATTAGGTTTCTTCCTTTAAAAAAGAAATGAGGCAACTCTGTAAACAAACATCTCATCTGGGAGAGTTTTTCTTGGCATATGTTGACTGAGACATCTTTTTCCATACCCAGAGAATCATATAACAAAATGGGATGATATGATGAGACAAAGAAGAAAGGAGTTATTTGATGGAAGATAAGCGACATTTGAGACATGGTAATTTGGGGTAGTAAGTTTTGGTCTTTCCTAGATTAAACAGACTTTTTGGCCAATCCAATATTTATGTTTCAGGTTTGTTATATGGATTAAATGATCTAATTCATGAAAAGCATTTAAGGCAATCTCTGGCATACAAAACATGCTTAATCTGTGCCAGCTATTACTATTAGTCATTATATGTCACCTATTGTAGATTAAAGTCTTTCCATTAACATCTCAAGTTCTCAATTTTCAACATAAATTTGCAAATCTGAAAATAGATATCAGAAGAAAATTGAGAATCTGAGATGTTAAATCAAAAGTTTTTAATCTACAATAGGTGATATATAAGGACTAATAATAATGGCTAACACACATTGAGCAGGTTTTGTGTGCCAGAGATTGTCTTTTTTTCCCCATGAGTCCTTTATACACATTCCTTAATGACCCTTTCCCTTCTTTCCCCCTTTATCACCCTCACTCCTCCCCTCTGGTTACTGTTAGTTTGTTCTTTACTTCAATGTCTCAGATTATATTTTGCTTGCTTATTTGTTTTGTTGATTAGACTCCACTTCCTGACAGCATGGATGGAACTGGAGAGCATTATGCTAAGTGAAATAAGCCAAGCGGTGAAAGACAAATACCATATGATCTCACCTATAGGTGGAACTTAATAAACACAAAAAACAGAAATTGTCTTAAATGCTTTTCATGAATTAAATTATTTAATACACACAAATAGCCTGAAAGGTAAATATTGGGTCGGCCAAATGTGCATTTATTATTTTTTCATAAAATAAAAGATACATTTTTTCATTTTCACTAATAACTTTATTGATTAGGATATTTTGAGTATGTTAGCTATCTCCTGCATGATGCACTGTATAGCATCATCCAGTGAGGAATCTCCAGCATGGAACTTTGCAAACCACTTTTGATACATTTGATCAATCACAGTACTATCTCAATATACTGCATAAATCTTATTTTTTGCATTTCAGTTGCATTTTTACTTTTCTTGAAATAATAAAGCATTACATACTGAGAATGTTGCATATTTTCTTCCATCTTCAACATTAAAATGGCTACACAAAATTTCACCAGTTTTGATAAGTTTTTTTAAATGCATGCAGATATGACAGCTGTCACAATACGATGTAACAAAATCATTTCAAATCAGTTAAAGACAACTAAGCACTACTGGAGCCATCCTTCAGAAAAATACTAAACAAACTTTTTGGCCAACACAATATCATTCTTGTGCCTATTTGACAAACAAAGGAAGAAAGGAACAAAAAATGAAATAAATTGCACAAAACTACTCAGCTACAAGGGGTCAGAGTCAGAGTTTCAAACTCAGGTAATCTATTCACAAAGCCCAAATTTCAGCTGATACAGGGTATAGTAGAGAAAGGAGATAGGTGGACCACAGAACATTTATGAGATAATTCACACTGATTACCAAATAAAGCCAAGGAATTTGTGAAGAGAGCAAAAGAGGGCATGGCTTGGAGAGTTTTTAGGAAAATCTGAATTGTGTAATTTTTCAATGTTCAAGACAGAAAAGCATTTCATAAAGGTGAAAACAGTGAGGGAGAGATCAAGGAGAATGAAGACCTATTAAAGACCATTAGCTCAGGTGATTAGAAAGTATGAACTCTTCAGGAAAACTACTTCTGGAATCTCCTAGAATAAAGAAAGGTGACCTTTTCAATGACCACACTGTCAATGATACAAAGTCTGCATCAGTTTCATATAATTAAATTTTCTAATGGCTGTAAGCAATCAAAACAAGAGCCTGGTTTGGTTGGGAAGCACTATAAAGGAATGAGGAGATAAGTAATGTCCCACTTCACTTCTTTCAGTTTCTACTTAAATGTTAACAAGCCCCTCCCTGAAGTCACTATACAAATAACAACTTTCCCCTACCTATTTATTGCCCTATTTCTTATCCTCCACTTTATTTTTATTCGTTACACTAATCTCTTTCATATATACTATATATTTACTTATGTATTTGTTTGTCTCTTTTCCATACTCAAAAGCAAGCCCAGTTGGGGAAGGATGTTCGTTGTTTTGTTTACCTAGAATGATGCCTGGCATAGAGCAGACACTTAATATATATTTTACTGAATGAATAAAACATATTCAAATTACACCCTGGCTTAATGGTATGGCTCGGGTCACATTACTTGTTGATTCTGGGTCTGCTTTTTACAACCTACAAGATAAGGGGGGATATTCAAGGTTATTTTAAAGCTTCTCTGTTCAATGTATTTATGAGTTTAAAATGCTATTTTATTTCAGAAATGTGAAGTTGTATCTTACTTTAGCAAAACTTGAGAGCCCAAAAGCTAAATGTTAATCTCTTCCAGATGTCAAGATGCCTGGGTGTGATCTTGTGCACCTGTTGTTTGTCCCGAGTTCACTAGGAATCATTTCACACAACAGCAATGGCCGTCTTCTGCCACAGTTGTGCAGTTTGTTCTCTTTCAGCACAGTTTAGTCAATCTCAGTTCTCCAAGGCTGGTAGTCTGATTCCCCTTCAGAAACTATATTCATCATTTGTTCTCAGCAGTATTTCTAGTGCACGATTTTATTTTTGAGGCAGAACTATCATTTTCAGGTGACAAATCCACTAACTCAGAGTACCTGGGTGCTTCTAAACTCTGAAGTTCCACAGCCTTAGACAGAAAACTCCATAAAATACACAAGACCGAGGTGCTTTATTTTCTGAAGCACGTGCCCTGGCAACCCAAGTGGCCACATTTTGGTTTCAAGATATTGCAGGTAATTACATCATAAATGTTTTCTTAAACAAGGCTTTCTTAAACAAATATAAACTCTGAAGAACTCACGTTTTAATTTCCTGTGCTTTCTGGATACTGTCTGGAAATTCCATTTCTGACTCCATTTATGTGATTAAACTTTAAATACCTGGGTTTGCTTTTCAGGGAAGGTGGAAACAAAGGAGAGAGGTGATAGGGGAACTGCATTCTGTACATGATAGTTAGGGATCTGGTTAGGGATCTATAATTCTTTTCTGCATATGAAAGGCAAAGAAGGATGATGACTGTGATATTGCCAGGTGCTTTCATGTTTGTTGTGAAGGACAGAGGAAAGTGGCTGTAGTCTTGGTCCTGGGTCTGAAGAAAGATTACTCATCTTTATTTATGGAGATAATGTGCCATGCTTTCTGCAGGGTATTTTAAAAGCATTTTACTGGTTTCTTAAGGACAAGGTGGGATAATCTGAACTGGGGATTATGGCAATTAGGAAGCTCTGCTACATGCTAAAAAATTTCATCCAAAGAATTTTTTTGAATAAATGAAGTCACTCAAATTCAGAAGCAGGGTTAAACAAATGAAGAGCATTAATATCATCCCAGAAGAGGCTTTCAGTATTGGATTTCTTAAACTAATTTTATTTAACTTTATTTTCATACTCAAAGCTATGAATAAAGACCTAGAGAACTATAGTGCAATTATTTCTCGTGCTAGGTAGGGGTTTTCAGTAGATGAGACTATTTCTTCTTCACATTTAAATGCCTAGTACTTCATATAAATCATTTTTACTGTTACTCATATAGTCTGTAAAGAATGTGGAACTGGACTAGTTATAGCTCATCCTTCATCAGCATTATATTTTAACAGGAACACCAAACAGTTGTTCATGACATTAGAAGCATCTTCATATTCAGTATAACCCTTCATAAGATCCCAGCAGTTTCTGAAATGTGTTATTTATCAAGCTCTGTGTAAAAATGAGAATATGGGGTAGAATACAGCAAAGGAGAAAGAGAATGAAAAAACACAGGTAATTCAATATCTAACTTTAATTCTTATGAAAATATTTGGGAAAATGCTTGTCTATTTGTAAGATCAGAAAATATTATCTATTAGTTTAACTTTTTCACTATACTAGAATGTTTTTCCCTCTATTTGTGTTCATCTTCAACCAGAGAAAAATCTGAATGTCAAAATACAATAAAATATTTTGCACTGAAATAGCATTGCTTGAACATATCTTCAAAAGTCTGCTCTAAAAAGTGTTTTATTTCCACTATATACTCCTTAGAAAAATGTCCTGGGGATCAAATACCTCATTTGGATATTTTCTCAGCCTTCCTGTAAACAAAATTGGGCAACAAAAGAATAGGATGTGAAGGGGGATTACTATGAGAACAAGGGGGAAATAACATTAGGCAAAATAGAAGGGAAATAATTAAATCAGTTATTGGAGAGATACAGGTGGTTTATGCTATCAGAATATGCCTCTTTGGTTTCCATAATAGTCCTGTTTAAACTCTATTACAACTAGTAAGTAACTTCTTGCCATAGAAACTTGGAATAATATAGGTCAAAGTAGCTAAGAACTAAGATTATTTTCCTTCATGCAGTTACTCACATGCTATCACTTACTCCAATAAAGCCTCAGAGTAGCACCTGTTAGCTTCATAAAATCACAAACCGTCCCCAGAGAGAATCCACAAAGAATATGAATTACACTTTTAGATCTTTAAATGGTCAGAAGTAATTAATTCGATTCATTTCCAGATGTCAGTAGAATTGTGTTACTTAAGGTTTTCTGGATAGACACAAGATATATATAATCACATATACATATGGTGGAGGAGAAATAATAATATTTTTGGTAGTGTTAATCATAGGGCTAACATGAGTTACCAAAAAAATGTACATGAAAAAAAAAGAGGCTGCTGCTTTTTTTTTGGAGCTTTATGACAATCGACTTTGAATCAATTCTGAAACCTTTTCAAAACACTGGTAAGATGGATATAGGTATCACAGTTCCTTTAATTTAATAGTTCATATATTAATATACTAGTCTATTTCCTAAATATTATTCTGAATACATAGGAAAACAATAAATGTCTCAAACATCATCTGCCTGTATTTTCTCTGAAGCAGTTTGCATATTTTCAGTAAGAAACAAGTCTAAATATCTTGTAATTTTCACAAAAATGTTTCATAGTTTCACAGCAGCCCTGCTAATGAAGTACAGTATGAGCCCTTATAATAAGCCAAAATGATTTCAAATTGCAGACAGTGCCTCCTAATATTGTAAAAACATAGTGAGAACTGCTGGGGAGAATAAGAGTTGTTTCCTGTTTTGGGCAGAGAAGAAGGCAGAAAGGAAATTTCATTTTGAAAGGAGAATGAGAAAGGCTGATATGTGTATCTACCTTAGATGAAGTTCAAGGAACTCAGAAACTTGGTGAAATGAGTCTGACAGGACTCTTAATATTAGCTGTGAGCACTGAGATATAGCAACAATTTTAAAGATAGATACCAGATCATTTCCTCATATGTGGTGTATGAACATTGATGTAGAAAATCAACATTTAGATACCTGAAAAAAGGAATACTGGAGATTGCAAAATTGGATCTGAAATTAATTTCCTGGTTTGCCACAGTCATAAATCCAAGCTTTCAATGCATAGAAGAGAGATGGGACAGCATCTGAAGGCTTATTAAGACTGGATTCATAGCATCGATATTAACTGGAAGTTCCTTTGAACAAGTGGAAACACAAACACAAAGACACTAATATTTCAGCAGCCAGTGGCTGTAATGTATTGAGTGCCTTACTGTGTGCCTAACACTGAGTTAGTCCCATACATAGTGTCAAATTCTCTTGCAGTGAAACCTGAGGGTCACAATATGTGAATTATTTGCTGAATGACCTAAATATAAATGTGACAGAGATAAGAGAAAGAAATCTCAGATTCCTCTCACGTTTATTATACGTATTTGCCTCTGATTACCAAGCCAAATGGGCATTTAGTGCTAATTACTCCAAGTGCAGAATGGAGTATGTGTATAGTGAGTGAATGAGGAAGATATTTTAATGGCATTGGCTGAAAATTATATTATTTTAGTTATGTATGTATCTTAATTTGTATTATACAAATGTCAATAATTTGTGTCCAGCTATATTATTTCTTTAGGACAAAAAAAAATAAAGTAGGGTCATTATAATCTAGTTTACAAAGAAAACACAAATTACTGGTGTGGTTCTGAGGACCATGAATGTGCCAAGTATTTATTAAATAAATTTTAGCTGAAGATCTTCTAAGAAAATGGCATTCTAGATCTATCTGTCCATCCATCCATCCATCCATCCATCCATCCATCCATCCATCCTTCCATGCAGCCACCCACCCACCCATTCATCTATCATCTATATATCTATCTAGTGTTTAATGTGGATTTTCACTTTCTGAATCTCCAAGCCCTTCATTGTATCCCTTTCAACAGCACATTGATTACCTTTAGCAATAGTCAAATACAGCAAAATTCATAAAATCATCTGTGAGGGACTGAAGTTCTAGCAAAACCCATCTGATCTAGTGGATTCTAGACACTCTTGAGTACCAATCAAAAACCTTAAATTATTATAAATCTACATAAATATGTTATGTGTATATAAGACATATGCAAATAGTTGACTTAATAGAATGTAATAATAAAAAGTAAATGAGAAAATTGTGATTTTTCACCCAATGGAATCTTTTTACCCTCCCTCTGTCAAAGTTATGCAAGTACCACTTTTGATCTTATCTTTTACAATTAAATGGAGCTGACACTAATATTTCTTAGTAAGCATATCATCAATTTATTCATATACATTAATATTTAAAAATACAACACACTTATTGTCAAATATTTCTGTCACAAATAAAATAACAATTAAAAGTTTTCTAACTAACATTATTGTGTTGAATATTCTATGTTCTCATAGTTGGTGGATTAGGGGTAATTATTTTTCTCCAAAATGAACAAAAGTAGATCTATAGTATGAGATGCTATAGTTTGTGTCATTCTAGAAGTTTAAGCACAAAGTAAAAAGGATAAGACACTTGGAATGTGTAGGAACTAAATACATTTCTATAAAAATCATAAAAACAGAACAGCTTGAAATAGCAAGTAGAACATTTAAATTGAGTTTCATCTGTTCAAAATGTAGTAAACCTGCCAATCCCATATTGGTTGCATTAGTAATTTAATAACAAATAAAATGATTATGGAAAAAATATTACCATCATCTTCGAAGAAATGCTGACCATCATCTCTCTGTAAGGATGCACATGTGTTTCGAAACTAGGAAAATTCAATTAGCACTTCTGGAGATTCACATGAGAGAGCTAGCTGGTATCCATAAATATTGCTATCAAATTAGAATAATTTAAAAATTCAAAGTGATTTTGTAATGTGCAATTTTTTAGTTTTAAATACAAACTTCCCAGAGCTAAATGATTCACTGTTAAGTAAAATGTGTTGTCTGAGTCTGTGATGAAATTTTGCCCATACCATTCTCCAAAATCATTGCGAACTCTAAATAAAAGATTAAGTACATGCCAGCTGTAAACTGAAGAGAAGAAAGAATCAAAAGCCCAAACAAAGGGAAAACATTTGGCTTGAAATGAAACAGAAAACTATCCCTGTAATAAATAAAAAAGACAGTAGACAGCAAGAGGCAGAGAGTTCAACTGTAAATATGTTAAGGGAAATTAAATCTCTTCCATCTTTTACTAATGCAGACTTCACTTCCCACATTCTTGATGCTAGTTCGTTAATTGTGATGGTGATAAAAATAATGGCCCTGTATATGTGAACTGAAATTCAATGAGTAACGGTGTCTAAAAGAATAAATTTAGTCCTATTGTTAATGGAGATGAGCATAAAATTCAGACTAAGGAAGGATTTTTAGAATATATTCCAGAGTGCAAAGTGAATATGTATCCATAAATTATACCATATGGATGAAATTGTTCAGATCTTCCATATCTTCACTGTTGCGGGGGTCTACTTGATCTGCGTCAAGTAAGAAACTGTGTGTCAAAGTTTCCTATTATTAGTAAGCTTTTGTATGTTTCTTCTTGCATGATTTTCAGCGTTTTCTTTGTGAAGTTTGCTGCTGTGTTGATTGGTGCATAGATATCCGTAATTGCTCTACATTCATTTTGAATTGTAGGCTGTGTTATGAAGCATTGTCCTTTCTTTTGCTTAATGCTTCTTGTCTGATTGTTAAAATTGTCAGATAGCAACATTGAAATCTCTGCCTTACTTTGCTTGGATTTTCTTGATATTCCTTTGCCCATGTCTTTAATTTTGCCTTTAGTAATTTTCCCCCTTTATCTGTTGCTTATATTCAGAATGGAGTATTTTGAGATATGCCTAGTGAACCAATTAGAAAATATTTTAATAGGTGGTTTAAGCCTACTTACATTTGTTAATGGCACTATTATATTTGGTTTTGGCTCATATTTTAAATTAAAGTTACTAAATGCATTATGTTATATTTACTATGTTTATTTTACTATGTGATCTGATTAATTTGATCTTTGTTTTTATTTTTTGTTTTATTTTGTTTTTTGCTTTTATTTATGAACTTTTGCATTTCTGTTTTAATGTTAATTTCCATACTGATAACTTTATAAAATGAACATAGTCCCTTTGGTTTTTACTTAGGCTCCTACTCTTTGTTTCTGGGGTAGACTGTTACTAGCTGTGATTATCCAATGGTTTCTTTATCCAGGCCTGTTGCTACATAATTTTATAGCGCTTTAGTGTGATGTTGGGCCTTACTTGCATTCATCCCTGAATTTTGACTTTGCATTTGACTTTATTTGACCAATAGAATGAAACAAACAAAAAAAAGGAGTATGACATTGTTTCCATGGGTTCTGTTGTATCTCTCCCACTGCCATGAGATGAACATGCCTGGCTAGCTAGCAAGTCCCAGGATGCAGATGAGAGACATGTGGAGCAAAGCCAAACTGTGTCAGCGGAGCCCCACCTAACTTAGTCTTCCTCAGTTAACACCCCAATGTGAGAGTGAGACAAACAGAGATCAGCTACATTGATTGCCCAGCAGAGTTTAGCCCGTTCATGAGAGCATGATTATTGATTTAAGCTGAGTTGGTGGTAGTGTCACATGATGCCTAATAAAAGATAGAGTTCATCATTAAGCAATACAGTTCATCAGTTTTAAATGATATCCTTTGACTAGCCCCTATGTGGCAATCAGTGAGCTTATTCTAATAGTTTTCCCTTTCTCTTTTCATTTAAAGATTTGTATTTCCATATTACTGTATAGTATTAACATAGTATTTTACTTTTACCCTCATATTTACTTTAGTCTTAGGTATACATTAAACACTCACTTTATTCACTATGAGTCATTTTTCTATAATTTCTCCAATTCTAACTTCATTGGGTGAAACTGTTCCTTTAGGATATTCCTGAGGAAAAGCTCATGAGTCCAAATTTCCCAGAGTTCTTCGTGTTAAAACTGCATTTTTATAGCTTTGATATACAGTTTGACTAAATATTAATTTTTTACTAATTCTTTTATTTTCTTAAAAATATTGTTCCTCTCTTTCCTGCATTGTATGTTTCTGCCAACAGATTTTTTTTTTGCTTGGCAATTACTTCATATTTGACTGTGGCCCAAAGGGTTCTTTCTTTAAGTATAATAGTTTACTAATTATGGTAGTAGATGGTACTGGATGAATTTTTCCCGCTTTATAGGAACTTTCGATATGAGATTCAAGTCTTCTTTTATTTCAGTAAAGTTTTATAGTTTATATTTTCTTAAGTTATAGTTTCTTATATATTTTTTCTTTTTTCTTTTTTTATTGTTGTTCAATTACACTTGTCCCCAGTGGATCAGAAAACTGTGGTACATTTACACAATGGAATACTTTGCAGCAGAAAGAAATAAGGAGCTCCTTCCCTTCACAACAGCATGGTTGGAACTGGAGATCATTATGCTAAGTGAAATTTCTTATATTAAATATCTAAATTATTTTGTTTTTCTTCTTTAGCAACTCCACTTAGACAACTAAAGTTCTTTGTTACTTGTCTTTTATATCTGTCATTTTCTTTCTGATCCCTTAATGTGCTTACAGTAATTTGTTCCTTGTACTTTTGATCATATCTAGTCTCTCTTAGATCCTATAGTTTACTTTTCATTTCTAAAATTATTATATTATATTAATTTCTTTTTCAAGTTTGGGCAGCTCTGATTTCACATCCCTTAGTGTTTTTCCATTACTATTCTGTGTTTTTATATTCTGGATTTGTGATATTCTTTCATGTCTACAATTCCTTGTTCAATGTTACTTAATTCATCTTAGAACATAATGTAATAGTTTTCCTCTGTTTCCTAGCTTTTTTTTTATGTTTTCATCACAGAAATATTTTATTCTATTTTCTGTATTTTTCTTACATGTAATTTCATAGATACTGGGTTTATTTGAGTTTATCTGTGTTTATAGTACATTTTTAAGACAGTAATAATGTGTAATTCAAGGGTGTCAGATGGTCTTTGCTACTTTGTACCTTCTTCTGAGCCCTGATGAAATTAATTTTAAAAATAATGGTATGTTTTTATCTTCATTTTCCTAATTATTTTAATTCTCACCTGAGAATATGCCCACTGGTATTTTAGAGAAAGAGGAAGGGAGATGGGAGAGAGAGAGAGAGAGATTGAGAATCTAACCTAGAACCTGGGTATGTGCCCTGACCAGGGATTGAGCCTGCAACTTTTTGATATATGGGACCATCTTCCAACCAACTGAGCCACCAGGCCAGGGCACATTTTTCCAACTGTGATACTATCTTTTTTCAGCATCTTTATAATATCTTTAGTCACATCCTTTTTTTTTCACTTCATCAATAAGCCTGTAAAAAACACCTCCCTTTTCAAAGTTGCCTCTATTCTTCCTCAATATACTGTCTTTCTAAGACAACCATTAAAGTCCTTACTTTTATCCTCTAATGGCCTGTGGTCTAAATTACCAGGTCTCAGGGCCCTCTTCAATATTTTGATATATTAAAGACAGAATCCAGTCTTTCCAGGAGTGACACCCTTGAGGTATAATCTTTGCTAAGCCACCAACATGATCCTACTGTGCACTACTCCCTATTCAAAATGTCCTGGTTTTTTTTGCTTGTGTTGGTGCTGGATCCACTTTTGTTCATTTCAGGTATTCGTGTAGTCATGTGTAATGGTGTCTCTTAGACTTGCTTAGGCATAGGTCTTAGCTTATTGTAATAATAGTACAGTAAGATGTTTTCAAGAGTTCTACGGTGCTGATGTGTTCTATACAGTTTGCCTTCTATCAAGATGCTAATTTCTTTGCTTTCAATAGAAAGCAAAAGGAGAATAAATATATGTGGCATTGTCTTATATCCAACTGTTAGACTATCAAAGGAAGCAAAATAAAAGGAAGGAAAAAAGTACATTATATTAGGAGGAAAGCACACAGAGTGATAATGAAAAATTATATCCCATTTGGAAATTAGTAAGGATTAAAAATGATAGCTAAAGTTCATGTGAGCTTTGTGAGTCTCTTTCAATGCACTGTAAACATTATTATGGTTGGAGAAATTTCACTTAGCACAGTACTATCAAGACAGTAACATCAAAGCCACAGTGTGATAGAGATGTTGTAGCACTCAACAACACCTAGAAGTATATGCTCAATACATTTTTCCACTATAATATTCCTAAAACCAGATATTATACTCAGAGAGCAAAACTAAATTTCTCAATGATATCATATGGTAAATATGATAAATTTTAAAATTCAGAATTATACCTATTTTTAAAAATAGGTTTAAAGAAAAGAAAGAAGAAATATGCCAACATAAAGTAATATATACTTCAATGATTAATAATAGCCACTGGTTTTCTATAAAATCAAGGTATATGAATGATTCAAAAAATTTATTTACATTTTTACTATCAGTCATTTATTCTTTTCAATAAATATATCCTCACTATCTGTCATGTTTTAGGGATTGGTCAATAGAAATACAGTAATAGCCTAAGCAGACTTGTTACTTAGACCCATTCAGTGGAAAATTTTCATAAAATAAAAATATACAGAGAAACTAAGAATCTCCTCATATAAGGAAACATCAATAAAATTTTATTACATTAATAGAGTGCAATTTTAGGATTACCCAAGACTTTAATTCCCTATTATCTAGTTTGGGGAAGATATTTTTCTTAGGATAACATTTAAAGAGCATGATTTTTAAGTCAAATAGACAACCATTCAAATTGTGATACTTATTTTTAGAAATTTGTTCAGCTATATGGAGTCAAATTTTCCCCATTATATAAATTTATTAATACACTTTGATTATTTGATTCCTATTAGGATTAAATGCATTAATACACACAAAAAGCCTAGTACAAAAACTGATTCTTAGTAAGTCTTATCATTAGCTCTTTTCCCTTTGTTATGGAAGGCAAAAATGTATGATATTATAGCAAAAGAAAACATACCATGTTTTATTTATTTCCCCAATTTATTTTATCCATGGATGTAAAATGCTTATATAATAAAGAGTGCATGTTTTCTGAATTATCTTCCAAAAGATCAGGGTAGCAGGATTTTATCAAGTAAGGTTGGAGTTTCAACAGTAGAGAAAACTATAATATGGATAATCCTAATTACCCAAATTCCATGTAAGTCATATTATCCCTTTTAAGTCATGAGTTACCAAAAGTCTGAGGTCATATTTTCTTTTGCTGTATCTCAAAGTGGCTCTTAGAATACATCCAAGATAATTAAGCACAATATTATTCTCTTTTCTTTGCTAACATATATATTCTTCTAGATTTGTAAATTATTGATTACATTGTCTTTTTACCCATATACTCCAGCAACATGTCTATACATTTTAATAATAAACTATAAAAAAGTTTAAGAGAGAGAAAAATTGACTTGTAGTTTTACAGCAAGTTATTAGCAAAGTAGACACTTGAACTCAGCCCCCTTGTGTCAATACTATAACATATTGGTAGAACCTAGCAACAGGGCTGGAAATTTAGCCCAGAAGGATGTGTGTGAGTAAATATTCTAAATTTGTTACTCTAGGCTTGGTGCCTTGTCAGGAAGACCTTTAAGTAGTTTGGATAGTTTAGGAAGGAGCATTGAACTGAACAAAGCTGACAGACATAGTCAATCATGTCCAAAATATCAGACACTGGGGTAGGAGTGACTTAAAGCCAGGCAAGCAGATGAGAACAAAAGTAAGCAAGACTCCAGGATGGAGGATTTCACAGATGCTAAACATCCAGGGAATGTCAAGCAGAGCGCATGTGAAGCAATGGTCATGCAGGTCTTGGTAAGAGGAAGCATGCTATCTTAACCAGATGCATCCTTGCTAGGGCAGGAGAAAGTGTCCAGACAAACCGGCAATTTAATTTGATAGGAGAGGGTTTTGTGGTGAAACCAATGTTCAGTCACTAATGGGACACTGTGAGCTTCAAGAACAAAACTATTATGAAACCCACTTAAGTTCTCTTACTTTTATTCTCTGACCCAGAAATGATGGATGTAAAAAGAACTGTCTGCATGATTAATTCCATTTCTAGAATCTCAAGGACCTTGCTCTATGTATTTTCCTGGCTAAAGGTGGTCTACTGATGGAATATCCATGATGGCTTAGGTTGAATGGACTAAAATATCCATTCTCAGTTTTTATTTTAAGTACCTTATATGATTATGCTTAATGGAGTCACTGCTCAAAACTTACTAAATAGAATAATTACTTTTGACAGAGAAAATCTTCCCTCATCTCTTCTATTTGTGATATCACAGACCTCCATATTAAGTAGCAGGTCTATTATTAATTCTACCCCTACATCAAAAATTGCTAACTTTAAAATTCCTTATGATCAATATTTTACCTTAAAACCACACATAAAAGGACTAAATTCAATGGAGGGAAACTCCACCTACATAGTTTTGCCTAAACCTTAGCAAAAATGTTTTCCAAACCTTTCATTTTATAGATGGGGATCCTGATTTAGGAAGTGTCTTATTTTACTCATGCTATAGAGCTAGTTCATGGCAGAACAGAAGCAACAACTAAAATCTCTTGAAAACCACGCATTCAAACAATTTACTTCCAAACCTTACCAAGGAGCTTGCAGATACCATCATTATCATTGTCATCATCATCACCGCCACCACCACAGCCACAATTATTACACTCTTTCAGAACTTGCCATGTGTTAGTAATGTTTCCTTTCAAGTTTTAACTCTTCAACTAGTTCCAGATCACTTTTTGAATTAACTTCTTAAACTTGATCTCATTTCATTCTCACAAACTGTTGTGAGGTTAATTCTATCATTATACCTTTTGTAGCGGTGAGGAAACAGAGGCACCAAGAGGTGGATACTTAAGTTTGAGAATCTCCATTCTGCACATTTGTTTGCATGTATTCCTAACCTCATAATTTCCTTCACTTTTTTCCTCATAGTATTTACTATGTCAATAATCATACAAATAACAACAGCAAACACAACAACAGCAACAACAATACCTTATCCATTTTGTGAGCAGAGCAAGATATCTTTCCTGAGCTCAAAGAACTCAGAGGCTACTGGATGACGTTTTTACCTAAACCAAGAATTACCATACTGTGATATGTTTTATAATACCTTTTTATCAATTCCATATATGAGATGCAGTAGATGAGTCACCTCACCAGCTGAGGAGGTGGGGAAGATGCTTTGAATTTTGTGTTGAATGATATTTATGTTTATTGGCTGAGCAGTAGGGAGAAGCATTCGAGGCTCTAGAGATACGGTCATAATTAGTTCAATGGGGCAAGGTGAGCATTATGAGAAATTTGGTGAAAGAGATGACCAAAAAACAATTTTTGGTGTTTATGTATTTTCCTTCTTTACATTTTTGTGACTTCAGTTATGTCTACACCCACAATACACATAAGAAAATATGTACATTGTGTAAGTAATTGCTGAACTAAATAGAGAATTAATTGATTGTGACTTTTCCCTCAAATGTTATACAAGGTCATGTGTGGAAATATTTCAGTCTGGCCAACAAGGAAAAACCTTGGAATCCTTAAACTGGCTCATGAATATTAGCAATAAATTATGCATTTCCACTTGGTATCTGTTTATTAAATAATTAAATTACTTTAAATTTTGTCTAAAGGTGTTTCACCAATAATTTATAAAATCTGGCAGTTAATGAAATGAAAAACACCATATTCATTTTATCTTTCTACCTCCCTTCCTCTCTCCTCCTTCCTTCCTCCTTTTCTTCTTGCCCCTCTCTGTGTTCCAAGAGATGATAACAGGAGGGGTCTGAGATACACTAAAAATGTTATTAATTTATTCTGTGGCATATATCAGTGTCAGAATAGATAGAACATTTTAGATGAGTGAAATACATGATTCATATGTTTAAGAGACCTGCAAAGTTTTTAACAGACCTCTAATTTAAGAAAAAAAATATAACTGGCCTGTCTTCCTTTTTCTGCCATCTGCTCCCCAATCCTTTCTCCTGATAATGCTACAAAGATTGAGGAAAACACTTCCTCACTGAGAGCAAGCTGGTCTCTCTTGTCATCCACTTGCATTGTCTTGGTAACACAATTCCAGAATATACCATGTGTTTTTGATCTTTAGTTTCTTTGAGCAGAAGCACAGTTGAAGAATTGGATGTCAAATAGTTTTCAGAGGAGTCACTGCTTGTTCCCTGATAGAGATGAGAGTGCAGGACCCAAATGGTAAATATTTAATAACCGGGAATTCTCCTTCCCTTGCCTGTGCTCTGGCACAGATTTGTAATACTAATAATCAGCTTTAATTAATAGGTAGCTGTGCCTGAAGTTACAGCCCTCTGAACAACAACAAATTATGTAAACATCTTATTAAGTCTTTTACTGCTGATGCCTCATTTGCTGCAATCATGCCCTCATGCTTTTTCATATGTATGGAACATGGCCTGGTCCATCCTAGATGCTAAAAAAGAGTACTTGTTGAATGAAAAAAATGCATAAATAAATGAAGGCTGAACTTTTCTATATCTTTCTTTATAATTATATTCTATTATTTATGTAATTATAAGGTTGCCAGGTTTGATGAGGATGACGATGACAATAACAAAGCAAGTATTAGAGTGCTTTGCAATTTATAAAATATTTTCACATATATTGACTCAACCAATTTTTGTAGAGAAAGGAAAGAGGACTTGAATTCACTTATGTTTTTATAGGTGGTTAGTACTGGTAATTCTCATCCCAGTAATGTCTCTTTGTCACAATTTTGGTGTTTCTTTAATTATACTGAACTGTGGCTATAATGGATCATCTTAAACTGGAAGATATTTAGCAGCAAGCAAAACTCACAATATTAAACATATAAAGTTTTATTAAGACAACAGAGGACATTATCATCAAAATATTAATTGTCTACTATAAATGTATGCTTCTATGATGCTGTGTAAATACTATGCCAAGAAATACACTCCTTGAGTAACTTATTTTTTATTACCAGGAACATATGATCAGGGACAGACATGAAAGAATGAAAGAAAAGTTACATTTGAGAACAATGCACTTCAGTGTTCTCTCTTTGGCAGTTTAGTTAATATTTAGTTTGAGAAATAATGCATTTGCTCTTAAAAGTTTACAGCATCATTTCCTAAAATTTATTATGCAAGATGGAAATCAGTATAACAAGATGTGATCAACATGGAGATATATATTCTTTAAGGAAGGGCTGTTACTTACCTACAAGAAGTGTGGAGAGCAGACTGCCTCCAGCTCTCAGCCCCTCAGGCTGGGCCTCAGATGCTAGTGACTGCCTTCTTGTACTTATTCATACTGTACCGAGGTAGGACGTGGCATAAAGATCCTAGGCTAAGCAGAGCTACTTTGATGGGCAATATGTACCCATCCTCCCCACTATCCCAGCACCCTTAACTTCATCTCAATGTCTACATCAGAGAGCACAACCAATGACACCAGAAAAATGACTGCTCATTAAACATTTGGAAAATCATCCAGATTATGACTTCTGAAATTCTTAGAGCCTATAACTTGCCTTTATACATCATGAATCTCTGAGACCAGACTCTGCCATGCAACATTTCCCAAACTTGACAGTATTTGTCCCCCAGAAGAGCTATTTACCAGATTATTGTTCTGCAGAAAAGTAGGTTAGAGAATCAGCACAGCAATCCCTATGGTCCACCAAAGATGATTTCTCAGTCATGAATTCAGATAAATATTTTTAAACATGTTACATTTCACGGTACCACCTATTAAAGAATAATGAATTTCTAGAGTTTTTTTTCTGCCAGTTAAAAATAAAATTGTATTTGTTTTTTTTCCTGTATCTATCTTTACAATCCACAAGGGAGACCTTTGTCATCTTATATCTCTCTTATTTTCCCAGGACAAGTTCAGATTCCCTGTAGGTTCTTTACATTCTAAGCACCCACAGTCTCCTTTCCCACTGTTTGGTTATAGCACTGCTGAACTGTAGCTATATTTACATTGTTGTTTTGCCACTGTAATTATCTTAATGTTTATTTGTAAGTTTTAATCTCAAACTTATAGAAAAGATAAAATAGAACAAAAATTTATATGCCTTTTACCCAGATTGACCTATTGTTAGTATTTTGTCCCATTTGCTTGCCACATGTTCCCTTCTTCATTGCAAATATGTATGTATATAAGTATACATGCATGCATGTATGCATTGTTTTTCCTGAACCATTTAAGAGCACATTGTTTACATTATGGTCCTTTACCTTAAATATTTCAGTGTGTATTTCCTAAGAATAAGCATATTCTCTTACATACCTACAGTATAGTTCCAACATCAGTAAAATTAACATTGATCCAATAACTTTATCTAATTACTGTCTGTATTTAAATTTTGCTAATTGATCCAGTAATGTCCTTTATAGAAGGTTTTCTCAGTGAGAAGGCTGTTCCTATCATGGTAAGAGACAAGATAATAATTCCATATTAACTGTATTTTTTAACATTGAAGCTAGAGTGAAATCATCATCAACAATATGTCTAAAACAGTTGGCATGTGTCAGGTATTTTCACATTGATAATCTCATTTAATCCTTTCGAGAAGGCTGTAAAATAATAATAGTTTCATTTAGTAAGTGCTAGAACTAGAACTCAGGTTGTTTAAATGATTTGGCTAGGTTTAGAGAGCAAATATGAGATGACTAGCCCATTAGACTAGCCTTCAGGGATTTTAGTCTTTCTACATTTGTTTATGGCACAGGTTCTACACATATAAAAATATTCAAAATTATTTGTTAAATCAACTGACTGAATAGATAGCTGGGTGAAGAGAGTGTCAATGTAATGCAACAGGTTCTCTGTTTCCAATTTCAACAATGGCATGCAATGACAGAGCAGGCTTCTGTGTCATTTGTGTGTGTGCTGCTCTGTTATGGGCTATAATGATAACTCTTTGCTGGAAAAAAGAAATTACTTTAATCCTTGAAATTTTGTTTCTTGGAGATGCCTTTACATTTTATGAAGAATTATATTTCTTGGCCACTGGATTAATATATATGTATGTATGTATATGCATATACATATATATATATATACATATATATATAAAATCTCCCAGAGTTCTCTAAGATAGTGTAACTACAGTCATTTCTATTCCACTTTTTTTTTTTAGTGTGGAAGTAGTACATATTTTTTTTAAATTTTATTTTAGTTTATTCAGTACAGTTTCTATCCTTTATTTTCTTAATTTGGGTAAATTGAATTCATAAATCCCTACTGTTGCACACCTCTGTGGTCTTGCCCTTTAGAAACAGCATTCATGAGCCCTTGTTTTTGAAACTGTCCTTTCCATGTTCAGACTTGGGTACAGCACAGGTTAGAAGAAGCAATTTTCTAATTCCATGGTGGCAGTATTAAATTACTGCACAAGCCATATGTCTCACAGACCTTCTAGAGTGGCAGGCCTTCTATTAAATATTTTGCTTCCTTTTTGCATCTGAATATTTTTATAAAAGAAAGAAAATGTTAATGCAGAACTAGTAGGGCAGAAATACAAACAAACAAGTTTAGGTAGCAAAAAGCATTCTGGATGTTTCCTGTTGGTACATGTCAGTTACACCTGATGAATTTGAAGGTGAAAAGGCTGAAGCTGGTCATTCTGGTTGGATTTCATTAGTCATTAATATATGTTCTGTCAAGAACCAAGAGTTACCAGCAATTTGGAGGGTATAAAACATTGGTTTGTTTTCAATTCCTTTCTAGAGTTTGATGACCTTGCTTACTGGAACTCAAAAATAAATTAAAAAACTAATATATTTATAATTGCATATGGATGGAAAATATGCTTTGGAGTTAAAAAGGAATGAATATGATTTCCCAACCACATAAACTCTGACATGGTATTTAATGCATTGGGTCTTTTTTTTCCCATAGTAAACTGGGAATAATAATTACTAAGTCATAGAGAACTTTTGTAGATAATAGTCACATAAGATTTTTTGTGTCATCACTATTAGCCTGGTGTTTTGCTTCTCACTTCAACCTCAGGCAGCACTGCTGTAACTGCAGAGAAGCTTCATTTCTTTAATATGACTTTTTCCTTAATTCAAACTAGCCTTGTCCAGTCTCATAGCACTATGACTTGCTTGCCTCTTTTCAACCACATGACTCCACTTTTCCACACATTGCATGGTCCAGTCCCTTAGGACATCAGGTTCTGGTCAGCATCAAACTGCATTAAGAAGAAACCCCAGGCCTATTGATCAAAGGAACAGAGTTTTGGTTGAATTAAAGATAACAACTTGACCTCAGTTGGATTTCAGCCTCAAACCCTTGAAGAGGGAATGACCCTACTGGCCACACCTTCATGAAACTAGACAAAACCAATGCTGTAGCTGACTTCAGGACTTGATACAATGATCAACTACTCCCTAGTCTGGCTGCAATGAAACAGTAGATCCCATGACCCCAACTCTCTTAGTTACCATATTTGATTTTTTCCCCACATATAATCCATTTGCTAGGAGCCATCGAGGATCCAGGTTTACTAGCTCACCTGTGTCTCCAGGCTTCGTTCTATGTTCTTAAATGAATCCTTACCTTCTGTACTGCAAACTCCCTTGCAGAGCTTTGGTACATGCAGAAAAATGAACCTGTTTACTTCGGTAACATTCTGAGTCTTGTTATATTATTTTAGAAACAAAGAAATGGAGGTTAAATATTTCATCCAGGTTTGCACAGTGAGGCTGGGATCTTTATCCTGTTTTGTTAACTCTTAAAGAGAGGTTCTCCATCATAATCCTATACTTTCCTTTTCAGTGGAGAATAAAAATAAAACCTTAGGGTCTTCAATGTTAGTTAACTTTCTTCCTTCTATCAGATTTAAAATGGTAGAATGCTGTATGTGGGAGGAGGGAGATGGAAAGTAAATAAAACTTTTTCCTTTCATGCTAGCTCTCACTCAGAGTATTAAGTAAAAAATGCAATACTTCTCTTCAGGTTCCTCTGAAGAGATTAACAAAGTCAAATACACACACTTAATTAGTGGAATGTGAAATAAACACTCTTCAAGGTTTCTTAGCCCCATGACGAGGTAAACTGCCAGCCAAAGTAGTGTGCAGCTGAGATGCAACAAAGCAGAGCATCTCAGAGAAGCGTGTGCAGTAGGTTTTGCTCAGCAGCAAAGGGAGTACTAAATGAATTGAATTTTAAGTCATTTGCAGATTAGACCATTAGTCAAAGAGGCAGCTAAGTGGGCAGACATGGAGTCTGCATATTTAATAATTTTTATTTACCAAATATATTAAATCTTCTTCCTTTGCCTTAAATTCTTATAATTGGGTTGAATTTAGATGATCACAAAATGCTATTTGGTTAACCCATTGCTTCACAATCATTTTAATGTCATGCCAAACACAGATATTGAGCATTAAAAAGAGCACCCAATGTTCCAGATGTCACTCATAAATAAGTTTGGATGCCACTGAAAGGGTTCATCAGCTGCAAAATATTTTATATGTGAAGATGGGTGCTTGGCACAGCACATGCTAAGAGCCCTAACCCTCCTCTTTAAGTGCCTCACACACGACCCAACTGCTCACACCTGAAGTGGAGCACGGTGCTCCTTAGATTGGAGTACAGTTTCCTTCAGTGAAGACCTGACTGCCTTGGATGGAAGGTGGCTCACCTTGTGCATTGAGCTGCTGAAGTAGGGTCATGCTGCACTCAACCCTAAGGAACAGTAAATGCTGAATGTCGCTGACTATGCCTGTTGCCTGTGATGACTTCAGGGCGATGCATCAATCAACTATCCAAGTATTCCTTGATGAAGCTTTTTGTACAGGTCATTACCAGCCTAGGGATTCTATCCGCCCCAGGCCCTGCCTGGCAGTTTCAAAGATACACTGGCTCATTATCATGTGCTGCACCTTTGAAGCATTTGAAAAGCACCAACATGGACATGGATCTATATTTTCAAACATACGTTTTGCATCCTTCTAATGCCACCTTATAGCCAGAGTAAAAATGTCAAGAATTAGCAAGCAAAATCAGCTCTCAACTATCTGTTCTGTCCCATAAGGGATCCCATGTACTAAACATTATGAGAGGAACAAAACAATGGGAGCTGCAAAGCCGCAGAACTTGAAACTGGTTCAGGTGAAGAAATATTTTATGAATTGCTTCTATTATACTATAGTAGGCAATGTGTCACCGGAAGCTGACAAGGTTAAGAATAATCTCATAATTTACACTCCAGGAGGACTCACAAAAGCATTTTGAGGTTGAGAGTTCATTGGAAGAGAAGAAATAGTTTCACATATAGTGATCTGAGTTAGAGGGTTATAAATCACTATAGAAGTTAAAAGATTATTTTCCAGAGTATTTCAGGTCACCCAGATAGCATTTGTTAATATTTTTCCTAATTACAAGGAATTGTATTAACAAAACTAAAACTAAGTAGATATCACTCATAATCCAACCACCCAGAAGCAGCTATTATAAATATACTGAAGATATCCTCTGAGTTATTTTTCTATAAATGTATTAATGAATATAAAACATTAAGCTAAACTTTGTAAGTAAAGTTTCTTATCATCAGTTCTTCTGTGTGTGTATGGTGGGGGAGGTTTACATACCATAAAGCAATTCTCTAACACCAGGTGGGTGTCCTACAATTCAACTAAATTCTGACTCAATATACTTGAAAATAGCATCAGATTATATTGGTTAAGGGCTCAGTCCCATAAGACTGCCTCCCCACACCCCACTTCAGATGCCAGTCGCAAGCCCAGGTTATCACTTGTGCTGAACCAAACCAGCTATAAATTGGAGGTTCTTAGTACCCCCTCCTTGGGTTCAATTAATGTGCTAGAGCTGTTCACAAAACTCAGGGAAATATTTTAGTTCCTATATTACTGGTTTATTAGGAATAGTCAGATGGAAGAGATGCATTGGGCAAGGTATGGGGAAAGGACTCAAAGCTTCCATGCTCATTCTGGCTGTACCACTCTTCCAGTATCTCCACATGTTTGCCAACCTAGAAGCTCTCCAAATCCAGTCTTTTTTTAAACAGAGGCATCATCACATAGGCATGATTGATTAAATTATTGGCCATTAGAGATTGAACTAATCTTGTTGAAGCACCAGTCCTCAATGTATCTGGAGACAGGGTCTTTAAAGGTAATTAATATTAAATTAAGTCATATGGGAAGAACAGATTTCTTTTTCCCTTTCTTTCCTTCTTTCCTTCCTTTCTTTCTCCCTTTCTTAGTTTTTCTTTCTTAGTCTTTCTTTTTCTTTCTTTCTTTCTTTCTTTCTTTCTTTCTTTCTTTCTTTCTTTCTTTCTTTCTTTCTTTCTTTCTTTCTTTCTTTCTTTCTTTCTCTCTCTCTCTCTCTCTCTTCCTTCCTTCCTTCCTTCCTTCCTTCCTTCCTTCCTTCCCTCCCTCCCTCCTTCCTTCCTTCCTACCTTCCTCCCTTCCTCTCTCTCTCTTTCTTTTCTTCTCCCTCTTCCCCTTTCTCCCTCTTCCCCTTCTCCCTCTCCCTCCCTATTCCCTCTCCCTTTCCTCCTCCTTCTTCCTCTCTCTCTTTATTTCTTATCTCTATCTCTCTGCCACATGAGGGCATGTGATTTTCTTATTAACAGACTTCTTTTCTATGTGTATTTTAAATATTGAAATGGATTTACTTTCCTAAATTTACATCAAATGACAAGGAAGCTATTTCCAAAATGTTCTGAGATAATGGGCAAAGGAAAATCTTGTTAAGAATTTTGAAACACCCCAGAAGAAGGTACAAAGTAAAATTTTTCATAGGTGCATTAACAGTAACACATTAAAGGATCTGCTGTTCTTAATGACGGTGCCTGTTTGTCAGACATACGTTGTGAAAAATAGGGAGGAGAATGAACACTAAAGGGAGAGTGGAGGAAGAAATTAATTATCTCTAGGTCATAGCTGATGAGGAGTCCTTACTCTGAAACTGAGGACACTGAGGGGGATTTCAAGCCAGAGTCTGCAGTCTTTAAATGTTGAAATGGAGGAAAGAATCCAAGATTGTTACATGACCTTTCCAAGGTCACCCAGGTAGCAGTGAAGCCAGAATCAGAATTGCCCTCTTGAGTTCAGGTTTCTTTTCACTCCATACAATGACAATCATAATGATTCATATTTGCAAATGTGACGATCTCATTTGTAAGATTTCAAATCTATATTTATAGAATATAGCTAATCCCTAAGTCAAAATAGAAAAAAAATCTAAAAATAAAACTGACATTAAAAAAAATTCCATTCTGCCTTCCATCTTTCCCTCCCTTTTTTCCTATTATGCTAAAGACATTTACAGAGAACATTACTTTTTGGGAAAGATATAATATCTCCAAATCCCTTAATGAATATTGATTTAATTCTTCACCAATTCATTTGGTTCCATAAGCACTCCAAAAGGAATACAAATAGCACCTGTATTTAGAATTGATTTTTTTTTTTTGTATAGTGCCTTGGAAGGGAGGGGGGAGTTGAAAGAGTGGGACTATTTGGTAAAACTCTTTGCCCTTTTCTTTTTGTAAATGTTGTCTTTTTGTAAATGTCAAGTCCAAATTATAGGTAAGTATTGGCAGAGTTGCACAAACTATCTGAGACCCATTACAGCCTCTGGCATTTGTACTGCTAAATTTGTAATGAGTTGCAGGTGTTTGTGATTGAATTTTGTGTTGCCTTTGTGATTGGCTCATGGCTTCACAGTCCATTAAGGCTACACATTTTTTGTGGATTTAAAATTGAGGTGATGCAAAAACTCCAGTTAAAAGGTAAGGTAAATAGCAATGATTTTAACATAGAGAGAAATGTGTGCATGCTTTAGATAACTGTTGATTTTCACATTAATCCATGAGGGCAGTCACCAGTTCAGGAATATATCTCAGATATGATGATAATGGTTTGACATATTTCATTGAGGATTGAAAATGGAATATACAATTTCTATCCCAGCAGTTCTCAGCACTTGTGTGAATGAAAATTACCTGAGATCCTTGTTTTAAATTAAGGTAGTTCTGGTGCCTCTTCTCATTTCTCCAAAAGTCTTCCTCTCAGACTCAATAGGTACGGGCTTAGAGGCCAGCAAGCTATATACGAGAAAGCAAGATCCATGGACATTCCTAAACAAATGTTTCATGAACAGCTCTTTGGAAAGCCATATCAGGATCACTTCCTTTGTTTTATAGTTGAATGATGAAGGCCTGAGTTCACAGAAAAGAGATCTAATCCTGTTTCCTGATGATTTCATACAGAGGTAAGCTTGTTCAGGTGTCTTCATTCCCACTTTAGTGTTATTTTTTTCTACTGGAGATTATCCACAAGCTTGAATGGAGCTATAAAGCTTGGTTAATTGTGCTGGATTAAAGCAGAGGTAGCATACACCATACTCAGTCAATCAGGTCCCTATATATAATCTGAAATATATGTTCATATATTTTAGAGATATATGGATGTATGTGTGCATGTGTATGTGACTGTGTGTGTAGTCAACAGGAAAAATAAAACAATAAAATATCATGTCATATCTTACAATGAATATGGAGACTCTATATCTTTTATATATCCCAATCTCTTTCAGTATCTTATTTAGCCTCATGATCATTACTACTAATAATCACATTAGTAGCAACTACTTCATGAATATTTACCATGCTCTTTCAATGAGAATTTGGTGTGTATTACTTCAGTTTATTTTCACAATGGCTTTAAGAGACTAGCACAATTATTAGTGATTACCTCCCTTTGAAAGCTGAGGAAAGCTAAGATTTGGAGAGCTTAAGTAACTTGTCCATGGTCAAAGAACTAGTAGGATATGAAGCTAGAATTTGAACCTCAGAACCCTGATTCCAGAAGCAGAGCCCTTGAGTCAGACACCAATGGCCCAGTGTCTGCCTGCATCAATATATAGAAACACCATTGCAGTCTGGACCTAGAGAAGGCTGATTATGAAGGATTTGTCTTCAAAAAAATGGAAATTAAATAAGCACTGATTGTATTTGCGTCATCTAATTCAGTGCTGCATTTGTAGATCATGCCAGTGAATATATAATTATATACATAAACTAATACCTGCAGTTTGATAAACTGCAGCTGAGTAAGGATAAAGCATAAATAAACCTATGTGCTTACATATGTATATATACATTTATGTGTATATGTTCTATGTCTATGTTGTGCATAAAATAAGCAGAAACCCTAACAGCAAGAGCACCAGAAACACATCAAAACACAAATAGCTGCTTTTTCTTAACCCATATTTAATTTGGTGGAGTTTTATTTTGTATTTTAGTTTTGCCTAAAGCCTTGTTATCTTATTTAAATAAAACATTTGAATGATTGTTATGTATATATGTCAGATACAAAGTATTGTTGATTGTTTGCTTAGTGTCTGGTATGCAATAGGTACTCAATAAATATTTTTGAAAGTGTACGTTAGGCTATGTAGAAAACACCCATATACAATATCTGCATCAATTGTGACCCTGGACAGAAAGAAATGCTCACCTAAAAGGGTTTAGCTAACCTTAATTAAGGAAAGGACTATTTACAAAGTTTTGAACAGTGAGGCATGGAGACACTATAACAATAGCAGGAAGACATAACTACCTTTGAAAGAGAAAGAGGCAGGAATGGTGTAGTCAGCTGAGGCTTGGAAGAGAAGAAGAGCTACCAGGCAGGAGCTTGATCATAATCAGCTAGTGAAGAAACCACACTTGGACAGCAAGAGGATAGGTCTCAACAGGAAGAAAACATTTCTCCCATTGTTGGATCTCAAACAGACCCTTACGGGAAAATGAATTTAGGTGATGCATGGATGCCAGGCACAATGATAAGCAAGATGGGGAAGTGTAGGGAATGGAACTGGAGTGGAGGCAAATGTAGAATAAGCTTTATATCATTTCATGCCATCTTCCCAACAGTAATGTATATTGGTAATTGGGATGAGTTTGGATTGCACTGAGAGAACAATATGACTCCTTTGGAGGATTTTAGCTGGGAAATGTTGCTATTTGATTTATGTTTTTCAAAGGTAATTCATGTTCCTGAATTGAGTATGGATTATAAAGGACAAGAGAACAGTCAAGGAGAGCAGTTGGGGTCATAGTAGGAGATAGGGTTAGGAATGAATAGAATTGAGATGTATTTTTTCAGCATAAATATTATGATGTGAATGGGGGGAGAGAGAGAGGGAGAGAGAAAGAGAGAGAAAGTGATCACTACAGTTTTGGTTTGAATAACTCTGTGAGTGGCAGTGTTATTTACTGAGATGGTTGTGGGTGAGAAAATGAAAAGTTCTGATTTTTGCATTTTATGTTTAAAATGCTTATTAGATACCCATGTAGATATTTTATGCACTCTCAGAGGTCAGTGCTAGAGATAAATTCTGGAGTTACTGGTTTGTCAATAGTTTAAAGTCATGGTGCTGTGGTTGGATTGGATTATCTACAGAAAGAGCATAGACAGATGAGAAAGTTGAACACATGACTGACTCAGAATTAAAGTGCTTTTTACACATGGCATTTTTTTTCTGCTTTAACTCAAATTGATGACTAAAAGATTTTTTCTCTGCTAAAATGTATTTAGCCTGTAAGTCAGTGGTTTTCAAATTTATTTCATATTTTTTAGACTCAGAAATATTTTGCAAGGAAAATCTTGTGAATAAAAACACTATATAAAAATATATGAAATATTAATTGTATAAAGCTGGGCGATGGGCACATGGATGTTTATTATAATATTCTCATTACTTTAAATATTTTTAAAGCTCTCCATAAAAAGCACATAAAAGAAGTTAAGAGTAGAATTGCCTATTTGAAGCAGGCATGAAGAATCTCAGTCTAGTTTACTCATTTCCTTAGCTGCTTCTATAAAATCCCTATAACTTCTCAGAAAAAAATTTAACATTCCTGCCATTGACTAATACTTTTGAAACCTCTGAAATAATAATTAGAGTAGGAAATATTGCTCAATCACCATAAAATACTTTACAATTGTTATCTTATTAATGCTTATGACCATCTTATATGAGGGATACTATTAACATCCAAATTTTGCAAGTGGAGCCACTGTGGCTTAGAGAGGTCATGTAATTGGCTCAAGTTCAAGTAGCTGGTAATTGGAGGAGCTGTGATTCAAGCTCAGACTGCCCAGCTTCACATTAATAAGTGCATTAATTAAAGCAGTTGACACTCAAATTAACTTCAACAACAAAAAAAATAACAACTGCAAATTCAATCAGTCCTTTATTTAGGATGAGAGTTTTCCAATTAAGAATAATATTAAAGATGTTGAAACATGTTGAATTTCTTTCATCATGAACTTTCTCTGGATTGTTTCTCAGAGCCACAGTTTTTCTTTTTCTATTTACAGAATATTAGTACTGAAAATGAATGTCAAATAGAGTAACAGCAACTTGCATTTACTCTTAACCTATCGACAGCAAAATATGGAAGTTCAAAGAAATTATTAATTAACTCATTAATGCACCAACAACATATAGTAACACCAATTCAAAGGCATTTGTACCAGGTTGTTTCTTTTTGACTAGACCATTATCACATTATTTTAGCTGAGATTTATGTCCTAATCAGAGAAAACTTTGATCCTGGAATTTTTTTGGACATCAAAGTTTCACATATAACACTGTACTTGACAAGGTATCAATGCAACACATACTGTTTTAAAGTATGAAACTCATGCAAAGGAGTAATTTGCATTGGTGCTGAGAAACATAACTTAAATGTGCATGTTCTCCAATGCTCTATTATAAACAATAATCTAGTTGAAATATGAAAAGAAAAGTGAATCTGTTATAACAATATACCTCTATTCACACTTTCCTTTTTTCTTTTCACTTTCTTCTCCTAAGATTTTAAGATATGGGTTTGCCTGGTGTGTGTGTTAGTGTGTATAAGTACATTTTGTGCATATCATTGTTTTCTCCTAACTATGCTGAGAAAAGAGGGATTGTCAAAGCTATATTCATAGTCTTATTGTTCTTTGGATTGCTAAATAATCCAGAATATATGTTATTATCTTTTTAAACATAGGCTTGACCCATGTGTAAAACATCCAAGCAAATACTGTATACATCCTGTCATTTCCAACCTCACAGTTTCAGCCAGTAGAGTGACTTTTTAATCACAGTGATCACAGTAAAACAAGTTCTTCAGTTGTGAAATGAGGTAGAGAAGAACATCCTATCTAAAATAATTGTATTATGAGACCTCTGGACAAGATGGAGGTGTAGGTGGATACACTGGGCCTCCTCACACAACCAAAAGAAGGACAACAACAAATTTAAAAACAAAAAACAACCAGAACTGACAGAAAATCAGACTGTATGAAAGTCCAACAACCAAAGAGTTAAAGAAGAAACATTTATCCAGACTGGTAGGAGGGCCAGAGATGGGCAGTCCATTGGAGAGGACTTACAGCAAGGCAGCAGCTGGCAGGGTGGGAAGTCCCACATTTGCATGGGGATAAACCATGAGGAACAACTGGGGAGGGAGACAGACTGTGCAACCCAGGGTTCCAGCACAGGTAAATGCAGCCTGAAGACCTCTGACTGAAAAAATCTGTGCGGGTTGAGGCAGCAGGAGAAACCCCCAGCCTCACAGGAGAATTCATTGGAGAGAGCCACAGGGTCCTGGAACAAAGACAAACCCACCCACCCAGGAATCAGTACCAGAAGGCCCCAATTTGCTGTGGATAGCAGTGGAAGTGACTGAAAGTCAACAAAGAGCTGAATAAGTGGCATTTTTATTTCTCAGATCCTTCCCCCATATACAGTGCCACAATGCAGTGGCGTGGGTTGCCCCACCTTGGCGAATACCTAAGGTTCCACCCATTACTACATAACAGGTACGGCAAGACAAAAAAATATGGCCCAAATGACAGAACAGATCAAAGCTCCAGAAAAAAATACAACTAAGAGGCAAAGATATAACCAATCTATCAGATGCACAGTTCAAAACACTGACAATCAGGATGCTAACATAAATGGTTGAGTGTGGTTGCAAAGTAGAGGAAAAAGTGAAGGCTATGAAAAGTGAAATAAAGGAAAATGTACAGGAAACCAACAGTGATGGAAAGGAAACTAGGACTCAAATCAATGGTTTGGACCAAAAGAAAGAAATAAACATTCAACCCGAACAGAATGAAGAAACAAGAATTCGAAAAACTGAAGAGAGGTTTAGAAACCTCCAGAACAACTTTAAACATTCTAACATCCAAATTATAAGGGTGCCAGAAGGAGATGAGGAAGAGCAAAAATGGAAAACTTATTTGAGCAAATAATGAAGGAAAACTTCCCGAGTCTGGCAAAGGAAATAGACTTTCAGAAAGTCCAAGAACCTCAGAGAGTCCCAAACAAGTTGGACCGAAGGAAGCACACACCAAGGCGCATTATAATTACATTCCCCAAGATTAAAGATAAGCAGAGAACCTTAAAAGCAGCAAGAGAAAAGGAGGCAGTAACCTACAAAGGAGTTCCCATAAGACTATCACCTGATTTCTCAAAAGAAACCTTGCAGGCAAGAAGGGGCTAGAAAGAAGTATTCAAAATCATGAAAAGCAAGGACCTACATTCAAGATTTCTCTATCCAGCAAAGTTATCATTTAGAATGGAAGGGCAGATAAAGTACTTCCCAGATAAGGTCAAGTTCAAGGAGTTCATCATCACCAAGTCTTTATTATATGAAATGTTAAAGGGACTTATCTAAGAAATAGAAGATCAAAAATATGAACAGTAAAATGACAACAAACTCACAACTATCAAAAACTGAACCTAAATCTCAACAAAAACAAAAACAAGCTAAGGAAACAAGTAGAACAGGAAGAGAATCACAGAAATGGATATCACATGGAGGGTTATCAGTGGGTAAGGGGAGAGGGAAATGAGGGAAAAGGTGCAGGGAATAAGTAGTATAAATTGTAGGTAGAAAATAGACAGGGGGAGGTTTAGAATAGTATAGGAAATGGAGAAGCCAAAGAACTTATATGCATGATCCATGGACATGAATTAAGGGGGGAATGCGTGTGGGAGGGGGTATACAGGGTGGATGGGATTAAAGGGGGGAATGGAACAACTGTAATAGCATAATCAATAAAATATATTAAAAAGCAGAAAATAAAATCATTGCACTATAACTCTATCTGAACCTTAATTTTGAAATAAAATTACTTAAAATGGCATCTTTTTACTCTAAATGTGTTTGTGTGCTCTCCCCACCCAAACTCCCTCACTGTCTAGATTTTCTCCACTCTTTCCTTCTCTTTCTTCTCCTCCTTCCGTTTCCATTATCTTGTATCTTTTCATCTTTTCTTCCCTTCCCTATCTTTCTTGTCTCCATTGTCCTATAAAGCACAGGACAAGGGTAGATTTAATTAGTCAGTTCCAGTAATGGTTCAAACTTACCCAAAGATAAAACTGTTTTTGTTTTTCATTTTGAATAACAATATTTAATATGGTCTGATTATACACCTATTATTTATTAGATCTATGCTTGGAAGAATAATAAATTAACTAACAAATATTAAAATTTTGGTGTTTATATTTTTGTATATAAACTATACCAAAAGAGCAGATCTGAACAACTTTTTCCAACCTAGAAATCTAAACTAAATTAGAACCAGCAATGAATATCAATACTTAAACAAAAGGTAGGCTACCACTTCATTCTAAAATCTTTGAAAATTCTTGCTTGAAAAAAAGAAGGAAGTAGTGTCCAAAATCCATGGACATATTTTTTTTTTGTTTAGTTTGGTGAGGATACTCATCATGCTTCAAAGACATAGTAAGATGGAGAAAGGTGAAATCACCAAATCCATGAAAATCAAACCAATCTCCTTCAACCTGGAAAGGTTGAAGACAGCTACAGGGAATGGATAAAATGGATAACCCCTAATTAATTAGGAGTAATATATATATGACTGCTTGGGGGAGGTAAGATAAATAAATTTGAACACAGAAAAAAGAATCTGTTAGACACAAACATAAAACATCTATTCTGGATGCTACATATGTAAAATTCAAAGCTTACAGAAACCTCACAGAATTAGAGTACCTCCATCACAAAAGTAAATTAATAGGATTGTAGAAAAAGGCATATTGGCTTGGGGCACTTTGTTTGTTTTCCTGTAAAGAGAAAATATTCAATATTTTCAATTAAATATATACATTTTAGGGTATATTTTGTGATATGTATTATAAATATTTTTCTAGATTTTTAAACCCATAATAGAAAGGACATTCCTTTCTATTCTTAATTATGCATTTTCCATAAAAATACTGCATTTTATCAAATGTGTTATCAAGCATTGGAACTTGACTCAGATATGGGGGGAGTTTTAATATTATCAGATTGGGAATTTAAAACCCTGTAGAAATTCCTATAGTAACCATTTGTGCCCCAACTATTTTTCTTTGTAAATGTATATATATTTTATCTTCAACCAAGGACATTTTTTTCATTGCTTTTAGAGAGAGGAAGTTAGAGAGAGAGAGGGAGAGAGAGGCATCAATGTGAAAGAGAAACATTGATTGGTTACCTTCTTGTATGTCTCCTGACTGGGGATTGAACCAGCAACTTGGGTATGTGCCCTAATGAGAATTGAACCCATGACCTTTCTATCTATGGGATGATGCTCCAGCCAAATGAGCCACACTAGTGCTTTGTATAAATATTTTAAGTTAAATAAACAATTTATATCATAGTTGTATGATACACAGATTTACTATATATTCTAGTGTCAGTTTTGTTCATTCTTAGAAATATATCTTGCAAATATCTACATTTAAAACTTTATTGCCACTGTTATTTTTAATGTCATATTATACTAGTTTGAACAGCTATCAAATTTTTAGTAGTTTTCTTTCTAAATTCTCAGTATCAGTGATTTGTGTCTTCTCTTTTATTTTCATTGATCAATTTTGCTAAGAGGACATCTATTTTATTAGGCTTCTCAAATATCTAACATTTATATTTGTTGCTTCTTCCCTCATATACTTATTTACTTTTGACAGTGTTATCTTTATTTCTTCCTTCTTTCTAATTTCTTTGTATTTAATTGGATTTATAATTCTAACTTCTAATGTTAAATATTTAGTTTGTTTCTTCTGCCTTTTAAAAATATATGGATTTAAGACTATGATTTCCTTATAAAGATAAACTTATGTGCACTTCACTTATCATTTAGTTAATTTTCTAGTTTTCATTTTAATTACCAGTTTTACCCTAAATTAGTTAGATATCTAGTTTCCAATTTCTGATATATGAGTATCTTCTCCTTATCAATTACACTGATTTTAACTTAATGTATTTTGGTCAACTCACTGGAATTTTTCAATGGAAATTTTGAGTTAGCATATTATGAATATTTGATGATGTTTTATATGAGCTTGAAATTTATATGTATTCTGCAATTGTGTGCAGTGTTATACATTATTAATTACATCAATGTTACTAATTATAATGATCCAATCATCAAGATCTGAAAGAAGAAATATGAAAGGTGGTCTTTGACCTTTACTCTATCATTAGGAACACATGAAGACTTGGCTGTTGGTGCAATTCTACTTGTAACACTAACTCAAAGATCTTATCAGAGTATGTTGTATCTAAGATAAATGCTATAAACTGATTGAGTGCCTGAAATCTATTGTTGAATTAGTTTATTGAGTTATTTGTAATTGATGAGTAAACAGTAGTTAAACTGATAGTTTTTATTTTGTTCAAGTACATTCATTATCAAGTTTTGCAGAAAGCCTCCATGAGGAATAAACTATTTCTCAGGTCACTGCCCTGCTTCTTAGCTATAATTGCTCATACTTACATACTTAGGTAAATATGAGTTTGCTCCTTGAGAGTACAAGCTTCTAGCCAGGAGTATCCAACCTTTTGGCATATCTGGGCCACATTGGAAGAACAGTTGTCTTGGGCCACACATTAAAACACAAACACTAATGAAAACTGATGAGCAGAAAAAAGGTTTTAAGCAAATTTACAATTTTGTGTTGGGCTGCATTCATAGCCACCCTAGGCTGCATGCAGCCCGTGGGCTGAAAGTGGACAAGCAGATCTAATTGTTATTTTTCAAATTATTGACCTGAACATTTCCTGAGGAATCCTGATTATACCTTTTATCTATTACTTCTGAGTTTATGAAAAAGCCCCCACTTCTCCAGAACTATACCTTGTATATACTATAAGTACATACATAGGCTATAGGTGCTTTCGTAAATCTGATTCATATTTTTCTTTTGGGAACTTCTAACATTCTAGGCCCATATATAGTATTTTCTGTTTCTCAGCACTATTTATTAATTTTAAATACATGTTATGAACGTTAACAATTTTGGATATAAAGATAGGTCTGTGTACTGAGGCATACATCTTGACCATTTCCTGGCCGTTTTCTTCTTCTGAGTCTTTCCAAGTATCTCTCTCAAAGAGAACTGGAGAATTTCCCCTGTTTAATCTCCAGTAATAAATTTAATGCAGAATGGATGTGTTATCACAATTGTTCAAAGTGGTGAAGAGAGTTATAATATGCCACTTCCCAAAGTACAGCTTTCACATATGGGATATTGTATACTAAAGGCCTTTGAAAATCAACAGTTGCAGAAGGATACCTTCTCAGAGTTTCCCTTAACAGAGTAAAACTTCTGGGAAATGAAGTGTGCCACAAATCTCATTCCTTAGAGGAGTTTAATTGCCATTAGAAAATGGAATGTCAGCACCAAAATGGGCCTGTACAAACTTTACTAAATAACCTCTGTTTTCCATTGTTTTCTCCATATATTTGCCTCCCACAATTTACCACCCCTCAAAGCTCAAAACCCTTTTCCTTTCTCTTGACGCTTCTCCACAAATTTATTGTCTTTTGTTAAAATGATATATGAGCACTGAAAAATTCCAACTATTGTTAATATAATGAGAATGGTTTGCGCAACATTGATGTAACCTGGCAGCCAAGAAAAGTGGCCTGGAATACACATGCATGAACAATGTTGACTTCACTGTACTAGTCAGTGGGGGCGGTAGATGCTATTGAGTGAGCATGTGTACTGTGTGGCCATTGCATTCAAAGTGACTGAGTGAGTAGAGCAATGAATCTGAAATTTTATGTCAAGTTTGAACATCCCTTTCCAGAAGCCATTTGGAAGATTCAGAAATATAGTGACCAGTCAGCCACAGCTATGGGTGACTGGGGATTGGCAGCTTCATTATGACAATGTGTCTGCTCATATATCATGTCTTGTGCAGAGTTATATGGCAAAACATCAAATCACCCAGGTGACTCAGTCCCCCTACAGCCTAAATTTGGTGCCCTGTGACTTCTGGCTTTCCCAAAAACTCAAATCATCTTTGAAAGGAGAGAGATTTCAGACTATTGATCAGTTTCAGGAAAATACCATGGGGCAGCTGATGGTGATTGGGAGAACTGTGTGAGGTACCAAAATGCCTACTTTGAAGGGGACTGAAGAATCGTTGTCCTATGTACAATGTTATTTTATATTTTATCTTCTTCAGTAAGTGTCTCTATTTTTCATATTACATGACTAGATACTTTCTGGATAGACTTCATGTAAGCATCTGGCTCTGATTGCCTCTTTGGAATTTTTATTTCATTTCTGTGAGACCCCCACATGCATAGGACATAGTCATTTTTTCTTCTGTTAATTTGCCTTTTGTCAATTCACTTTGCAGGGTCCAGGCACTATATCTAAGAAAACAGGGGAAAAAAGTTTTATTCTTTTCCTCTCCTTTTCAGTGGAGTATCCACAGTATGTGAAAATATAGGTGTGCTAAGTACTTCCAATCTTGCAGAGTAGTAGGCCTACTTATATTTCCAAATAGAGTCTATTGGTCAAGAAGTGTGAATAATTTTAGGCAAGGAAAATGATGGGGGCAATGGTAATAACATAAGAAATCAAATGATATATTGAAGTTAGTAGGTAGTTTAGCTAGAACAAAGGTTCAAGAAACAAAGGACTGGAAGATGGGACTAGTAAATAGGGACCCAACATTATAATTTAAACCATGTCATGCTCTTGTATAAAACACTTATCTTTGCATAAGCAACAAACTCTTTAACCTGTCCTTACAAAGATCTGTATAATCTACTTTGTATCAACTGCACCGGGCTGAACTCCTGACTCTTCTTTATTGTATGAAACAGGGCTCACTGACCCTGTTTAGGTTCCTCAGGTGTCTTTGTCCCTCAAATATTCTCATGACTTGTCATATGTGTTAGCAAACCAAAGTGGGGTTTGGCTGCCTGCTGCCACCAATAGGCAAATTCTGGAGGCAGAGGTTGGTGAGAAAGGAATGTGGGCTTTATTCAAATGCTGAACAATCTGGGAGAATGGCCGACTCTTGTCTCGACAGCCCATACCCTCCAGAAACCCAGAGGAAAACCCAGCCACCCTCAGCCAGTCCAAACCCAAAGCAGTGTCCAGAGTTCCTTCTCCCATTCCAAGTACCATCCCTTGAAAGTCACAGGTGGCCGCTGAATGATTATCCATGCAGGTCTCAGGCTCTCTCTTTGGAAACTGTGTGTGTAACCAGCATCTCCATTGACCATGTGGCTCCCAGGGCCAGAAGGTCCCACAGACACACTTGCCAGTAAGTTCCCAAGGTGGGCAAGAGGGTGTCCCTTCATTCTTCTGGTTTTATATTCATTCTCCATGTAGGTCAGGCCAGGTGCTTTTCTTAGCCCAAAGTTCCATGTGCTCTGAGAGGGTCTGGCCGCCAAACAATTCTTTCCATTCTCCAGGCTAGATTAGCAAGTTTCTTCAATACAGCACCTCCCCCTACTGCCATCTTGACCTCTATGGTACTTGTGCTTGCCTTCCCTTAGTCTCATCCCCAATCAGGTACCAGAAGGGGATAGGAGGGCTCTTCCATCCTATTTCATTGTCTGCTAGCTTTGTGCATGCCCAGTGTAATGTTTCCTTTTGTTTTTATCTTGACCAGGGGCAGGTAATCTGCACCTGGGGTATCAGTAACATATACTGTTCCCTTGCCCAAAATCAACTCTAACCTTTTTTTTTAAGAAAGTTAATTAATATTTCAGATCTCACCTAAATTCTCACCTTGCTAAAATACAGTTTCTGATCCCTCTCTTTAATAACTTATTATGCTCTCTGATAATGCCCTATAACTCTAGTTCATAGTACTTAACACAAAACTTATTGAATAATTTGTTTTACAATAGTTCCTTTGGGTGTTTCTCCCTTGACAGAAGAACAGAAGCTTTATCAGGGCAGGAACTGTGGCTTTCTTACTCAGTGACTGAAGATCTACACAGAATAATTTGATTCCAATTTAAAAAAACTTTTCAAAATATCAAACTCAAGCCAAAGACATACTGATTACTAAAACAAAAGTAAACATAAAGATTTGAAAAAATCATCCTCTTATGAATATATTTACCTTTCATATAATATTTTAAAGTATATAGGTAAGGTAATTTTTATTGCATTTTCAATTATAAAGCTGAAAATGTCTTACACTTAATTTTAACAAATGTATCTCAGCTTTGTGTAGTAAAAGACACTGAATTAAGAATAGGAAAATCTGTACTCTAATTTCTATCATTAATTGAATGACTTAATTTACCTCTCTGATGTAACTAAATCATTGCTAGAATGTGAGGATTGAATAGAACCATGTATATAAGTTGTAATGAAATTTTAAAATATTTTATTTTTTATGGAAAATGTCTTTTTTCTTTTCTCCCCTTTATCGCCCCTCCACACTGCACCCACACCCACCCTCCAGCATTCCCTCCCCTCCCTTAGTTCATGCACATGGTTTGTACCTATAAGTTCTTTGGCTTCTACATTTCCTATACTATCCTCAACCTCCCCTCCACCCCCATCTATTTTATGCCTACCAATTATGCTTCTTATTCCCTGTATCTTTCCATCTCCCTCCTTTCCCTACCCTCCCCACTGATAACCATCCACATGATCTCCATTTTTCTGGTTCTGTTCCTATTCTGGTTGTTTGCTTAGTTTTTGTTTTTTAGGTTCAGTTGTTGGTAGTTATGAGTTTGTTGTCATTTTACTGTTCATATTTTTGATCTCCTTCTATTTCTTAGATAAGTCCCCTTAACATTTCATATAATAGGGACTTGGTGATGATGAACTCCTTGAACTTGACCTTATCTGGGAAGCACTCTATCTGCCCTTCCATTCTAAATAAAAGGCTTTGCTGGATAGAGAAATCTTGAATGTAGATCCTTGCCTTTCATGACTTCAAATACTTCTTTCTAGCCCCTTCTTGCCTGCAAGGTTTCTTTTGAGAAATCAGGTAATAGTCTTATGGGAACTCCTTTGTAGGTTACTGCCTCCTTTTCTCTTGCTGCTTTAAAGATTCTCTCCTTATCTTTAATCTTGGGGAATGTAATTATGACGTGCCTTAGTGTGTTCCTACTTGGGTCCAATTTATTTGTTATTCTCTGGGCTTCCTGGGCTTCCTGGAAATCTATATCTTTTGCCAGATTGGGGAAGTTTTCCTTCATTATTTGTTCAAACATGTTTTCACTTTCTTGCTTTTGTTCATCTCCTTGTGGCACCTCTATGATTTGGTCGTTGGAATGTTTAAAATTGTCCTACAGGTTCCTAAGCCTTTCTTAATATTTTTTAATTCTTGTTTCTTCATTCTGTTCCATTTGGATGTTTATTTTTTCCTTTTGGTCCAAATCATTGTTTTTTGTCTTGATTCCCTTCCCTTCACTGTTGGTTCCATGTGTATTTTACTTTATTTCACTTTGGGTAGCCTTCATTTTTTCCTTCATTTTGTGACTGAACTCAATCAATTCTGTGAACATCTTGATTACCAATGTTTTGAACTGTGCATCTGATAGGTTGTCTATGTCCTCATTACTTAGATCTTTTTCTGAAGTTTTGATCTGTTCTTTCATTTGGGCCATATTTCTTCCTCTTTGTGCACCTGTTTTGAGGGGGCAGAGCCTTATGTATTGCGTTGTCTATGGGAGAGGAATCAGAGGGAACAATGCTGCTCCCTTGCTCTACCCTAATCCCACTTTCCATGGAATTCTCCTGGGAGACTGGGAGTTTCTCCTGCCATTGTAACTCCGGTGGTATTTCACCACTAGAGATTTTGGATCTTTAGTTTCCTATTTAGCTAACCCTGCCTCTCCTGTGCAGTGCTGCCTTGCCATTTGTCCTCTCTGCTCGTCCGCCCATCTCTGCCCCTCCTACCAGTCTGGATGAATGTTTCTTTAATTCCTTGGTTGTCAGAGTTTCATGAAGTTTGATTTTTCTTGCACTCCTGGTTGTTTATTGTTTTTAAATTTGTTGTTATCCTTCTTTTGGTTGTGCAAGGAAGTGAAGCATTTCCTCCTACACTGCCATCTTGGCCAGAACTCCGACACTTTAAAATACTTTATATTTTTTTGCCCTTATTGTTATTATCTGAACATTCTGAAGTATTTAAGAAATTGTAACCATCATATTAAATTTAGAGTTTTATTATCAGAAACTTCCTAGAACATTTTTGATTTTTACATATCCTCTTATGTTTAGTATAACTTTGTGTTAATAAATTAATGGGTTTTTATATTATAATTAATATATTCTTAATTCTTAATTAAAAATGTCTTCTACCACCATGACACTTTCCAGAGAATGCAACCATGTTGTTATTTTTGTTTGGGATTATTTTTGTAGCATTGGACATATATTCCCTTGTAGGATCATGGCATACCCAGTGATAAATGTGAGTAAGATTACTCCTAGGCTTGCTTGTATCAGGATCCTCTTTTACAGCACCAGGTTTATTGGGATATTTATTTTACATTCAGACTATGCTTCTGGTAAGGACTCTGGTTTTTAGTAAATGGATCCTGATAAAGGTGTGTGTTGACCTGGGTATACAATATTATTTTCAGCTATTTTTTTAGCTATTTGCACAAGATAAGAAATGTGTCTGCACACATCAACAACAGCCAGAAGGAAAAAAGATATGTTTTGTTACTCACTAAGATCTCTTCAATGAGGTGTCAATCAAAGTATGTTAGTTGAGTTGTCAGTATTGCATTAATATTGAAATGAGCAGTAAGCTTTACAAAACAACAAAGACAAGTTGGAGAACCACCAGCAAGTCATTTATTTTAATCTTAGCCAGATTAAATATTCACTTGACAAACTAAAAACACCATATAAAAACAAACAACAACAGAAACAATTCTTGCTTTCAGGTCATTCTTCTAAAGAATGAAGGGAGGTGGGACTGGCAACTATTTTTAAATTAGTAGTTTGCAAATATGGAACATTTATTGTTTGATTTTTGCCTTCTTTACAACCTAAATTTGGCAGAAACCCTACAACATATTCTCAGAAAAAGAAAAAAAACAGACATTTGAACCATCTGCCAGATATACCTATCAAATTATTCATTTCTCAGGCTGCTTAAGGTTATTTAAATTCATAGCTTTTCAAACTACTGACAAGGTTTGCACACTGTGAAGAAAATGAATATTGTTAAGGGTTAAATGGACAGCTTCACACTTCAAATGCATTATAAATTCACCCCAGGCACTCTCCTACTGATTTTTCTCTTTATTATTTTATTTTACAATCAGAGACTTTTCATAATTGTGGACCATGCTGACAATGGAAAGATTCAAACAAAACTGAACCAGGTATAGGACAACAGTTGCATTTTACCTCTGAGGAAACAAGCCTTCACATAAATTTTAGATATACAAACAGTGCTTTCAGAAAGAAATCCATGAAGCTGAATCCATATTCTGCCTTACTGGACATATATACCCAACTCTATGCAATTTGATGAGGAGACATGGTTTGATAAGGAGACAGGCGAGATCACCTTGAGAAGTGGTCATCATTAAAATTCAGGCTGTCTATCAAGAGAAATTGTCTCCCAGAAATCAATACCTTAAAAAACCCTTGTGGCCCACTGTTCTGCCAGACACTTTCAAATTTTTATAATGCTTAAAATAGTGTAAAGGAAGAAGAGGTTCCATGTCTTTGATTTTTCTTTTGTTTTTAATTTTTAAAACTTTTTATCTTTAATCTTTTTATCATATTCTATCAGTCCTGAATCAAGTTTCATAACTCAAAGACATACATTTACAGCGGGTGTAGTTCAAAGGATGTTGACCTTTGATTTACAAAAGCCCCTTAGGTTTACTCTATGCTTTTCCTTAGAGGTTTTCCCTTTCCATATGCCAGCAGGTTAATGCAAACAAAAGGCCTGCTGAGTTCAGGACATGACACAGGAAGGATTCTGGACCTTGCTCCCTCTGGTGGTCATGGGGCTATATTTCACCATACTTCTGGTTGATTGATTTTCAAAATTGCTTCAGTTTGAGTTTGCAAAGAAGTTTAATATAATTTGATGCAAAGAGACAATCATATGTGATTGTGTGACAATACCTGTGAGTATGTGACAGGTATTGCATGTTTGTAAATACTTATGTTTGGATTTGGATGACAGGACCCCTATAATAAAACCTTTCCTGTTCGACACACAGCACAAGACGTTCTGATACTGACTCAGAACTAAATGAGTAGGCTTAAGTCAGGTGCTTAACTTTTCTAAACCTTGATTTTTCTCACCTGTAAAACTGGACTAATAATTCTCAGTCAGAGGGTTCTTAAGTTCAATAAATGAGACAATGTATTAAAAGGGCTGAAATTCATGATTTTTTAGTGCTGGAAAAATGACTATTGAAAATGAGAGTTGTGATATGGTGTTTGATATAATGATATCATTTTATCAACATAATTGATATAACGATAGCTGGTAGTTACAAAGATAGTTCTGACCAGTTTTATGTAAAATGGAGTTAGATTCTTAACTTGTAAATTATGAATATTTTTCCTTAATTGGTTGGTAGTCCCGATATATAGAAATTGTCTGTATCTTCCCTCTGTTGGTAGAGACAAGATTACAATTATGAATAGCTGAGTCTAGGCAAGATCACACAAGTCTGAAACTAAAATACTGTCCCTGGTGTACTGCAAACAATAGAAAATTATATGCTTAAAATAGCACTCATTCAATCAAATTCCTCATATTTCATATATTAATAAATTCTGCAGTGTTATAGTAGATACTGTCATTTCAGTAAATATTGGATTACTTAGATGGTGATAAATAAACAACAACAAACATGATACTTCTACAAAGATAGGGAACATTTGGCCACTTGCCTAGTGGGAGTTTAGAAGCAGTAGAGCACATGTAGGTTCTAGTGTCAGGTGGCCCGAGTTCAGATTCTGTCTCATCCCTGGAAGGTGGTTGTGACCATAAGATTTCTAAATATCTCTGTGTCTCAGTTTCCACATCTGTACTAGAAGGATAATAATATCTTTCACTTCATAAGGTTTTTTAGAGGATTACATAAATTCGTATGCATATTTGGCTGTGAGATCAACAGCTAATAATAATACTAGCTAACCCCGTATCAGGCAATGCAACATGCACTGCCTGACAAATGTGTGGTGACATATTTAAAACTTAAAGAATGTACTACTTGAATATTCTTAAGATGTTTAGATATGGGATTATGGTTAATGATCATCTGTGAAATAATGAGGAGAGAATGAATAGATGTTCTCTTTTACCCTTGAGCCTTAACAATATGTTGAATGTAAAGCAATAAGACTGGTTAGATAGAAATAGGATTTCCTAAACCTGGAATACATCGTCCATTTAAATGGATTATTGAAGGAAGTGGTAGAATTTCTCTCTTCGAAGAACTTGAAAAATAAAAGTATTAAAGGTGAGAAGGATGCTATTGAAGCTCATTATATGAAGGCCCAAGGATAAAAGATTAGACCATCTGATTTTTATTTTTACAACTCATTTTCAACAAGACAGAGCACACTGAAAAGACTTATGTCTGACAGCTATTCTCCCCCATACCCTAGGGCAGATACTGATGATGCAGAATTACATGGAGATTCTGTAACCAGCACTCAGAGAAGAATGTCAGGACAGTGTGAGGTGGAGAGCTTCCTCCCTGAAGTAGCTGGCATTCCACGATTGCAGGTGGAGCAGGAAGCAGTGTCTCTGTAGTACTTATCCATTTGATTCCTGTTTTCCCTCTCCAAAACTATAAATAGCTAATAAAATATACTTGATTCAGCAAGATAAAAGCAAACTAAGTTATTAGGTGAGTCTTTCTAGACTTTGGGCAGATGAACTTGGTAGACAGTCAGGAATAAGATTCCTACAAACAAATATTGGCTCTCTGGTCCTGCATAATTGATAGAAGTGGATCCTGAATTTTTTCTAACAGCTATCAAAAGGTAGAAAACAACCAGTTATATAATTTGGGTGTCCAAAAAACAAAAATAAATAAGCCAATTAACAAAAATAATGAGTTTCAGATAAAGTGTAATGATTCCTGTTTATAGATTCAAAGAGAAAGTCTTCCTACGAATCCAAGTAAAGAACTCACTGTGTAAGGTTATGAGAAACAACTTCCAAAGCAGTCTTCTAGTGCATACAAAATGCACTCTAGCTGGCTGAGTCTTATAACATTCTGCAATGTAGGCTAGTGGAGGACAAAACAAGCCAGTATAACGTGAAAACAACAACATAAGCCACCAGGCAAAGATTTGTCTATCAGCGAATGCCAGAGTTTGAGTATTTGGCTGAGATGCAGAAACTACTCTGTCTTCTCTGGTTAAGAGAGTATCATGAATAAAGCAGAGGTGTAGTCCTCATGGCATTAGGGAATTTCTCAGAGCATAAAATAGGAACCAAGGTAGAGGAAAGCATGCAGATGCAGTTATCCAAACTGCGACAAAAATAAAATCGGTGTCTTAGGAACATTGCTGAAGTCCAATTATAGACCTGAGATACAAGATCAGTATCAAATCCAAATCAAGAAAATCTGAATATGTATTTCCCAAATGATTGGGAAAGATCAGTTAAGTTCACTCTGATTCAAATGAGAGTAGAGCTAGAATAAACTTAGAGGTGGATGAGATCAAGCAACACAAGCTGACGGAGTGATGGGATATTACTGGAAGACATCATGAGTTGATTTGTCTTCCTCTCAAATAGAAAATCTCAGCATACTCACTTAAATAGAGTGTTGTAAATGGACAGGAACACACTAAATTTTTCAGAAGGCAATTTGAAGCTTCTCCTCTGTCATTAGGCTTGTTTAGACTACTTCCTTTGAATCCTCAATAACTTTCATATAACTCCAAGATGTGCTACTATTTTAGAAACGCTATAACCTCCTCAGATCTATATTTCCATTATAATTTCAATTTGACTTTTAAAGTCCTTTAGTCTTTTTGCTACTTCATTACTTCCCTTTCATACCACTTACCTTGTAAATTATTGTTTTTCAAATTTTGACCATATTATCCTTGCTTACAGTATAGGACAAAGAAATTTATTTATTTAATGCAGGTTAAAATATTATTTCATCTATTTTTATCATATTCTAGATATTCATCCTTAATAGTTTGATTATCCCCAGGCACTTTATTTTTGTACTGTGGCAGGCTGTGCAAAAAATTAGGTAATAGAGACCAGCAGGAACAATAATAAAGAAAAATGAATTTATCTAACATATTGAAAAATCATTTATCTCTTTTGAGGATTGATTTAACAAAACAAAATGGAAAAGTCAGATGTCTTTTTGAGATTGTTGCCATTATATAGGTGACACTGGTAACAAGGGAAATCATTTTGTGCTTTAGAAAACAATTCTCCGCTGCTACTTTTTCATCTTTGTGCAAGAAAATTACCCTGAAGGTATATATATGAGGGTAAAGTTCAATAACATTTGGAGTTGCCTGACTTGGTGTCAGTTTGAAACTTTGGATTTCTAAATAAAATTGACAAAGTCATTTATGGAAACTTCACATTTTTATCCTTGGGACTAATAGCAGCAGGGAATAGAAGCATGTAACCAGCAAGACAGAAAGAAAGGTCCCCTGATGCTTTGTGATTTTTAAATGAAAATAATGGGAGATGAAAGCAAATCATCTTATCTTGTTTGTGATCTCTAATAATTATGCTTGGGGAGATAAATACTCATTGAAAAAAAACATTTAAAAAACCCACAAGCTAAGCCATGTCAATGCAGTTTTGACTATATTTCTTTATTAATCCTTTTAGAAAATGACTTTCTCTCAGACCTCTCTCTGAAAATGGCTTGAGACTATATTATTTTTTCTAGTAATTCATTTATTCAAAATTGAACAACATTCTACAACTACTAGATTCTAGTGGAAGGTACAGGAAAAATATGTGCTATTTTGTCTATGAATAAGGAACACTATATTCTTACATTTGCATCCTAAGTACTTTGCATAGTATTTATCATAAAGTAAGCACACAAATTTTGTTGAATTTATTAAAAAAAACTGAGTCTGGTAAGTAACAGAAATAGTTATAACATGTTAAGAAAAATCTGTAACAGTATGTCCATAACACAATTGGGACACAGAAAAAAAGCTCACTCAGAGATGTTGGGGATGTCAGCCCAGGTAAGAAGGCAATGGAGTTGTGTTTTCCAGGAGGTGTAGGTATTTATCTGTGAGGTAAGGGAAGGGAATGAAGGGCCAGGAGGGGAACATGATATGCAAGATGATTGTACTGAAAACCCATCTTGTGTTACACATAGAAATGACTTTTAAAATTTAGAAGGTTAGCTTCTAGAGGAAAATGAAAAAAATGACAGCCTTTTCATTTTTGAGAAAAGAAGAGAGATATTTAGAAAAAGTAAATGTGCTTAGCAGGTAATAAAATAATCAAAGTAGGAAGAAAAACATGACCAAACCAAATCAAACAAGACAGCATTTTTAAGTACTGACAAGAATATTTAAATTACTAATCCAAAATTGGTTGGAAAAAGCAATAAATTATAAAAACTTTCTAGAAGATATTTTGTCAAACCACTCTACAAACCTTAGACCAATATGACCCAGCAAATCTACTTCTAGGGATTTACCTAAGACTATAACCCATGAATGTACCAACATTTATGTAGCAACATCATTAATAAATAATTATTTTTTAAAAAGTAAGAACAAGCAAAGTATCCAACAATAACAATGGTCAAGAAATTTGAATACTTCATCAAAAGAAATACTATCTAGTATGTAAACATCATGTTTTTGAAAACACTTGATGACACAGTTTTCTCAAATTGGATAATAAGTGAAAATAAAATGGTATATATCAGCATAAACATGATGTTATCAATGTATTAAAAGCAAATATATCTATTGCAATACTCACTTTATTCAGTCAGCTGCAGTAGTCTTGGTTTGGGATTCCCAACCAAACTCATGAGGCAAGATTTGGTTTCCCTGGAAAGAGGTTTATATTGTGTTAAGAAAGGATATAAAATAGATAACATAATAAACCCTGTGGGAATGTAGAGATGAAATATTCTTCCTCTCCCTCTATATATCATTCTCTAATCAAGAGGTAGAGGTATGTTCCTGCCCTTACCTGGGCTAGAACTTTAAGTTCTTACTGATGTTCTAGGACTTTGAGTTTAAGCATGATGAAAGCCTAGCAGCTTATGTGTCTTTTTCGGAGCCAATTGCTAAGAAGTCACATAGAAAGGTTCAGATGGTGGATAAATGTTCCAAGATGACAGCCCCAGCTGAGCTTCCTGGGGATGTGTGAATATTAATCCTTGAGTGCCAGTTGAGTCTTCCCATAATGTGCCACTTTTATCCACTCATCTACTGATGGACACTTGGGCTATTTCCAGACCTCAGCTATTGTAAATACTGCTGTTTGAACATTGGGGTGCCTATATTCTTTCTGACTAGTGTTTCAGTATTCTTAGGATATATTCTCAGAAGTGAGATCATTGAGCCAAAAAGTGGTTTCATTTCTAATTTTTTTAGGAAACTCCGTTCTGTTTTCCACAGCAGCTACACTGTTGTATCAGAGATATATTCCTGCCAACAGTGAACAAGGGTTCCCTTTTCTTCACATCCTCACCAACTCTTGTGGTTTGTTGATAGCCATTCTGGCAGGTGTGAGGTCATGTCTCACTGTGGTTTTAATTTGCATCTCTCTGATGATTAGTGATGTTGACCATTTTTTCATGTCTATTGTCCAGTCTGTACATTCTCTTTGGAGAAGTGTCTATTCAGGTCCTCTGCCCATTTTTAAATTGGGTTGTTTGTCATCCTGGTGTTGCATAAGTTCTTTGTATATTTTGAAAATTACGGTCACCATTATTCATGTGGCTCAGTGTGTTAGGCATTGTTCCTCAAACTGAAAGGTTGCTAGTTCAATTTCCAGTCAAGGCACATGTCTGAATTGCAAGCCAGGTCCTTGAACAAGGTTGTGCAAGAGGCAAACGACCGATGTTTCTGTCTCACATTGATATTTCTCTCCCTCTCTTTCTCCCACCTCTCCCCCTCTCTAAAAACGTAGATATAATCTTAAAAAAATTTAACCCTTATCAGATGTATCATTGGCAAATATGTTCCCCAATTCCATGGGTTTCCCTTTCATTTTACTGATGGTTTCTTTTGTTGTGCAAAAGATTTTTAGTTTAATGTAGTCCCATTTGTTAATTTTTTCCTTTATTTCCATTTTCCAAGGAGACATATCAGTAAAAATATTGCTCCAAGAGATGTCTGAGATTTTATTACCTCTGTTTTCTTCTAGGATTTTTATGGTTTTGTGACTTGCATTTAAGTCTTTTATGCATTTTGAATTTATTCTGATGTATGGTGTAATTTGGTAGTCTGGTTTTGTCTTTTTGCATGTACCAGTCCAGTTTTCCTAATACCAGTTATTGAAGAGACTATCTTTACTCCACTGTATGCTCTTGCCTCCAGGTTAATTGAAGGTTAATTGAGCATAAAGGCATGGGTTTATTTCTGGGCTTTCTGTTCTCTTCCATTGATCTATATGGCTATTCTTATGCCCATTTCAGGCTGTTTTGATTAAAATGGACTTGTAATATAGTTTGATATCAGGCATTGTGATATGTCTAACTTTGTTCTTCTTTCTCAAGATTGCTCAGGCTATTTGGGATATTTTTGGTTCTATACATATTTTTAGAATATTTGTTCTAGATCTGTGAAATATGCCTTTGTTATTTTAAAAGGAATAATATTGAATATGTAGATATGGACAGTTTAATGATGTTTATTCTTCCAATCTATATATGCTTCACTTATTTTTATCTTCCTTAATTTCTTTCTTCAATATTGTAAGGTATTCTCAGTATAGGGCATTTACTTCCTTGGTTAAATTTATTTCTAGGTACCTCATTTTACTTTTGTTGCAATAGTTAATGGGATAGTTTGCTTAATTTCTCTTTCTGGTAGTTCATTATTGAAGTATAAAAGTGCCACTGATTTCTGAATATTAATTTTATATTCTGCTACTTTGCCTAATTAATTTATTAGATATAGTAGTTTTTTGGTAGGGTCTTTAGGGTTTCTATGTACAGTATCATGTCATCTGCAAATAATGACAGTTTTGCACTCTCCTTTCTTATTTGGATGGGTTTATTTCTTCTTCTTGTCTGATTGCTGTGGTCAGGACTTCCAGTAATATGTTGAATAAGAGTGATGAAAGGAGACATCTTTGTCTTATTCCTCATTTTAAAGGAACTTTTAGTTGCCCATTGAGTATGATGTTGGCTATGAATTTGTCACATATGTCCTTCATTATGTTGAAGTATGATCTGCATTGGGGCTCTTTATGGACACAAAATTCTACACTGATTAGATATGGGCCACCTCATTTCAGGGTTCTGTGGTGCCTTCAACTTTTATACCTTATAGTTATATAGTCTTTTGAAGGATGTATGACTAACTTTCTCCAGTAACCACATCTCATAAATATTATTATTCATTAAAAAGCTGGACAACAAGCCTCAGGTGCTTAATCCTATACATGCTACCTTGGTCAGATTCTCTTTTTCTAGGATACTGTTCTACTCCAGTAAGTTTATTCCCTATCATTAAAAGGAGGATTTAATTAAAGGACAAGTTTTCAAGTGTCTTGAGGTAAAGGATATATTTATCATTTTTTCCCATTTATCTAACTATATTTATATTGAAAAGACCAAAAGTATATATATAAAAATACATATGCCATGGTCATTGGGTTTTTGGTGATTTTCATTTTTTAATTTGTTTCTAAATTTTCTATTTCCTTAATATTAGTATAATGAAAACTTTGGCCACATTGTAAAATGCAACGGGAGCCAACTTTTAGGTTCCTTCAGGATTTACTGAGTGACCTCTTTTATATAGAAAGCCAGATTTATTTTTTTAGAAGAAAGTCACTCTTTTTCCTGGTCTCAAGTTTGTACGTAGTTTAACACAATAGTAAAATGCTCTTGGGCACTTACCCTTACTCTAACTCCTACCTATAGATGGTAAGTAAGTTACCAAATTGGTAGATTAGGGAAAATTTTCAGGCATGCATCACACAGCCTTTCTGACCCATTTCCCCAGAGAGCTGGGAGGACAGCTGGAAGCATTCTGCTCTGCTCCTCTTTGGAAGTTTGTCAGGGTAAGGCCACAACATGAGAAGGCCTGTGGCAATTGCAAACTGCCTATGACTATTTAAGCATATCTGTTTAATTATGGAATTTCTTATTAAGAAGTCAAATATTTATTGCCCCATATCTAAGTGATTTTCTTCAGTATGAGCTTTAGTTAGAGCAACCATATATTTTGTTTCCCATACTCAGAGACTTTTGAGAATGAAAGAGGGTACCAAATATAATTTTTAAATAATATTTATTGGAGACTCAACTGGTAGGTTCACAGAATAATTTTCACAGGAATTTAAGTATGATGTAAAATAATAGTGGGTATGTAAGATCAAGATTTGTATGGAAAATAATATTAAAAAATAATGTGTCTTCCCAGGCACTTGGACCTGTGATTGCCCAGCAGCCCAGTGATGAACTTCCTCAATGAGAGGGGCCACTGAATGAGAGTCAGTATATCACAACTGATCAAGAGGAAAAAGATGTATGAGCCCCTGAGTTTCAAGGTCTTGACCTGGTTGTGGAATTCTAAGAACTGGCTCACCCAAAGACTGGGGGGTGAGAGCAAAGGTGATCCTGATGTCAGTGAAGAAATTTACCAAAGCTAGAGTGTTTTCAAATGCAAGAAGCAGGACCTGACCTTTAGAGGGAGGGCTTAGAGGGAAGAGATGGTCCTGATGTCAACATGGAGATTTCACCAAAATTAGAACCCATGTACATGCTGGGAAGCAGCGCAAGGGCAACCAGAGGTTTAAAAGAAGGCAAACTAAAACCATGCAGACTGTTCTTACATTGGATATTTGACTGTTAAAATTCTTTTAATAAAGTTTTGCAGCTTTCTCCAAGAAAATGTTTAGGTTTAAGTTTACAACTTATGTTGTAAAACATACAAAACAGATCTCCTTTCCCTGGCTTATTAATGAGGAAACTGAGGCTCAAAGATATGGTGCACAGTTAATGGTGAAGTCAGAATTTGAAATATGGCCTACTTGGGCCCACAGTGCATGTAGTTAATTGTGGTGTTATGCTGCCTTACTGTTTAGTTCATGATGGCTGATAATTGAGTTGGGAATTAATAGCTCATTTCTCATTTTGTTATATGGCTAGTTCATGTGTGAAGTGCACCTGAGCTCACTTCTTAGGTCAATAGCAAGCAACAATTTTTAATTACAAAGACTAGTATCATATTTTTATAGTTATAGAATTGTTGCTTTATATATAAATACCACATTCCTATCTCAGTGAAAAGTTTACCACTTGGGTTGGATCTCTTGCCTTTTACATAGTTTTCATATGATTGATTTGCTTGTCTTGGATATAGCATTTTATACATTCAGCCATCTCTCAATTTTGCAATATTTAACACATTTTCTCCTATTTTTGTTTTGTTTCATAACTCACTGTGGATTCAACAAATTTGTGGGTAACAGTTTGATTAAAGACCATGTATTTTATTTAATTGTGTATATTGACAATTGGAGTTAAGTTTTGCAGCATATCTGGGTTTTCATCTAATAGCTCACATATTTTATTAGGGAAAATTTATTTATGCTGAAAAATCAGGTATGAATAATTAGTTCTAGAGAAGCCAGAATAAAGGCCTGTGAAAATTGCTGTGTGATGTTTTACCTATAGCAACTCTAAACAAAATCCTTCTTTTTAAAAATATACATTATGAGTTATATTAAAAAATTTAACTCACCCTAGGAAAACATGTATTGATTTAAAATATTAGTATTTTAATTGACATTGGAATGGAATACTTTTTGTTTTGGACTCAATATAGAAAATTAATGCTGTATAGTGATTAGTTTCAAAAAAGTAGTGAAAAATCAATAAAAGTAGGTAGGAACAACAAACTTGAATAAATGCAACATCAACAGTACACTCCAATTTCCTGTCAAGATGATGAAGTAGGTAAAAGTTGTGCTTACTTACTCCTGTGATCATACACAATTGACAACTAAATTATAGAATGACCACAATGGAGAACCACCTGAGGACTGGCTGAACAGAAGTCCTATAACTAAGGATATAAAGAAGCCACTTGTAGGAAGGACAGAGACACTTAATGGACAGGTGCCACACCACAGTGTGGAGATTAAGAATCAAAAGGGATATCTTAGCTTCAGAGGTCCCCCCTCAAAAGTGAGGGATTTCAGACTCACATTGAGCTTCCTACCCAGGACACCAGTGCCAAGGAGTCCCCATAATATCTGGTTGTGTAAACAAGCAAGGTTTGGGTCTGAAAATCACAGCTATAACAGACTTAAACTCACGTCTTTTAAAAAAGATTTTATTTATTTATTTTTAGAAAGAGGGGAAAGGAAGGAGAAAGAGAGGGAGAGAAACATCAGTGTGTGGTTGCCTCTCATGCGCCCCCTCCTGGGGACCTGGCCTGAAACACACGCATGTGCCCTGACTGGGAATTGAACTGGCAACCTTTTTATTTGCAGGCCCATGCTCCTCTTGCTAAGTGGGCCCAAGCCTGGCACAAGCATCAGCCAGTCTCAACTTGCTTTGTAACTCTCATCTGGTAGCCAAAGCCTGGCATAAGTGGTAGCCAGACTTAGCTTGGAAAGTGGTCACAAACCCAACACAAATCACAGTAGGCGTTAGCTCACACTGTGGTGCTCTCCAAAGTGTCCAAAGCCTGGTTCAAGGGTCAGCAGGCCTCATTTCAGAGCATAAACTTTTCCAAAAACCTCCAAGTGGCAACAAACCTCAGATCACTTTATTGCTCTTACCAGGTAACCCCAAGCCTGGTAAAAGTGGAAGCTGACCTTGCTCTGCACTGAAGCCCCTCCCAAAAGATTCTAGAACCAATATACCTGGTAACTGGCTTTAAATCAAACCAGTGCACCACCAAATCAGTTAAACAAATAATACACATGAAGGGCAGACTTGGCTGGCACCAGAGTCAGTCGAAGTGACTCTTATTCTGGAGTTAAACACACACATATGCGCACATCCACTGTTGTCATGGCCAGCTCTCATAGCCAGTCAGTTGGAGACTGATGTGCCAACAGCAATCAAGTTTCAAATAAAACAAGAGGGCATACTCAAGAAATAACCATGGAGTACCCAACTCAGATGACAAGAAAGATAGTACTACAGAATCCCACAGGACAACTACTAGATAAGGCCACTATGCCAAGCTTAGAAGAGATAGAAGCTCTACCTAATGCCTAGAAACAAACATAAGGAGTCAATCATAATGATGAGACAAAAAAATGTCTCAAATGAAATGGGACAAAACTCCAGAAAAGAACTAAACAAAATAAAGACAAGCAACCTAAAAGATACAGAGTTCAAAACACTGGTTATAAAGATGCTCAATAAACTTAGGAAAAGAATAGATGAACTCAGAAAACATCAACAAATTATTAGAAAACACAAAATGTCAGAAAGGAATATACTAGAGGAATCAAGAACAGATTAGATAAAGCAAAGGATAAAATCAACAATCTAGAAGACAAAGTGGCCAAAAACATCTAATTGTACCATCAAGAAGAAAAAAAAAATCAATGAGGATAGTTTAAGGGACCTGTGGAACAACATCATGAATAACAACAATGCACCATAAGGGTACCAAAATGGAAGAGATAACAAGGTATTGAAAACTTAATTTGAAAAATATATTGAATGAAAACCTCCCTATCCAGTGAAGGAAATAGACATACAAGTCCAGGATATTCAGAGTCCCAAAAGTGATGAATTTAAAGAGGCCCACACCAAGACACATCATAATTATAACAACAAAGTATAAATACAAAGAGAGACTCTTAAAGGTAGAAAAGAAAGACATTTATTTATGTACAAGGGAACTCCCACAAGACTGTCAGGGGGTTTCTCTACAGAAACTTTGCAGGCAAGAAGGGACTGGCACAAAATATTGAAGTTATAAAAAGTAAGGTTCAACTACCAAGATGATCCTATCAAGCAAGGCTATTATTTAAAATTGAAAGAAAGAAAAAGAGCTTCCCAGATTAAAAAAAAGTTAAAAGAAGTTCATCACCGCTAAATAAATATTACAAAAATGTTAAAGGGACTTTTTTAAAAAGAAAAGAACAGAATAAAAGTGATGAATAAAGAAATATACAAAAGATAATATTCTCATGGACAAAAGCAAACATTTAATAAAAAGCAGAGGATTAAACAATTATAAAGTCAGTTCAAAGATTAAAAGGAATAAGTAGAAAAATCATGTGCAATTAAACAATGAAGTTAGAAATAAATTCAAGCACACACAGGAAGTAAAAAATAATGACAAAAACATAAACATGGAGGAGGTGAATAAAACTGTAATGATTTTAGAATGTGCTCAAATGTCAGTGACCATTAACTAAAAAAACATAAACTGCTATTAACATACTTAGTATATATGAAGCATTTGATAACCACAAACCAAAAATCCACAAGATACATAAAAGAAATAAAAAGAAAAGAATTCAAACACAGCATTATAGAAACCATCATCATATAAGAGAGTAAGAGAATAAGAAACAGATAACTACAAAGACAATCAGAAAACAATTACTAAAATGGCAAAAACTAAACGTCTATCAATAATTACTTAAATGTAAATGGACTACTAGCTCTAATTTAAAGGCATAGGGTGGATCACAATCATAAATGAAAGAGGAGAGATTACAACTGATACCACAGAAATGCAAAGGATTGTATGAAATTAATACAAAGAACTATATGCCAAGAAATTTGAAAACCTAGGTGAAATGGACAAATTCCTAGAAAAATATAATCTTCCAAAACTGAATGAAGAAGCAGAAAACATGAATAAACCAATAACAGCTTATGAAATTGAAGCAATAACCAGAAAACCCCCAAAACACAAAAGCCCTGGACTGGACAGTTTCACAGGAGAATTTTACTAAGCATTTAAGGAAGAGCTAACCCCTATCCTTCACAGACTATTCCAAAAAATCTGGAAAGATGGAAGTCTCCCAAACTCTTTTTATGAAGACAGCATCGTCCTAATCTGAAAACCAGGTAAAGACACAACAAGGAAAGAAAACTTCAGGTCAATATTGCTGATGAACATAGATGCAAAAATCCTCAACAAAATATTGGCAAACCACATTCAGCAATACATTAAAAAGATCACACACCATGACCAAGAGGGATTCATCCCAGGGATACAAGGATGGTACGATATTCACAAATCAATAAAAATAATACATCACATAAACAAAAGCAAAGACAAAAATCACATGATCATATAAATAGATGCGGAAAAAGCATTTCATAAGGTACAGAACCTGTTTATGATAAAAATACTCAACAGAGTGGGATTAGAAGGTGCATTCGTCAACACAATAAAGGCTATATACGAGAGACCTACAGCCAACATCATACTCAATGGGCAAAAACTTAGAGCTTCCCCACTAAGATCAGGAGCAAAACAAGGATGTCTGCTTTCACCACTGCTATTCAGCATAGTATTGGAAGTCTTAGCCACAGCAATCAGACAAGAAAAGGAAATAAAAGGCATCCAAATTGGAAAGGAGGAAACAAAACTGTCATTGTTTGAAGATGACATGATAGTGTACATAGAAAATCCTGTAGACTCCACTAGAAAACTATTCAACTTAATAAGTGAATTTGGCAAAACAGAAATATTCAGAAATCAAAGGCATTTTTGTACACAAACAGCAGAAGCAGAAATCAAGAAAAAAATCCCAGTTGATATAGCAGCAAGAAAAATAAAATGCATAGGAATAAACCTAACCAAGGATGTGAAAGACCTGTACTCAGAAAACCATACAACACTGAAGAAAGAAATTAAGAAAGACACAAACAAATGGAAGCATGTACTATGCTCATGGACTGAAAGAATTAACATCATCAAAATGTCCATACTACCCAAAGCAATTTATAGATTCAATGCAATACCTATTACAGTACCAATGGCATATTTCACAGATATAGAACAAACAGTTCAAAAAATTATATGAACCATAAATGACACCGATAGCTGCTGCAATTTTGAGAAAGAAGAGCAAAGTAGGAGGGATCACAATACCTGATCAAAACTATGTTACAAAGCCACTGTAATCAAAACAGCCTGGTACTGGCATTAGAATAGACACATAGGCCAATGTAAACAGAATAGAGAGCCAAAAAATATACCCAAGTCTCTATGGTCAATTAATATTTGACAAATAGGGAAGAAGCATGAAATGGAGTAAAAATAGCCTCTTCAACAAATGGTGTTGGGAGAGCTGGACAGCTACATGCAAAAAATTGGAATTTGATCACCAACTTACACCATGCACAAAAATAAATTCAAGGTGGATAAAAGACTTAAATATAAGTCATGACACCATAAAAGTCCTAGAGAAAAACAGAGACAGGAAAATCTCAGGCATTCCATGCAGCAATATCTTCACTGATATGTCCCCTAAAGCAAGGGACATAAAGGAAAGAATAAACAAATGTTACATCATCAAATTAAAAAGCTTCTGCATGTCTAAAGAAAACAGCATTAAAATGAAAAGAGAACCAACTGTATGGGAAAACATATTTGCCAATGATACCTCGGACAAGGGTTTAATCTCCAAAATATATAAAGAACTCACATGACTCCACTCTAGGAAGACAAATAACCCAATTAAAAACATGGGCAAAAGACTTGAAAAGACATTTCTCCAAGCAGGACATATAGAGGTCCCAGAGACATATGAAAAGATGCTTAGCTTCATTAGCCATCAGAGAGATGCAAATTAAAACCCCAATGAGATACCACTTTACAGCAGTCAGAATGCCCATCATAAACAAATGAACAAACAATGAATGTTGGGAAGGATATGGAGAAAAGGGAACCCTAGTGCACTGTTGGTGAGGATGCAGCCTGGTGCAGCCACTGTGGCAAATAGTATAGAATTTCCCCAAAACCTAAAAATGGAACTACCTTTTGACCCAGAAATTCCATTGTTGGGATTATATCCTAAGAACCCTGAAACACCAGTCCAAAAGAACCTATGCACCCCAATGTTCATAGCAGCACAATTTATAATAGCCAAATGCTGGAAGCAATCTAAGTGCCCATTGGTAAATAAATGTATCAAAAACTGTGGTACATTTACACAGTGGAATACTTCACAGCAGAAAGAAGGGGTTCCTACCCTTGGTAACAGCATGGATGGAATTGGAGAACATTATGCTAAGTGAAATAAGCCCAGTGATAAGGGACAGATACCATGTGATCTCACTTTTAAGTGGAACCTAATCAATAAAATAAGCAAGCAGAGGCATTGAAATTAAGAACAATCTGACAGTAACCAGAGGGTAGGTGGGAGGGGATAATGGTGGGGAAAAGGTTCAGGAACAAATGTAAAGGACATATAGACAAAACCAAGGCGGGTGGAAACAGGGGAGGGAGGTGAGGATGGCTGTGGTATGGGCAGAGTGGTGGGGGGTAAATGTGGGCAACTGTGCTTGAACAACAATAAAATAATTAAAAGAAAATAAAATAAAAAATAAAGGCATACAGTGGCTAAAAGGATAAAAACACAAGAACTGTACACATGCTCCTTAAAAGAGACATACTTCAGAATGAAGAATACATGCAGACTGAAACTAATGCATAGAAAAAGGTATTTTATGCAAATGGAAACCAAAAAAAGTTAGGGTAGCAATAACTGTTTCAGAAAAAAATACTTTAAAACAAGGTTGTAAAAAGATATAATGAAGAGCATTTCATAATGATAAGGGGATTAATCTAACAAGAGGATACAACTTTTATAAATATTTATGTACCAAATGTAAGAGCACCTAAATATGTAAAGTAAATATAGACAAACTTAAAAGGAGAGATTGATAGTAATACAGTAATGAAAGAGGACTTCAGCATTCCATTGACCTCAATGCCTAGGTCAGTCAGGCAGAAAATCAGCAAGGAAACAGCAGCCCTAAATGACACATAGGACCAGATGATTTTACTTGATATTTTAGAACATTTTACCCCAAATCATCACAATATAAGTTCTTTACAAGTGCATAAGGAACATTTTCCAGTATAGGCTAATTCTTTGGCCACAAAACAAGTCTCATTAAATTTAAGAAAATTGAAATCACATGAAGCATTTTCTTAAATGACAATAGTGTAAAAGTAGAAATCAATTACAGGATGAAAACTGAAAAACATAGAAGCAGATGGATGCTAAATAACATGCTACTAAACAATGAATGAGTAAACAACAAGATCGAGAGAAAAATCAAAAGATACATTGAGACCAGTGAAAATGATAGCACAATGACCCAAAAATCTACAGGACACAGCCAAAACAGTTCTAAGAGGGAAATTCATAGCAACGCAGGCCTATATCAAGAAATAGGAAAAATCTCAAATAAATCTAAATTTGCATCTAAAAGAAACAGAAAAGAAGAACAAATAAGGCCAAAGTAAGTAGAAAAAAGTACATAATAAAGATCAAAGTGAAAATAAACAAGAATAAGATCAAGGGCCCAATTAAATAAAATCAGAAATGAAAGAGGATACAAGCAACAACATAGAGATACAAAAAATTATAAGAAAACATTATGAACAATTATGTGCCAACAGATTTGAAAACCTAGAAAAATTGGATATATTCCTTAGTTACACAATCTTCCAAGACTGAATTAAGAAGAAACAAAAAATCTGAACAGAGAGATAACTACTAACAGAGTTGAATCAGTAATCAAAACTTCTAACAAACATAAGTCCCAGACCAGATGGCTTTACAGGTGAATTTTACCAACCATTCAAAGAATTAATATGTATCCTTTTCAAGCTATTTCAAAAAATTTAGAGAGGAAAATATTCACAAATTTATTTTATGAGGTGAGTGTTACCCTTATACCAAAACCAAATAATAGCATTATATAAAAAAGAAAATTATAGGCCAATATCTCTGATGAGCATAAATGTAAAATAAAATTAGAAAGCTGAACTTAGCAATACATTAAAAATATCATATATCATGATCAAGTGAGACTTATTCATGGGATGCAAGTTTGGTCTGATATTTGCAAATCAATTAATGTGATGCTCTAGATTAACAAAATGAAGGATAAAAATCATATGATCATATCAATATATACAGGAAGAAGCATTTGACAAAATCTAATATTCATTTATGATAAAAATTCTCAGCAAAGTTGGAGCAAACCCAGAGCTAACATCATGCTCAATGGTGTTAAAGTGAAAGCTTTTTCTTTAAGATCAGGAACATGACAATGGTGTCAACATCACTTTTATTCAAAACAGTATTGAAAGGCATCAAATTTGGGAAGGAAGGAGTAAAACTGGCAATGTTTGCAGATTACATGGTACTATATATAGATTATATATAGATGATACTAAAAATTCTACCAAAAACTACTAAAACAAATAAAAGAATTCAGTAAACTTGCAGAATACAAAATTTTTATTCAAAGTAGGTGGAATTTTATACATCAGTAATGTACTATTGATTTGTTACTATTAATGTACTATTGGGAGAGAAATTATGAAAACAATATAATTTCCAATTCTACAATAAAAAATAAAACACCTAGCAATAAATTTAACCAAGGAGGTAAAGAACTTATACTCAAAATGCTGTAAGACTTTCAAGAAAGGAATTGAAAAACAGACAGTTAAATGGAAGGCTACACTATGCCTAGGAAAAGGGAGAATTAGCATTGCTAAAATGTCCATAATGTTCCAAATAATCTACAAATTCAATGCAATCTCTATCAAAATACCAATAACATTTTTCACAGAATGAGAATAAATAATCCTAAAAGCTATATAAAACCAGGAAACTTTAAATAGATAAAACAACCTTAAAAAGAAGAAATTCAGAGGTATCATGCTACCTGATATCAAGCTTATACTACTAGGCTATAGTAATTAAAATGGCATGATATTAGCATGAAAACAGATACATACATCAATGGAATAGAACAGAGAACCCAGAAATGAACTTACTCCTATAACATCAATTAATCTATGACAAAGGAGGCAAGAATATATAATGGAGTACAGACAGTCTCTTCAATTAATGATGTTAAGAAAACTGGACAGATACATGCAAAAAAAATGAAACCACTTTATTACACTATATATAAGAATATGCAAAAAATAGAATAAATATTTAAATGTAAGACACAAAACCACAAAATTCCTGGAAGAAATCAGGACAATAAACTCTTTGAAATTTCTCTTAATAAAAATTTTTGGGATATATTTCTTTGGGCAAGAGAAATTTAAAAAATAAACAAATGGGACTACAGCAAACTAAAATTTTTGGCACAGCAAAGGAAATCATCAACAAAGAGAAAAGACAATCTTTTGAATAGGAGAATATATTCATCAATGATACATCTGATAAGGGGTTAATATCCAAAATATATAAGGAACTCATATAAATTAACACCAAAAAATTTCAATTAAAAAATGAGCAGAGGACCTAAATAGACACTTCACCAAAGAGGACATACTATGCCCCATAGACCTATGAAAAAATGCTCCAAGTCACTAATCATCAGCAAACTACAAATTAAAACCACAATGAGATATATCATCTCACATCTGTCAGAATGGATAAACTATCATCAATAAATCAACAAACGAGTCTCAGTGAAGATGTGGAGAAAAGGGAACCCCTTGTGTATTGTTGCTGGGATTTTAAATTGTTGCCACTGTTTGACACAAATTGTTTTGACACAAATTTGCCACAAATTGTTGTCATTGTTGCCACTATGGAAACTGTATGGAATTTCCTCAAAAAATGTAAAATAGAAATACCTTATGACACAGCAATCCCACTTCTGGGTATTGATAAGAAGAAACCCAAAACAAATTAAAAAAGACATGCACTCCTATGTTTATTGTTGTGTTATTTACAATAGCCAAGGTAAGGAAGCAATATAAGTGTCCATCAAGAGATAAGTGGATAAAGAAGAAATGGTACATGTATACAATGAAAGATTACTTAGCTATAAAAAAGACTGAAACATTTTCATTTGCAACAACATGGATGGTCCTAAAGCATATTATGCTAAGCAAAATAAGTCAGACAGAAAAAGACAAATAGCACATTATTTCACTCATATGTGGAAGCTAAAAAACAAAGTAAGCAAACAAAACAGAAACAACTCATAGATACAAAGAACAATTTGATGGTCATCAGATCACTGGGGGGGTTGGGAGGAAGGGTGAAAGAGGTAAAGAGATTAAGATGTACAAATTGGTGGTTATAAAAATAGTTATGGGGCTGTAAAGTACAACATAGGGAATATAGTCAATAATATGTAACAACTACTCATGGTGTCAGATGGGTCCTAGACTATTGGGGTGATCACTGCATAGGTCATATAACTTTATATGGCCAATTATTAGCCATGAAAAGATCTTACAGGTTTCCACTAGAGATTATGACTAGTGTACTTTGAAATATTACATTTCTTTCAGGCAGTTTATTTCTTTATTTAGTGAACAGACATTCAATGCGTACCTTTGTTGTATACTAGTGTGGAGGACAAGTACAGAGTTACTTCTTATCCACAGGAGTTCATTATCTTGTGGGTATAAGTATCATCTTGTCAGTAAAAAAGTGAAATTTTTGTGAATGAAATTGCTTAGATTTCTCTAGGTTGAAGTAAACTTAAAGGCCTTTATTTCTAAAATGATTAGGCAATTTGAGAAAATTTGATATATGTTTTTCTTATGTGCAATTCCTATTAACAAAGAAACTAAGTTGTATATATTTAATATAACACATCATATGTTAAAGTAGTAAAAGTTCACCTTGTGTCAAACTTTTAGAGGTTTACAAATATTTTGGCACTGTGAGCTAAGGAGTAGATGGTTCATGGTGAGTGGTGAATCCATGTTCCCCCTCATACACAAACTACACTGGTGCTTGTTGTTTATCAGAGAATCTTAAAAAAATGTGATGAAAAGATTAAAGCATTCTCTTTCCCAGAACATTTTATATTAGTCTTAGATCTCAATTTTAAAAAAGAACCTTGACATAAAAATTACATTAATAATTCATGGACCATATTAATGGCTGAGTTAAAACTTTAACAAGTTGGTGTTACAAAACTGTCAAAAACGTAACAGCCCTGCCTTCTTTAATTTCAGCTGCTTCTGATGAAGCATAGGGAAATGCCTTATTGCTGTGCAGTGTTACCAATTATCTGACAGAGCCAGAGTGTATTTCTAGCTAATCAGAAATAAGAGTGCAGAATTAAATCTCCAGTGTGAAACTCATCATTTACATATTTATGATTCTGAAATTATAATAAGGCTAATGAGAAACTCACATACTGCCTTTAAAAGTCAAGTCAATCTCACAGTTAATTTTTAACAGATAAAGCTCCTGATACATGGCTGTCGACAGATGAGGTCTGTTGATAACCATTTATTTTAATTAAACACTACAAGTTATTTGTGTGAACTAATCCATATATTATATCAGGGGGTTTGTTTTTAAACTGCCACCTTTGGGCTAAGAGTGAGAGACAAGGTTATTGGAAATGGGTGTAACACATGTAGTTTATACAAATATAATGCTTTGGGGAAAATGGAGATAATATATGCATGCATGCACATGCCTAACCCCAGCACTACCTTATATGTGTCTGTCTAGGAGGATCAGAGAGAAGGTGACCAGCTGGAGTTTATGAGGGGTCTTTAAAGCTTTTAAGCACTCAGAGTAGTGTGTTGCATATATATTTCTGAGTTGAGGCAATATGTTGTGTGCTATGATTATGCTCATTAAGTGTCACTATCTACAGAATCAAGCAATTTGAATATGTTCAGTGCTGCAATATCATTAACTAAAGAGGTGATGTGCTCCCACCCCCACAGCCACTCTCACTAAGATACGTCTTATATAAGTCATCAATTTGCTGATGCTGACAGATGACCCTTTCTGTGTGTATAATATGGGTTTAGTTCTCTGTGGGTGTTCTTATTTGTTCAAGGATTTGGGACACACTTGTATAATCTAGCGCTATCATAGTACATTTTTCTCCTCTGAAGTGGCTTTGAAATAAACTTGAATTGAAAAGTTTTAGTACCATAAAGTGCATTTATTTATATTTTGCTTTCTTTTAATTCCTCTCCTAAGAATAATTTTTGCATTGAATAGCACATTGTTGCATATAAAAGAATAGAGACTTGGAATTATTAAGCTCTGTTAAATGCCATTTAATGCTTATTGTTATTAACATTTTATGATAATAACAGTGTAATAGTAACAATCAAAAATTAAAAAAGCAATAAAATAGCCTATATGGTCATCAGAACAATAGAGGGCACATCTAGAAAAGGAAAATGTCTTCATGGCTTACACAGAATCTCATATCTACATCTCTGTATTAGTTTTTCATTACCACTTAAGATCTTAATTACAACAAACAGTTGCTTAAAACAACACATAAAGAGTCTTGTCTATTCTTCCATTCTGCTAAGATAGTGTCTTATATAATGCAAAATACACTCTGATCATGGGAGTGACATTCCATCACCTTTGCCATGTACTATTAGTTAGAAGCAAGTCACAGGTCTTGCTCTCACTCAAGGGGATTATGCAGGTTTATGAGTCACTGTGGGTGACCTTAAAATGTGTCCACTAGTCCACCACAATGACTGAAAGGCAGCATAGAATATTAGGTAAGAATATAGGCCTCACCCTGGTCAGGTGGCTTGGGTGGTTGGAGCATCGTCCTGTGCACCAAAATGTTGGGGGTTCTATTACCAGTCAGGGCACACACCTAGGCTGCTGATTGGATCCCTGTTGCATACCAATTGATGTTTCTCTCTCACGCCAATCCCCCTCCATCCCTCTCTCTCTCTCTATCTCTGTCTCTGTCTCTTTCTCTGTGTCTTTCTCTCTCCCCCTACATATCCTTGGGCAAAGATTTAAAAAAAAAGAATATAGGGTCCAGTTAACACATGCTCAAATATCAGCTCTCTTATTTAGATATTAACACAGTTGTGAGGATTAAAATTGTTAACTCCTTTAAAACATTTAGAACACTGTCTGGCACATAGTAAGTTCTCAGTAACTATTATTGTTGCTGATTATGATGTTGTAATAAGCAATTATCATTTCCACAGTCTTTAGGGAAGAGGTAGCCCTATACATATAGATGAAGATGGTGACCTAGTAAAATAACAAGGCATAAATTAACAGATTATTTCTTTGTGTTACTAAGATATCTACTACTCTAATCATTGAGATTATTATTTGTATTATACCTCTGTATCTTGGCTTTTGGAGAAGTTGACTCAGTGAGTAGAGTGTAAGCCTTAAAACCTCCTTTGTGCTAACCAGCAATGCTAGACAAAAATTTTAAAATAAATACATGGACCAAAACAACCCAACAGAATAAGAAAAAAAACCATGCCTATGACCAAGAGAAGAACTGAAAAATGCTATGCAGCTGTCAAGGAAGAAATACTTAAGCAGATTTTGGTTAATGTGGATTAAAAATGACTAAAAGCATTCTATCAATACATAAAACAGGGCTGGAGCCAGGCTAATGTTTTAAAGCTAGGGACTGAGTTTGGGCTTCTTCTGCAACTCGCTGCTGCTATAGTGGGTGAGGAAATACAGAGTGTGTGTCCATTTCCTAGTGGGAAATGAACTAAACACCTACTTCCATTTGCACACACACATGCACACACAGCACTAGCTAGAGAGATAGTGAGAAATACAGAGAGCTCCTTTCTATTGGTGTCTGAAAACACTTGCTTGGCGGCTCTGTCTTTGCATTTGCGACCTTCCTAGTAACACCACAAGGCAATAGGAATCCCAAACTGGAAAGATAGGATCTGATTATGGAAAAGGGGCCTGGATGGACAGTAGTTTGCACAATCTCCTGGCCATGAGGAATAAGCACAGAGGAAAGAGAAGAAAATGTTATATGCACACAATCAAACAAAAGGAAATAATCTTCACTTAAAATGAGGTTGCAGAAAAAACAGCTAAATACATGAAAAAATATACTGCCAAAAAGTACAAGCAGAATAGAAATTCATCACAGCACAATGAAAATTAATTTTATACAAACATTTTCTTTAAGTACAAGGAATTTTATTATGACTGGTGAAATAAAACAAAGACATGATTTCACTAAAAAGTACAAATATTTTACACAAAACACAGAAGTTAAACTAGAAAAGGTTAATAAGATACACATTAATTGAAAATAAAATGTATTTATTTATATAAAAATTAAAAATAAATTTACAGTAAACAGTAACATGCAAATGTGCAAACCAAAAGGTATTACTGAGGTTTTCTAAAAACACACCCTAAAGAAAAGTATTTTTAGAAAGCATAGGAAGATTTTAAAAAATATACAAAAATATTTTAGAGATGTAAAGGATAGACTGAGAAACACCAGAATTTATCTAATGGAATATTTGGAAATAATAAATAGCAGGAACATTACAGCATAAATTTGAATATAATTCTGACATGTCTATAGACTTAAAAGGAGACGTGAATTTCCAGTTTAAAAGTTCATTTCAAATAGTGACCTGTATTTTTTAAAATACAAATCCATACCAAGTAATACTCTAGTAAAATTACAGAAAATGAAGACAAAGGAAACAATCTTAAAACATTCTGGAAAGGAAAAAACAAAAACAAGCATTATGCTAAGCGAAATAAGCCAGGCAGTGAAAGACAAATACCATATGATCTCACCTTTAACAGGAACCTAAACAACAAAACAAAGAAACAAGTAAAATATAACAAAAGACACTGAAATAGAGTTGTCAGTGACCAGAGGGGAGAGGGGAGGGAATTTCAGGGGAGAAGGGAAGGGTTTACAGGAACGGATATGGAGGACACATGGACAAAACTAGGGGTGTTGGAAAGGGGAGGGAGGAGGGGAAGAATGGGTGGGTGGGCTGGAATGGGAATAAAGGATAGAAACTGTAAAAACAAACAAACAAACAAACAGATATATGTGAACAAATGGGTATCATTAACAATATTATTTTCCACAAGAAAGTGATGGAGATGCTTCAAATCATAATGGTAGTTAATTATTACATTGGATTTACTCATGTTATAAATAATCTGTATAGCTGGGAGATAGTTACTATTATTATTCCCACTTTAAAATGAGGAAACTGAGGCCCAGAGAAGTTAAGAGACTTTCCTAAATTTACATTGCTATTAAAATGTGAAGCTATTTATCTTATATTTTTAAACCCAGCTTAACTATTATTTAAAAGTGAGGATTAATCAATATAATTCAAGATACTATAAAAGAAATAATTTTGCACTCTAATTTACTCAAATAACTCTTGGAGACTGCACTTAATTAAGAAGATAAGTGAAGTCAGACAGTTTGCACAGGCTATGAGAAAGAACAGCAAGCACAGAGCTTGACAAATGGTATGAGTAACTTTGATTAACTATAAGCTTGATTTATAGTTAAATTTGATTGACTATAAAATAATAACTATTTTCTGAGTTTAAAAAAATAAAATAAAAACTCTAAAATATTAAGATGTGTTGACTGGGATGGTAAAGCATGGCAAGGTTTGCTGCCATATTGGGAGGATGATAAAAGTATTCAATAACAATTAATTGGCTTTGTTAGATAAATATGTCAATAATTTGTATTAAAATTATATTCAATAATATATAATAACTTATATACATTATGTATTTAACTTCCAAACCAATAAGTGGATAAAAAACAAATATGGGTTGTAGAGAAAAATAGTATTAATTTTATGGTAACAGAAAAGAGAAAAAAAGAAGGGGAAATATTAAATGCAGACTAAAATAGTGAAAAAAGTTAAACTATCTAATTACAATAAATGTAAATGGCTTATATATACCTACTAAAGCAAAATTACTTTTTTTGATAGAAATAAACTTATCTAGCAACTGCTTACTTTTAAAAGATACATCACAAGTAATATAATATCACATTGAAATGTTCCAAATGAAGAAATTGGCAAAAGATATATTGAACAAAAACTGTTCAGAAGAATGCTACTAAACCAATACAATATTATATAGAATTAAAATTAAGACACAATTATTAACATTGATAACTAGGCATATGTCATAAAAAGGAGAAGAAAATTTACCTCCAAGATATAAAATTATGAACTGTATGTATATAACCCCATAGCTAAGAAATTAATAAAGTAAAAATTGTAAGCATTGCAATTTCACCAGACACTGATACATTGAGCAGATAAAGAAATCCTTAAATTCAACATATTTTTATACAAAACTCATTTTAATTTTAAAGAAATGTTTACCCACAAAACATATTTCAACCATAAGGCAAATAAATGGAAACCAATACTTTAAAGATTGGGTTAAAAAACAAAATATGCTTTCAAAATTTGAAAGCTTTGAAGAATAAAGTCATTTTTTGAAACTACTTGTTTGATTAACTTTAAAAAATCTAAATGCAGTAGTTTATATTAATTGCTTTTTTATTTCATCTCATTAAACATTTGGCCCTTTGTTCCACCCTGACAAGATCATTTTAGACATGAACATTGTAACCATTGTAATTTTTACTCCTCCATGATTTGTGTGTTTATATTAATAAATATATCTTCCATAGATTCCTTTGAATCATTTATAAAAATGAAAAACCTGTTAACATGAAGGACAGAGCATTAAACTCCTAATGTATCTAATTAGCAATGGAATAATGCATTAATCCTTCCAAATTATAGAGAATTTTATTTTAATCATCTTTTTTATTCTCCAATAATGTATAAAATAGTAGTGATGCAGTTTTTCGCCTTTTAAGCCTATGCCCAATTATAAACTTACACTCTCTTTTACTTATTTGTACAAGACTGAGAAAAAAATGATAGATTTTTAAAAAGAAAAAGACTTTTAAAAGGTTAATGGAGCAAAAAATAAATAAACAATAATACATGGGTCATCCAGTTTACAGGTATACGTGTTTTGAGGCATACCAAATTTTTCTTTATTGATGTTACATATGAGAAAGAAAAAAGAAATTTGCCACATCATCCTTCCAGCTTCTCATCTCTCTACTCATAGGATAAATATTAACCATATACTTGACCTCTAAGGAATGTTCTCAGGCAGTCAGATCCATTGCTGAAAGATAAGAAAGAGGATGATTTTATCCCACACACAATTTTGTGGCTGATCTCTCCAATTTTGTACACTGAATCAATATAACTATATCTTAAGAAACAAAAATGACAATGTTCATACAAAAGGAGTTCCACTCTTATGGTCATGGAGGAAATTGTTCCAGAACTGTATTGTTCTATTTAGATGTTAAGTGGCTCGGGCTCCAGTTCTCACTAGAGTCAACACTGGCATGTGAGTTAGATCTTTCCCTTTTGGGTCTCAGTTTTTTTATCGGCAAAATGATAGCGCTGGGCTGACTTAGGTATAAATTTTCTTCTTTCCCTAAGCTTTTGCTGGGCTGTACTCTCCCCCACCCATTCCATCTGTTCAAAGTTTGGTTCCTTGTAAAACTCAAAGAAATTATTCTTTCCATATATCTCAGCTATCCAGAAAAAAATCTTTTCCTACTTTAAAAAAATGCCCCTTGGTAGAAATATCTTAGTTGATTCTGGTTAAAGCTATTGCTCTCTTCCTTTAGTTGGCTTAGGTCTCTCTTTTCATAGGTGCCCAATTGTGTATGTATCTGGTATCTCTACAGCCATGGTTTACCCAGCTGGATTTTTATATTTTCTTGATAGAGAATTAATTCCTCTCTAGCCTCTTAGTCTCTGGGAGGCACATCAATATTTCCTTTTGTTGCCCAAATCTTCATATATAATGTTTTCTGCTGTTTCTCTAAGTCCATTGAAGGTAAATCTTCAGCCAAATGCAAATATTTCCCAGTGCAATTGACTACATGGCCTCAATCTTCTTCAAGCATATCCTTAGCCTTTAATACATTGCTGATCCTACAAAGTTGTTTATAATTCATCTCTTAAATATGCATTTCCATTGCAAAGTTATTAATTTTCCACTCAAATGGCTGTATCCACAAGTTTTGTTTGTAAACATTAAAGGTCATCACCTATCTGACCTAGGTGCTCAGGTCCTTTGTTGCAGTAAGGTGCTCTCCTGTGACAGACCATGGAATTTTACTGCCCCATCATCTCACCCTTCAATATGCTATGAATTGTGTTTGGAGCCACCCTACCTGGTTTCAGGAGCTGTAACATGCCCCCCCATGTCTAAGGCTGAGTGAGAGACCTTCAGACCATAAGCCACTAGGAGACAAAGCTTATCTCCCTGGCAGGAGTGCCGCTTCTGCTTCTTTTTCCATAACTGGCCCCCAATGCTTGATCAGTTAGCCAATGACAGGTAAGATTCCCCAAGCGGGGAATGACCTAAGACCCGCATGATCATGTGGAAGCCCCAGGGAAGGACTTGGGGGGCTATGGAGAAAGGGGGTGATGGACCCTCGCCCCTTGGCTTTGACAAAGCCTGAGTCCTCATTCTGCCTGTGAGAAGTCTCCTAATTTCTTGGCTATCTTGCCTCCTCTGCCTGACTTAAGCCTGAAACAATGACAGAGGGTGGTGCAGTCCTGTGCTGGAAAAGGCAGGTTTCGGGGTAATTAAGCCTGAGAAAGAATACATAAACTCCTGTGAAAGCTGCTTTGCTAAGAATGCTCTTAATTAAATGATAAAGGCCTGAACAAGAAATGAGTTTGTTTCCCAAAGTTTTGTAGCCTTTTAGCTAACAGACCCTGACACAGAATAAGCCCTCATAGTTGTTTGTATGCTATCTATTGTTTGATCCTTCACTGTCTGACAGTGATTAATAAGCTGTACCTGTATTTCTGTGCAAATTAAACCCAATTAAAGCCTGCCTAGGTAAGGGTCAGTGCACTCTCCTCTTGAGGGAGTGGTCAGGCTGCTCTGAGGCACTCTCCCCTTGAGAGAGTCGCCATGCCATCCCTTTTCCTCCACAGGACTCAGTAGTCTGTGTGAATTTATCTCATATCTCATCCATAATGCTGCGGCCACTGTGGGCCAGTGTACGCATCAGAATTGTTGGGAAACATAACTAAAATCTAGAGAATCAACTTGTTATTTTGGTTCTAGTGGATTCTAAATTAATTTGTTAATCATCACCAGCTATTTTTTTAATTAAAAAAGTGAAATACATAACTTAGAGGAGTAGTGGTAGGTAAACTCAGTTTTTAAGGATTCACACAGGAGAAGGAGAAAAAAATGTTAGGACATAATATAGAAGTAAATATGTTATGCTTGGAATGAGAAAATTTTTCTTACAGGTACTGTTAGAATGTAAAGGATGTATAGAGTAGTATTACATTATGAGGTTAAAGCAACAGGCTGGTAAACATTATCAAAGATACAATCTTAAAGAGTTGTGTTAATATTATAATGAAAGACAAGCTTTTAAAAGGTATATTTGAAGAGAGTAACAATCAGAGTCTTGTTCTAGCATGATCATGAAAAGGATGAATTGGAGGGAAAGAGACAGGAAGTGAGATGGAGTTAGGAGATTTGAACTGAGACAGTAACAAGGAAGAGGAGAAACTGACACTTTAGGACTTGCTAACCACTTGACATGGAGAAGACAAAGAGATGGCAAGAGGAATAGAGAGGGTTAAGTCATGTCTAATAGTTCAGTAAATGAGCAGATGGTGATGTTATTAGCATAATTAGAAAATTGAGAAATGATACAGGCTTGGAGAACCAAGGGTAGACATGATTTCAACTTTAGAGGTGTTGAGTTTAAAGCTGTGAATTTAAGCCTTTGGGGAAAGCTGAGCTGTAGAGGTATGGAGTTTGAAAGGTGGTTGAAAAGCAATGACAGTCTTTGTTAATAACTATGTCTATAAAATGAAGGACAGTCTTTATGGGTACAGAGTTTGGATGTTGCTATTATTAGCAAAGTCACCTACATTCATTTCTTAAGAATAAAGACAACTAAATCTGTAAAGGCAATGATTTTATGTTCATTTGATTCCTAGAATGTGACCTTTTGCTTTAAGGTCCACGTTATTAAAATGTCTTCAGCATGCTGTAATAACACATTTGCACAGTTACTTTTAACTGCATGGCTTAAAAATAAATGAGAGACTTTAATAAATATAGTGAATAAGACCAAATTATATATTAAAACTATCAGACTAATGTCTTCTTAGTTGCTTATTATATTTTAACCAAGACATTCTGTCTTTTAAAATTTTGATTAAATTTGACTGAAACTCAAGTGGAAATGATTTTTAAAATGGCAGAGAGTTTCTGTTTCTTCAGATGCCCTCCCTGCACTCAGTCTGCTCAGTATCTATGATCCTTTGAATCTGTGCCTATTCTACTTTTCCACCTTTCTTTATTAAATCCCATTTACCACTTCCACATCTGAGTAATAGCATGAGACTTGGACTGAGGTAACTATTGACATTTTGACAGAACAGAAATGCCATCATGTTGCTATACATATAGTACATCAAAATTACCAATATCATTAATTCATATTCTTAAAAATATTTTTGCAATTCTTTTCTTCAGAAGCTTGTACATTTCTACATGTACAATCCTGTCCTTTCAGCAAACTGTTGGTTCCTCTTCTGTCATCTCCAGTGTGCTGAAGCACAACCATGATCTCCAAATCACACTCACCATACTTGTTTATTAGCAGGAATATGTATCTATATATGCACACACACATACATATATATTAGCTACTTCTTTCGGTCTCATCTCAGTCCTTCAGTATGTACTCAGCTCAACTTCACACCACTTAAGCACATTCACATTTGTTCAAAAACAGACAAATTTTCTACCTGAGAAAAATTCTGGGGTGAGGTCTTAAAATAACATTTTCCCTCTGAGTTCTAATAATATAAATTATTCATCAGTCTCATGTGGCAAATTATAGTGAATAAAAATGCTTTCCTCTATGAAATTCCATCAGGTGTTTTTCCTCCTTAAGTATACTCAAAACTAAAAAATAACACATGGCTCACTGAAATGATAGCTATTTTATTCTGTGGGAATGAGATATATTTGCAAGAACCATTCTCTAATCAATTAATAATGAAAAGACAAAAGTGGTTACTTAGTTTTAAGAACAAATTCTATGTTTCTTAAAATTGCAATGAAAGATAAAATATCTTAGAGTTGTGACAGAGATGTTCATTTGGGAAGTAACACATAAACAGAAATTATCTCTCAGAAGGCAGTGTCCAAGAATGGAGCAGATGTGAAAAATAGTGAACAACAATGAACTGAAGGCCAAACAATCCTGCCTGAAGTTTGTGGTACTACTGCACATTGAAGGTACTGTGGTTTGTACTGTTTCATCCACTTGACGTATTTGTGGTAAGAAGGAATCAGCATTCCCTGGTATAGGAACCTTATACATGAGCTTTCTCAAGATAAGAAGGTTCTTCACCTTGGAGAATCTTATCAATCCATCCAAGAAAAGAATAAACGAACAGAAAAATTGAAGTAGACCAAAAGCTCTAGGTTAAATATAATTCCACAAATCCATAGTAACAAGTCCTCTAAAAACAAGAGAGAGCTATTTTCAAAGATAGGATAAGCAGTAAAGAATAACCTTGGAGCTCTAAAGATGAAAACTCAGAAAGCAATGGAATGCCTAAAAACCATTTTTTCACAGGAAGTTATCCATGATCCTGACCACTCAATGTCAAAACCTCTTAGAATTAGAGGAGATCTTAACTTCTCCAGGAAAACTGTCTATAATATTCATTCTGCTTGAACTTGACTAACGCCAAAGCTGTTTAGTTTATTTAAAATTTATTTTAATATCAATAGTATATTAATCTGTTAAGCTCCTATTTTGTTCCAAGTACTCACGGCTTACTTTTAATTCTCATAATATTGTGAACCTAATATTATCCATGACTAAATTAAGATTTAGTTCACATAATTGCCAAATATACAAATACTGTGTGCACCAAGACTTAAATTGAGGTCTTAAATCATATAATCTCTTTTACATGGTTAAAATGTGCTTAGCCTTGATAAAATAAAGGGCTGGGATATAAAGGAAAGGAAAAATGTATTAAAACTAGTTATAAATTTTAAGGTTAATTAAAACTTTCTAATATATAGTATTTAATATTTTCAATATGTAATGACTGGAAAACTGTTTCACTCCTAAGAGACTGATAGCATGGATGATCAGGGATTCATGCATATGCTTAGGTCACATTGCACTCTTGTTTTATCTGGCATTTAAATAGATGAGAGAGTCTAGTGAGAAAAGGAGATAGAGAGGCACTTTGGGGACTGAGGTACAAATTCAAATGTATATGAGAATAAAACTCTACACATTTGATGATATCAGCAGTACCAGACATCTCTGGAGGGGAAAACTAATGTTTTCCTGAGTTGTTTATGATATGCTTATTCTCATCTGAGGATATTTTTTCAGAGATTTTATTTATTTATTTTTAGACAGTGGAGAAGGGTGGGAGAAAGAGTGGGAGAGAAACATCAATGTGTGGTTGCCTCTTGCATGCTCTCTACTGGGAACCTGGCCCACAACCCAGGCATGTGCCCTGACTAGGAATGGAACCAGTGACCCTTTGCTTCACAGGCAGGTACTCAATCCACTGAGCCACACCAGCCGGGGCTGAGGACATTTTTAATTGACTTCAACTATGACCCATACTTCATATTTGCTGTGACTAAAGAGTGTGAAAGATTTGCCCAACAATCTTCATATTTAATTCCAATGGAAATTTGTGCATTTTCACTATTATAATACTTATCATGATTAAAATCAATACAACCTATAATATTATTAAATTAGATATCAAATTATTAGCAGCATAGTTTAAGTTTTGAATATTCTCTATGATGCACATCCAACATGGTAAATGGTAACCATTTTGGATGTAAATGGTAACATCCAAAATGTAATGTAAAGAAAAATAACTTTTTACTCATTAGAAGAATAGAAGAATTTGTTAAGTAATAAAAAATATATTTTTCAGGCTATTGAGAGATATTCAGAGCAATATGTTTTAAAAAAATACTTTATAGTTTACATGCATGTGCAAATTACTCCATATCTAAAAAATCTTTAAAATATTATTGACAAAAATATCTGTATTCTTATTCTCAACCTTAGATATAGGAATCATCTTATTACTAGCTTGGAAAAGGATTATTTTAGGGTATAACATGCATTTGTGTGGTTTGAGTACTTGTTAAAAATATGTATATCTAAAATTCTTAAGATGAGGACAGAAGTTTGATCTATATTAGAGGCTTTCATAATAATTTGATACTGTATTTTACCACCTAGTACTAGGCCAATCATTGCTGTTTATAAATATTTAACATAATGCAGCAATGTTAACTATTTTAGAAAAACAATGATTCCTTTCTCTCATTGCTATGGTAAAATGGGAAAGATATTTTTGAGCTAGAAATAAGTACCATTCTTGTTTTCCCCTGAGGCAAATTAATTCAAAATATTATTTTTCTCCTTAAGCTTTAATGATATTATAATAAGCAACCAAATGTCCAAAGTGAGGCATTAACATTATTATTATTTTTTATTTATTCACTAAATATAAGCGAGGCAGATAAAGAAATCCAGAATTCTGCACAGGGGTTCTATTGAATCTTTGCCTGTCTGTATGTATGGAGGGTTAAACCCATTATGCTAGTCATAAGAATAACTCATGAGAAAAGAACAATCAATAAGGTTGATGTATGCAAACAATTCCCAGAGTAAACACAGAACCAGCAATCATTTATGTTCCTCCCAAGCCAGAGTGGAGAGACCTTGCTGACAATACCAGGAATTAAGTAGAGAGGACAGAAGCCCGTATGAAGAGGGATGAATTAGCTCTAAGATGAAAGCTAAATTTGATCTTTCCAAAACAAAACATTCAACATTTCTGAAATGTAGGTAAAGAAGTGTTTAGAGGGAAATTTGTAGCATTTAATAGTTAATTGAAAAATGATGTAAAAACCACTGATCTGAACTTCCACATTAAAAAATCATAAAGTAAGGTATTTAAAATCAAAAATCAAAAAATAAAAAACATAATTCAATAAGAAGAAAGCTAATTACTTTAAAAGTTGTTTCTTGGAAAAGATCAATAAAATTGATAAATCTCTATACAGACTAGAAGAAATAAAAAGGCCAAGATTTTTAAAAGTCAGTAATGGAAGAAGACTCCACAGGCATAAAATAATGGATACAGAAAGAAAATTCTAGGGAATAATGTATATGTTCTTTTGATTACTGTATTTCACATGAATATACATGTGCTAAAACATCAAACTGTAAACTTTAAATATGTACAGCTTAGTGAATGTCAATTATATTGTAATAAAGATGTTAACAGTTGTAGTTATATATAAAAACGTGTCACTGGACATATGTTGTGGTATGTGTATGTGCACGCACATAGGTATTTGAGTGTTGTATATGTTAATATATATCATAATTTTACTAAGAGTTCCTTGTAGCATTTACTGTAGCATTTATCTTTTCCTGACATTAGCAGGAATACATACTTTCTTCTTAATTATCTTTATTTTATATTATAATGTATTGGCATAGCTTGGATTTTTAGTTTTCTGACCTGATAATCACCAACATAATTAGTAGCCTAACATATATATGATAAAACATTAAATTTTTCTTCATTAAATAAAAATGTTATAACTGTATATAACTATTCCATAAGTTATTATGCATTTATGTGACACAAACAATATTAATCTATGAAGCATCCTTTAGGGAAGTTATTTTTGTTATTCAGTTTTATAACTCAGTGTAGTGAAACTTACAGAAAGGAAATAACTGCACATAAATGTTAAATTCTAGCATTTTAGTCTCGTTGCCTCAGGGCCCCCATTCTCACCCTCCTGTACTGTTGTTGCTGCCATGCCTGGTGGCTATAGCTGGGTATCTTAGCTGGGCTGTAGCAGTGGAAAGGAGTCATGGAATATTTGTGGAAATTGATCAAATTCAAGGAACATTTAAAGAATGTCTGCTATATTCCATAAATTTTGCTAGAACTGAGAACCTAGTAATACACCTTTATTTGGTTAAGCACAGAATGAGGTTTAAAGGCTCAATACACATATACACAAACTCTGATATTATTTTATTGGTAAATAGAACTAGAAGTCCATGTTTGGACTCAATAGCATGAGATAGTTTGATGTAACTTCGTTCCATGGTTGTTGGTTTTTTCTGGTTGCCCATTTTCACTGCACATTTTATTTAATTAGTTTGTGTAAATATACCTATATCAGAAATTGTTTCATTTCTTTTGTTTATTGTTATTTTCAACTCTTGGTACTTATGAATTCTACAGTAGTTGTGATTGTCATTTATTCATGAATACAGCTTCTATAGTGCCCTCTGATTTCTGTTGGTTCTTCTCATTCATACTTAGAGCTCACCAAAGTCTGATGCTTGAAGCTTTCTCCAGGATGTGATTCAAAGGAAGCATATCTCAAAGTCAGTCTCTGCAGGACCTACATAAAAATCTACTGCACACCAAAATACAGATTCCTGGCTAACCTCAAACTGACTGACTCACAATCTCTGTTTGCAATAATCAAAGAATCTGCATTTTACGAATCCCCTCCCAGGTAACAGTAGAATCAGTGAGGTACTGGTTAGAGAAGCTGGCCTCAGGAACCAAAACCTATTGATGTCAAATGCTCAATGAACAACCTTATTATTTTAGGCATACCTTATTCCTAAAAACTGCCCCTGTGATGTTAACTTTTTAGATCTTATTTCCAGAAACATCTTCCTGATTTTTCATTTAATATTCATGATATCTATGCCATCTAGATGCAACCACTACTATACAGAATTGCTTAGCCAGTGTGCTGACTTTTATCACTTCCCAGAAATCAAAAGTAGGCCAGTCAGTTATAGGTTTTTTTAAAGGCCAAGAGAAAATAAACAGGTTAATCTTCTAAAACCGAGCACTTGGATTTCCCTTCAGCACCCTGACCCTCCCCTCTTAAAGGATTTTTCTTTGTGAAATTTCACAAGCATGACAGAGAGCTATGAGATCTCACTTTGCTTTGAACAAAAAACTTTTCCTACAGCTCTAATTAAAAGGAAGTTTCAAACCTACAAATTAACAGTTTTAATATGCTGTTCCTGGTGATTAACTGCTTCATTTTACAGGCATTCACTGTTAACACTGCAACTGTTAATTTTAACGGCTTGATTTTTAAATTCCAAGAGGAGCAAAACTGGTTCAATATGATTCCTATAATTTACACTATTGGTCTAACAATCTTTATTTAGAATATCTTCTTGAATAACATTATTCTCCTCTTAAGATTTTTATGTCTATTAAATACAATAGACATTTTGAAGAAAACTCTTTTTTTCTTGTTTTGGACTGTATCTCAAACTAGCTTTGCATGTGACTATGCCTCTAGAGACTGGATGAGAAGAAAAGCATGTTAATGGCAATCTTTTTAAATCAAACATTTAAGGATTTTTTTTAAATATTGTAGTTTTAGATAAAAATTTAAAAAATTAAGCTACAACATAGCCAATTTATAATATGGATATGAGAACATGTGATAAATCTCTTAGAAAAGTTAAAATAAATATGTAAGGCCAGCTTTATGGAAGCTGACTTCTGACTTATGGTTTTGTGTGTTCATTTGTATCCTGAAAAGACAGAGTCCTGATTATCAAAGATGATATTAAATCCACAGATAATCCAAAAAATTCCTTTTAGCCTCTAGCTTTAAATCTTTCTTTACCTTAACAAATTCCTCTTCTAAGCTGCCAATAAGTAGCTTGAGTGACTTTTAAAATGCATCTCAGATTATTATACCTTACATATTTATATTAGATATTACTTTCATCTATCCAGGCTCTCCCATTTTAATCTCTCCATCATTTTCTGCCTATTTCCACCCACCTTCTACAGGAAACTGATCTCATTCATTTTTGGTTTATCCTTTCTGTTTGTTTCTGTTTACCTTTTTTGTTCATTTTCTATTAACACAAGCCAGCAAATATATATACGTACATTATGTACATACTTGATACCATATAGTATACATATGTGTATCTTTATATAATTATACATATATTATTTAATACATATATACATTTTCTTATTTTTTCCTACAGAAAATGTAAAGTCTAAGTATTATTTTGTCCTTTACATTGTGTCTTTAAGAATATATATCTTCCTTGTTGGTGTGGCTGAGTGGATTGAGCACGGGCTGCAAACCAAAGAGTCACCAGTTCAATTCCAAGTCAGGGCACATGTCTGGGTTGGGGGCCAGGTCCCCAGTGGGGGCCATGTGAGAGGCAAACACACATTGATGTTTCCCTCCCTCTCCTTCTCCCTCCCTTCCCCTCTATCTAAAAATAAATAAATAAAGTCTTAAAAAATATATACCTTGAAAACTACTCATATTAATTCACAAATACCTTATGTTTTTATACAGCTGCATTGTACTTTATTATGTGTTGAACTCAAGTTAATTGTATCAATAATATCCTATGTATGGCTATTCAGTTTCTTTTCCATATTTGCAATTAGACAATGCTGTAATGAATAACCTTGTGCATCTATATGTTTCTATAATTTTGGAAGTATATCTTTATTATAAATTCAAAAAGTGGAAATGTAGGGTCAAAATAAATGTGTGAGAGTCCCTATCTCCCTACAACTACTTTAACATAAAGTTCCTCAATTTTTAGTCATTTAATCAGGAATTTATTGTTACACACTTAAATTTTTGCCAATTAGATCTCTGCTCCAATTTTGCTGAGCCAATTACTTTTATATATCTCAGAATAATAGTACTTTTTCCTGTTTGACCTCACATAGCTCTCAAATGAGCTGATAACCATAAAAATGTATTTAAAGTACCTTCATCTTAAATGGTAAATCCTCAATAAATAAACAGAGGACTACCCTTCCCGAATCACCCTCATCCTTAATTCAAAGTTCATATTTATACATTTGCTGCATTATCAGCCTCAGTTATTAGAAAACTGTTTTATTCACCACATTGATTGGGTTTTCCATTTGCCATTTCTTTCCGTTTTACTAACCATTTTTGTGAAGATGGCTACACAGATACTTCCTTATTTATGCTCTGTATTCCGCATTGGAAGGGCTTTACCGCCGTGCCCCTGGCAAGCTAATAGTATGCCCCCTCTTCATTTTGTCAAATTCTGACCTGTTAAAACCAATGGAAAAACATAAGGGCGATGCTATAATACTTTGTTAAGATGGGTCTAATTTTCCTGAAGATCTCAACATTGTCACTGGTTTGAATCTGTAAAGGAGACTTTGCCATCCTGGTTGTTTGTTTTCTGTTACTTCCTACAGAATTAATTTCTATATATTTCAGGGTAGTTGCTGTTTTTATGTTTAAATTTAGTTGACCAACAATTATCAATGATATTTTTGAAAGTGAACGCCTTATATATTGTATTGGCACTATTTTCACATAATAGTGTTGGCATGCATCTGATTAATAAATTAGCATATCCATACAATAGGCATATTTGTCAATAAAATGAATTCATATGCTAGTGTATGGGCTGATGTAAATTTTTAATAAAAATATCATGCACTATATTTTCATATTCAAAGCATTAACCACAAAGTTTATTTTTTCTTATTTTCTTATGGCAACAATCCAGATCTATGTTAAAAATGAATACTCAATGGGGAAGAAGTGAAGAGTCAAGGAAAATGAAGGGAAAAGACCTGGAATATCTTTATGATGAGTAAGGTAAACTTATTTTTGACTCATTTAGACACAGAAAATTATGACTCTACATACCCTATTGAACTTATTAACTTCAAATGATATTTGTTTTCCCTTCCAAGAAAACTGAAAACCATTCTTCCAGATTAGCTTCTCCAAAAACAATTTAAATGATTAAACCATCAAAAACAAAGAAAATATTACAGTAACACTATAAAACTTAAAATCATGATGAACATAATTTTATTAAGGATTTACTATTAGATATAGACAGTAGGCATTAGATTAAAGTACATAATTTAAAGTTGCCTCATATTTTTCTCCCTGAGAAAATAGGTCAATATTTCTACTAGAAAGTAAGTACTTAAGGGTAGTGATTTGATCTGTTTTGTTCACAATTTATCTCCATTGCCTAGATCATTACTTAGAACACTGTGGTCATTCAATTAATAATTATTGATTTACTAAGTCACTTACAAAATGAATAAAACACTGAGGTGAACAAATTCAGACAGAAAAAGTTAAGAACCATATGATTTCACTCATGGGTGAGATATAAAACTGAAAGCAACAAATGAACAAACAGGAAAAACAAATAAAGATGCATAGACACAGACCACAATATGGTGGTTACCAGGTTGGAGGAATGTAGGAGGACAGGTAAGCTGAAAAATGTCAAATATATGGTGACAGAAGATGGTTTGTTTTGTTGTGTGGTCACACAATGCAATGTACTGATCAGGTATTGTAAAAATGTATACTTGAAACCTAAAAAATATTATTAACCAATGTCATCTCAATAAATTTAATTTAAAATGCAATGAAAAATTTAATAGATTATAGGTAAAAACATTGACAATTTTTATCAATTATCCTATAATTTGAAGACCCAAGGACTGGAGTTCTGATTGAGTTAAGGGTTTTTGCATTTTCCCCCTCCCCTTTCCAATACAGGGTTAATATTACTTGATAGAATCTATACCTGGGATAGAAAGGCAAAAATAACTCCATTAAACCCAAAGTCTGGGTTGCAAAGTTTCCTTTTAAAAGCAGCTTTCCTGCTCTGAATGGCCACATCTTAATTTTTCCTCTATGGAACATAGTCTTCTCTTAATGGAGTAGGCATTTTCCAGTTAAAGAGCTAATCCCATGAGGAAGAATGACAGTCTCAGATATGGTGTGGCCCAGCATAGATCCCAGGACACACTGAAAACTAAATATGGAATACTGGACACTGACATAGTGGTTTCAACCAACACAGTTCATCAACTGTATGGAAATGACTTCTCTTCTAGGAGAGCTTATTCTAGCTCCTTGAGGCTCACCCAGCCAAGAATAGGGTTCCTGAAGTAATAACATAGAACTATTGACATATATCATATCATTTCATGACTTATGATTTTACTGGAAGATTCTGACAGTTCAGTGAAAGGTAAGAGACATAGTGGAAACCTACTAATACTACTTTTGTCAAATATCTTTCTAGAATAGACTTATTTTCAATTAAAATGAAACAGACAACACTTCTTTGAACAGATTACACAATGTAATTGAAAGGAATATATATAGCCCTCAAGAGACAGAAGAAAGACATCTACAGCCACACCACCTTGAACATGCCCAATCTCGTCTTATCTCAGAAGCTAAGCAGAGTCGGGACTGGTTAGTACTTGGATCAGAGATAGAAGAAAGACTATCACCCAAATAATACTGAGACACACAAGTTAATTTTAATCTTATCAGATTTTCATCTCAAGGAAATAAATGACCACATAGACAATAGACCTGGAAGGTTAGATAATGAGTCAGCATACCCATATGTAAAGGAAATTATGAGATTTAGACATAGGGACATATTTTGCTTGCAAGTGTGCATGTATGGAGTTGTTAGAAATTCTTTTCCTTATTCCCTATATTTGCAAATACTAGATTAAAAGGTACTTTCCCCCCTCAAACCTCATTTATTGATAAATTTCTGTAGTAAACATTGTTTTGTCTTGGTTTTAAAAATAAACTATAGCCTGTACTTGGTGTCTGAAAAGATTCTGAGGGAAAGTAATTTAAAATTAAGTGTATAACAAACCAGTTTGGGGAATTCAATAGAGAGTATTGCTATACACATCTGATAAAATATGATGAAACAATTCTCAAACATAAGGATCACTTTGGGAATGTAATATTTTTTGAGTCAGCTTCATAAATAATAAATCATGGATCCATAATTTTAGTTCAGTGCCATTCAAATTAAGAGCTATTTGATTTGTAAGAATTTTAGTGCAAATGGGAATAAATGGCAAAGGTTTTGGGAAGTATAAAGTCTACTGGAATTATATTTATTTTATATGATACAGGTGAACTGTTTTTAATGTAAAAATTGTGAACATCAATGTAAAATTATAGGTGCTGTAATATTTACCTATGAGCATCTGTCACTCTATTTCTGTAACTTTCCAAATATTTTTCACATCATTTTATTTTTATTGTATTTTTTCCATTACCATTATGCTCTTATACCCTTTTCCACCTCCATCTACCATCCTTCCCACCCCCACAACCACCACACTGTTTTTATCCTTTATTATCCAAATTCATCATTCTGACAAGATTTAAATACCTTTATCGATGTCCTTTCAAGTTTAAACAATACATGCTTTTGGAAAAGCCTAGTCATACTCAACAAAATATATTTTTCAAAACAATATTCTTTTATCACATTCTCAATACAAATTTTGTAGCTACTGTGCAGTCACCGACACTCTTCTCTGTAAATACCAAAAAAATTTCACTTATGAGCAATCTTAATTACATAGATTATTATAGTAAAGCAGTAGATTTTTATGAGACCTTGATCCAAAATGAAACTAATATAACTATGTGCATGCATTTGTTTCTATATAGCTATATATGAGGTCTGCCCAAAAAAGCCCAGCCATTGTTAATATAATGAGGATGATTTGCATGGCATCGATGTAACCTAGCAGCCAAGGAGAGTGGACTGCAATGCACATGCATGAACAATGACGACTTCACTGTACTAGTCAGTGGGGGTAGTAGATGCCATTGAGTGAGCATGTGTACTGTGTGGCTGTCACATTCAAAATGACTCAGAAGAGCAATGAATCTGCAACAAATTTTGCTTTCAGCTTGAACATCCCTCCATGGAAACTATTTGGATGATTCAGAAGGCTATAGCTATGGGTAGCTGGTGATTGTTAGCTCCATCATAACAATGTGCCTGCCCACTCATGTATCTTATGTAGTTTTTTGGCAAAGCTTTAAATCAACCAGGTGACTCAGCTCCCTTACAGCCCAGATTTGATGCTCTGTGACTTCTGGCTTTTCCCAAAACTAAAATCACCTTTGAAAGGGATAAAATTTCAGACCATTGGTGGGATTCAGGAAAATACAATGGGGCAGCTGATGGCAACTGGGAGAACTATGTGAGGTCCCAAAGTGCCTAATTTGAAGGGGAGTGAGGAGTCCTATGCACAGTGATTCTTGTATCTTCTTCAATAAATATCTCTATTTTTCATTTTACATTGCTGGACAGACTAATGATTATATATATATGTATATACATATACATGTATATGTACACATACACATATATATAAAATGTTAATTATATATAAATATCAATGCATACATGTTCTCTCTAAATAGATACTCAAAAAATGACTAAGACCTGTTTAAACAACTCAATATATACATGACCACTTAGAAAATGATAAAATCATTTGAGTACTAATTCTTTTAGAAGGTTTTGAATTCAGTGACTACTTAGCAGTCTTTTTGAACTGTGAAAGAAATCAATCAGAAAATATGAGTAAAAGGAATTGAAATTGTATGGCCAATAAAATATCAGATGGTTCATTCTATGAAGAAACTATGACTATGTTTTGTTTTGAGGGCTTTCTCTCTGTGACTACATTTCACACTCTTGTGAAGCAATACACGTACCCTGTATTGAAAGTGAAGAAAGCTATGACTATGTAGGCCTGATTCAACATAACAGCTATAATTAATTTTAGAGCCTTGTAAAAATTTTTTCCTAGAGAAAGAAGAGCAAGGTAATTGGAGTTGGTGTAATTCATTCACCAGTTAAAATTCTTTTTGTGATGATAAAACCATTCCTTTCTATTTCCATGGTTCTTTTTTTAAAATATATATTTATTGATTATGCTATTACAGTTGTCCCATATTCACTCCCCTTTAATTCAGTACATGAGTCATGCATATAAGTTCTTAGGCTTCTACATTTCCTACACTATTGTTAACCTTTTTGGTCTATTTTCTACCTATGATTTATGCTACTTATTCTCTGTACCTTTTCCCTTTCTCTTCCCCTCCCACTGCCCTGCTGATAACCCTCCATGTGATCTTCATTTCTGTGATTCTGTTCCTGTTCTAGTTGTTTGCTTAGTTCATTTTCATTTTTGTTGTAGGTTTGGTTGTTAATAACTGTGAACTTGTTATTTTACTGCTCATATATTTTATCTTCTTTTTCTTAGATAAGTCCCTTTAACATTTCATAGAATAAGGGTTTGGTGATGATGAACTCCTTTAACTTGATCTTATCTGGGAAGGACTTTAGCTGCCCTTCCATTCTAAATGAAAGCTTTGCTGGATAGAGGAATCTTGGATGTAGGTCCTTGTCTTTCATGACTTGGAATACTTCTTTCCAGCCCCTTCTTGCCTGCAAGGTTTCTTGTGAGAAGTCAGCTGACAGTCTTATGGGCATTCTTTGTAGGTAACTGTCTCCTTATCTCTTGTTGCCTTTAAGATTCTCTCCTCATTTTTATTCTTGGGTAACTTAATTATGATGTACCTTGGTGTGTTCCTCCTTGGGTCCAACTTGTGTGGGACTCTCTGAGCTTCCTGGACTTCCTGGAAGTCTATTTCCTTTGCCAGATTGAGGAAGTTCTCCTTCATTATTTGTTCAAATGAGTCTTTAATTTCTTGCTCTTCCTCTTCTCCTTCTGGCACCCTTATGATTTGGATGTTAGAATGTTTAAAGATGTCCTGGAGGTTCCTAAGCCTCTGCTCATGTTTTTGAATTCTTGTTTCTTCATTCTGTTCTAGTTAAATGTTTCTTTCTTCCTTCTGGTCCAAATCGTTGATTTGAGTCCCAGCTTCCTTCCTGTCACTGTTGGTTCCCTGTACATTTTCATTTATTTCACCTAGCATAGCTTTCATTTTTTCCTCTAATTTGCAACCATATTCAACCAGTTCTGTGAGCATCCTGATTACCAGTGTTTTGAATAGTGCATCTGATAAGTTGGCTATCTCTTTGTTGCTTATTTCTATTTTTCTGGAACTTTGATCTGTTCTCTCATTTGGGCCATTTTTTTTTTGTCTTGACATGCCTTTTACATAGTAAGGGGTGGAGCCTTAGGTGTTCACCAGGGCAGGGTGACCCACATTGCTATGTTGTGATGCTGTATGTGGGGGAGGGATCTGAGAGGGAACGATGCTGCCTACTCGGCTCTCTGCTGGTTTTCTGTCACTTCCCCCACTACCCTCAATCAAATTGGGCCTTTCTTGTGCTGATTCCTGGGTGGGTGGGTTTGTGTACATTCTAGGACCCTGTGGGTCTCTCCAATTAACTCTCCTGTGAGGCTGGGAGTTTCTCCCACTGCCACCTCAGCCCCAACAGTTGTTTTCAATGAGAGCTTGAGGCTTTATTTCCCAAAACTGGAACCCTGGGCTTCGACATCAGTGTTGCTGCCAAGTTGTTTCTCACAGTGTATCTGCACACGAATGTGGGACCGCTCGGTCTGCCAGCCACTGCTTCACTGTGTCCACTAGCCACTGCCTTGCTGTGAGTCCTCTCTGCCTTGCTGCGTGTCTCTGCCTCTCCTACCAGTCTGGATGAATATTTCTTCTCTAACTCCTTGGTTATCAGACTTCCATACAGTTTGATTTTGTCAGTTCTAGTCATTTTTTGTTTTTAAATTTGTTGTCCTTCTTTTGATTGTGTGAGGAGGCACAGTGTGTCTACCTATGCCTCCATTTTGGCCGGAAGTCTTATTTCCATGTTTCTTAAAAATAATAACTACAAATCATTGAAATTCAATAAATATTTATTGAGTTTATTACTACTTATCAGGTACTGTTCTTGGTACTGGTTATATATTAATGAAGCAAACAGATAAAAGATCTCATTGCTTGTGAAATGTTATATTTTCACAAGAGGAGGCAAGCAATTATATATACACCTGTATATGAGGTCTTGGCATACATTTATATAGAGATATAGATATATATAAACAGATGATTAGATATAGATGTGAATATAGAGATTGATATATAGCAAGGTAAGTGAGATTGGGAATGTCATCAGTTTTGTAGTTCATTGAATTCATTTTTAAACACAGAGGTCCATGTTAGCATCTTACCACATTGCTAAATTCACTTATTTGTCCTAGTAGATTTTGGAAAAATTTGTTAGAATTTTGTACACAGACAATGCTATTATATGAGAATGAAGGCAATTTTACTTCTACCTTCTCAATTCTTATACTTTTTATTTAATTTGCTTGCTGCTATTACACTGGCTTGAACATCCAATATAATTGCTGATTAGAAATGAGAAATGTTAAGAGTAGGTTTGCTAGGTTTGCTTATGTAAGAGATAAAAGTTCAATATTTCACCATTAAATAGATGCTGATTCTTCATTTTCTGAAGAGGAAATTCTCTTCTACATTTGAAAACAATCATGCCATTTTCTTAACTTTCTTACACTACTTTGATGAACCTATAATGTTGATTTTTCTATTTTAAACCAGCCTTGCATTCCTAGGGTAAATGTACTTGGTCATTATGTCTTATATTTTTATATGTTTATAGGTCCCATTTGACAATATATTGTTTACAATTTTTGTATCAATATATAATACATGAGGGATGTTGGTCTCTTAAGTGTTTATTTTGTAATATCTTTGCTGGATTTTGGTGTCACGGCTGCATTGGTTTCATAAAAACAGTTTGAAAAATACTTCTTCCTTTTATATTTCTGTAAGAGCATTTGTGAAATTGGTATTATTTCTTACAAGTATGATAGAATTCACCAGTACAATCACATGGGACTTGGAATATTCTCTATTGAAAGCTTTTATATTGAATTCAATGTTTAAAATAGACACAGTAACATATTTGTATTGCTCTTTATTTCTCATTCCCTCTGGGGCTTAGCCTTTAGTTAAGTTTCCAGAATCTGCAACTGGATTGTCTGAGAAAAAAAATAAGGGAAAAGAAAAATGAAAGAAAGAAAAATTGTGTTAGTTATGGGGTATATTTCATTTTAACCTTGACCTTGAATCTCTACTGCCCTTTAGCAACTGACAATGATTTCTTGGAGAACAAGTTTTAAAATCCAAGGATATGTGTCTAATTAGTCCAGCATGTATTTACAAGTTTCATTCTAGGCATTATAAAAATAAGTAATTTTAATCACTGAAGAATCATAGTAACTTTTGTTATTCAGTACATAAATAATAGTTTATATATTATTTGCCCTCTATAAAGAAGCAACTCAAGTGAACTTCCACAGGTAAGACAGGCCCTCATAGATATTTTCATATTTGTCCAAGATTTATCTTAAAAAACTCAGCATATTTAAAACAATGAACCAAGGAAAATAAGCAACCTAAATGGAGATTTAGGTCACAATAGCTGAGAAACTTCATTGAAAATAATCAAACAAGGCTGATCTACATCATGTGCTCTGTGCCTTGCCTCTTGGGTTTTACTCAAAGCTGGCAGTGCAATTTTTCTCTTCCAAGCTTGACCCACTTGTGCATGGTACTGATAATTATTGCTGTCTAAATTCAGTATTTTGAAAAGTATCCCAACTTTTGCATAGTGCTGCATAAAACAGTCATTAAAAGAGGTAGAAGTTTAGTTATAAATTTCTGGAAAATAAAATAACTCATGAAATATCTGTGCTTAAAACCTGCACTTAATGTCTGTGGCATCCATCAGTTGGAGTTTATGACCCTTTACTTTTCTAGGATTAGCTACCAAGTCAGGAAAAAGTTATATACTATATTGATTTTTCTTATAAAACTAGCAAAATTTTTTTTATAGTGGGTCGTTTATTATAGGGCAGAAGAGTTGCTGCAAGAAGAAAAGTTGACTCTGGGAAATTAATAAGTAAATGACAAAGAATCAAAACTTTCAAAGCACAGGACTTAAACTACAATTGAAAGGTACTAAGTCTTCAAAAGGTCTATATGTTAGTATTTAAAAAGTTACCTACACAGTATAGCCCCTATAATCTTTTCAAATCAATATACCTCATTTTAATAAAATTATATAAATATTTAATAAGACTAATTTTAAGCAATGCAAAATTATTTTGTCCATAATGCAATAATTCTAAACATCAAATAAGATTATAGAGCTATAGCAATAAACTCTAGTAAGAAAAGACATAATGCCCATTAGGTACTAGCATATTAAGATTGATCATTGATTATTGGCCAAAAAATTCAACGATTTAATAATTACTTTTTCTGCTATTAAGAAAAACTATGCTAAATATTTCAAAATATTCTATATTAGGACAGGGTCATTAACTCAAAAGTTATCCACATGTTTCTGCCATTTTTTTTGTTTTGCTTTTTTCACAACAGCAAAACATTTCCCTTCAAGGTATTTTTTCATCCTGAGAAACCAAAAAAAGTCACTTGGGGTGAGATCAGATGAATAGGGAGAGGGGGACATGGGGGCCATGCCATTCTTGGTCAAAAAGTGCTGAATACTCACTGTGTTGTGGGCAGTTGAGCTGGTAAATCATGCATCATGAAGTGGGCAAACAAACCCATTGAAAGTCTTCTAAAAAATTCACTGAAGTTGAGTGTTGCTTCTCAATGCCAGCTGATACAGATATCATTGATATCTGTACAGATATCAGTGATATAGATGGTACACTGATACAAATGGGTTCCTAGAACACTCAGCTAGCAGAGGAAGTCTCTGCTATAAGGGGCCTGCCCTTTGGAAGATAATTCCACTTTTTGGGGTACCTCTTCATATGTTTCCCTGATCTCTATATTGGTTCTCCTAGTAAAAACACAAAGGAGAAAATGATAAAGTAGTAGGGGTTTCTGATTTGAACTGCTAACTATAAATCCTTCCACTTTTCCTTTATTCTAAAATCCTATTTAGACCAATTAAAATAACAAAGTAACAGAGCAAATTCATAATGTGGAAAAGTCATGAAGGATACCATGAGCTGAGCAGAACTTCCTGAGAAATTTCTGGAACAAATAATTGTTCCTGAGTAAATCTAATGATTAGATTTATTCAGAATCTTATGTAATGGACAATCCTAAATAGAAGTGGGAAATAAATAAAATAAGGTAAATTAGTGAGCCTTTTCAGAAGAAAAACAGGATAGCTTCAAGATAATTGTAGTAGGAAATGGGAGAGATAACAGGGTTATACAGAGTCATCAGTTCAAGCAATTAAAAGACTATTCATCTAAAATTAATTAACTCAGTGTATCTAGTTGTTCAAATATCCATCACATCTTTTCAGTGAAATAGGAAATCCTGACCTGTTCACTTTCTGAGGATGTGTGGAAGCAGAGAAGTTCTAGGCCCAGAGTTAAATACGAGCCCCCACAAAGACAGAGAGCTATTTCACTACCCAAACCAGCTAATTTGACAAAATGAAGACTATCCATTGGTCGCATATTACGTACCCGTTCTCCAACTTTGCAACTGCAAGAATGGAGACCAGGCTACCTGTAACAGATGTAGCCCCAGGGAATTCATGAGTTTTGTGAATATGCTCAAAGTATAGTATTGATCAATATAGACCTTTACTTTTAAATATAGCAACACAGCAAAGAATCACCAAGTAGCTGAGGATATGAGATCAAGAAAGAGAGAGAGAACCAAATACAAAAAAATAAAAAATAAATATACATAATTGAAGCATATATGAAAGAAATAAAAGATAAGTATATGTGACTCAAATCTATTGAAATTATTAAGAAGTTGTCATATCCACAAAATAAAAAGTTAGTTATACACAGATAAAAAAATAAAAATAAAACTGAAACATTAAGGAACTGAAGAATAAATATTTAAGAGCAAAAGGATAATAAATCTTGAACAGGTTGACTATTAGGGTAAACATAGGCAAAGACAATCTTTGATTCAGTATGTGGAATTAATAGAGTATCTCATAATATACTGTGAAAAGATATAGGGATGAGAACCTTATGATAGTACTAGAAGTTGGACAATCTGTCTAACAAGAATTGTAGAAGTTAAGTAAAGGAAATGGAGAAAAGGAATGCAAAATAAATAGCTTTCCTGAACTGAATAAACCTCAGTCCTGGGTATTGGTGGCATTAATGAAGGAGATCTAAGAATTAAAAAAATTAAAAAGCTTCATAATAGCTTCCTACAAAAAAATCAGGCAAAACAAAGGTGATTATTGTCAAAGAGATTAGAATTAAACTGCAACCAGATTTATATTTCCTAACTCAGGATGTTTGAAAAGATGGAGAAATATTTTTAAGTTCTAGAAGCAAATTCCCAAAACAGAACTATATATATTTCAAATATATTATTCACTTTTTCCACTGTTAAGAAATTTTTATTAAAGCAAGAATTTTATAATCCAAATATCCTTTCCTTGTTCAGCTATCAATTCTATTATTTAAAACAGAAGGGACTTTCTGAACTGTTCCACAGTAAAGAATTACAAAATTAAAGGAAGGAATGCTTTAAATTTTTGTTCTTTGCTGAAAGTTTTTTTTTCCTGGGGTCTACAAAACATTAATTTGTAAAACATATCATTCATGTTTGAGGAGAAATTAATAACATTTTCCAACTTGGAGGCTGGCCAGAGAGTCTCTGAGAAACAATTAATGATTTTCTCCAACAAAATGAAAAAAAAATGAGGTAAAGGACTATTGAACTCATAAAATATGAAAAACAAGGTTGAGCAAAGAAGTCAGCAAAATTTAGAGCTGAATATATGTAATAATTGAAAGTGTGACTGTAAACCTTAAGACAATCAATAAAATTTATATCTATAAAAGTAGAAACAGTTTGAAAATATAATATAAACCAGAAATTAAAATTCCAGAAGATTTAAAAAAATATGGGATATTGGAAGGAAAAGGAGAAAGTGACAGCTTGCAAAATATATTTATATTTGGAAGGAAATGTTATAGTTGCTGATTAGTTCTTCATGTTGATAGAGAAACATGTTTAAATATTAAAGTTTAATATAAATGTTACATAAATAATGGTGGAGTCACCATATTAGCACTGGATCACATACTTCAAAACTATCTTTTATATGAAAAAAAAGCTCTGTTTTTTTTGAATTACTTATTGCTATATGCAGCAGAACCTAATTCTTACTGATAAGTTTTCTCTTTTGGTGAAAAAAATAAGAAACAAGGTGATCATTGTTTTTGCCATTTTTATATCATTTAAGCTTTTAGATTCAAATTTCTATTTATTTTTACAACTACCTTTAGATGTAATTACAGGTCATTTTTTCCTTCCTGATTATTTTTTGTATCCCATTTCCTATTAGGTATATTTTTCTGCTAAAATGCATCTTTTAGCAGTATTTAAATATCTGTTGTCTTTGCAGTTCTGAAAAAGGTCCTTATTTCCTACCTTGCTAAGTTAATATTAACAATAGTTCAATTAACATTATATCTGCCAATATGCAAAATTTTATGTTAAATTTATTTTTAGAACAGTATTTTGAAAGTGTTGTCTTCTTACATTCAGTGTAATGAATAGGAAAGTTGGTCAACATGATTTCTGTTATCTAAATAGTCTGTTACTTCTAATTAAGAAGCTTTTATAATTTTTTTGCTCTTACTGTGTGGTTCTAAAATTTTGCTTAGATATTTCAAGTGTTTTTTTGTTATTTTTCTTGTTAGGACTTGTTGTACTCTTTCCTTTTAAGGATCATGCCTTTTGAACAATATATTAATATTTTATTAGATATTTTTATAAGAACATTTAAGTTCTATTCTCAGGAAATTTCAATTATATAAAACAGTGTTATCATTTATAATTGATAATAATAAATAATATAGTCTTTATCTAATGATAGATTTAATGATTTGGGGGTGTGGGAAGTGGGGAGGAATAACCTGTTGGCCAAATCTTTCTTCTTGAGCTGGAAGTGGATCATCTAAACATTCAATAAGTGGATAGGTTTGGTGAAGCCTCCACCTGAAAAATGTTTCAGCTTGAACTTTGTCCTGAGGTAACTTGAGCAGATATGGCAAGGAGGAACAATTGAAACAAATATATAAAATAAAACAATTTTTGAAAGAAATATCTTCCTTAAAGTGAAATTTCAAGTGCTAGAAGAAATATAAAAATCAAAACCAATTCAGAAAGTAAAAGCTAGCAATGCCAGTGGCCCTTAGGTGTTTGGATTTATGTGTAGAAACCAGGATCTGGCAGCTGAAGTTTTGTGCCCTGGATACCTAGAAAACAAGGAACCTAGAAGGGAGCCGCTACCATAGACTTGAAGCTCCATAGAGTCAAAGGACTGGTGAATGTGGGCTAGAAATCTTTCTTCTCCTTTTTGGGATTAACAAAAATGCTTGAGTCTTAGGGCCACAAAAGTCACCTGACAGGAAAACCAGCAACATGTAGAAGCAATTGGAAGGTTAAAAAGTAAAATGTAAGTTAATTCAAGGTCATTGACTCCAGAGTCAAGGTAATCAAAGGCAGTTTTCTGCAAAGGCACTATTAATTCCAGGGCAACAGCCACATGTATTAGAAGAAAAATAAAGGTGTCCTCACACTATAATGTTATTGTTTACATAGGACGATCAATCAACAGAAGAAAGTTCAGTGAATACAGCAAACAAAAAAATACATATCTCAGGAGTGGAGCATCATTAAGTTCTAAATAAATATCTAAAGACAAAGTGATCACTGGTAGTTAATGATCTAAAGCTAGTAGTATTATAGTGCTTGGTATTCAATATTCATAAATAGTCCCCTATGACAAAATTAAGTTTAGTTTTGATCTAGAGAATATTTATTTAATAATTATTATTTTTAGAATATTATAAGATAATGTTAACGTTAATGTAAAGGTATGGTTCACAATTTTGAAATAAAGATCCTTAGACAAAGTGAAAGAGAAAACTGACTTCTGGCCAAGATGGAGGCATACATAAATATGCTTTACTTCCTCACACAACCAAAAGAAGGACAACAACAAATTTAAAAACAACAAAAAAAACCAAGAATGCCAGAAAATTGAACTGTGTGGAAGTCCAACAACCAAGGAGATAAAAAGAAATATTCATCCAGATTGGTAGGAGGGGTGGAGACCAGCAACTGGGGCAAAGACAACAAGTAGCAGACAGCAGACTGGGTAGGCGAGATGGCAGCTGGCAGACCTGGTGGTCCCACATTCACATGGGGATAATTGGGGGAAAGCAACAGGGGAGCAATACAGACTGTGCAACCCAGGGTTCAAGTGAGGGAAACTAAAGCCTCAAAACCTCTGGCTGTAAAAATCTGTGGGGGTTGTGGCAGTGGGAGAAACTCCCAGCCTCATAGGAGAGTTTGTTGGAGAAACCCAAGGGGTTCTAGAATGTACACAAACCCATCCACCTGGGAGTAAGCACCGAAGATTCCAATTTGCTTGTGGGTAGCAGGGGAGGTGACTGAAAGTGTTGCGAGAGTGTAGCAAGTGGTTTTATTCCTTCTCTGACCCCTCTCCCCCATACAGCGCCACAACACAGCAACATCCATTGCCCCACCCTGTTGAAAACCTAAGGCTCCACTCCTTATAACAAACAGGAGTGTCCAAACAAATATGGCCCAAATGCAAGAACAGATCAAAACTTCAGAAAAAGCACTAAGCAATGAGAAGATAACCAAACTATCAGATGCACAGTTCAACACACTGGTAATCAGGATGCTCACAGAAATTACTGGTACAGACACAAAATAGAGGAAGAAGTGAAGGTTGTGCAAAGTAAAATAAAGAAAAATATACAGGGAATCAGTGAAGGAAAATAAATTGGGACTCAAATCAACTATTTGAAACAGAAGAAGAAATACACATTTAACCAGAACAGAATGAAGAAAAAAGAATTCAAAAAAATGAGGAGAGGCTTAGGAACCTCCAGGACAACTTTAAACATTTCAACATCTGAATCGTAGGTGTACCAGAAAGAGAAGAGGAAGAACAAAAATGGAAAACTTATTTGAACAAATGATTAAGGAAAACTTCCCCAATATGGTGAAGTAAATAGACTTTCAGGAAGCTCAGAGAGTCCCGAACAAGTTGGACCCAAGGAGGAACACACCAAAGCACATCATAATTATATTCCCTAAGATTAAAGATAAGGAGAGAATCTTAAAAGCAGCAAGAGAAAAGGAGACAGTTACCTACAAAGAATTTCCCATCAGACTGTCAGCTGATTTCACCAAAGAAACTTTGCAGGCAAGAAGGGGTTGGAAAGAAGTATTCCAAGTCATGAAAGGCAAGGACCTCAATCCAAGATTCCTCTATCCAGCAAAGCTTTTATTTAGAATGGAAGGACAGATAAAGTGCTTCTCAGATAAGGTCAAGTTAAAGGAGTTCATCATCACCAAGCCCTTATTCTATGAAATGTTAAAGGGACTTATCTGAGAAAAAGAAGATGATCAGAATATTAACAGTAAAATGACAACAAATTCATAACTATCAACAATTGAAACTAAAAAACACAAGCTAAACAAACAACTATAACAGGGACAGAATCACAGAAATGGAGATTATATGGAAGGTTATCAGCGGAGAGAAATAAGGGGGTAAGTACAGGGAATGAGAAGCATAAATGGTAGTTACAAAATATAGAGGGGGAGTTTAAGAATAGTATAAGTAATGGAGAAAGCAAAGAACTTATATGTATGACCCACAGACATGAACTAAGGGGGAGGGGATGCCAGTAAGGGCATGCAAGGCACAGGGAGTTAAAGGGGAGAAAAAATGGGATAACTGTAACTGTATAATCAATAAAATATACTTAAGAAATATGGCCTGCAAACCGAAGCATTGCTGGTTTGATCCCTATTGAGGGAACATTCCCAGTGAGGGTAACTTCCTTTGTGGGCCAGGTACCCAGAAACAACCTTACATGATGATTCTCTCCCTCTCTTACTCCCTCTCTTCCCCTTTCTAAGAATAAATAAATAAAATCTTTAAAAAAATAGAAATAAAAATACAAAAAGAAAGCTACACAAAAATTAGCTGCAAAGAGGTCCAAATAATTTTTTCCTGAAAACCTTCACAAAGTATAGCCTTTATTTTTAAGTTATTGGCTGACAATGCCCCTTAAAATTATTTTTAAATCTTTGTTTTATTTAATATTATATAAATCTTTCTTTTTGCAAATATTCTTTTTCATTATCAGACTCACCAAAAACTTAAATTTTTGGTAAATTTTAAGACACTAATGTTTAATTTTCTTGACTTTTTTTTATTTTTGTTCCTTATCACATTGATTTTACCATTGTACTTATTATTGATTTCTTCTTTGTGCCTTTAGATGTGTCCATTTTATTCTTACTAACTTCTTGATTTGAATTATTTAGATCACTTTCCCAAATACTTCTTATCTTTTGATAAATGACAGTAACATCATGCCTAAGTAAATATTTATATATGCATTACAATATTTTCCATAGTGCTTAATTTCCTTTTTTTAAGTTTATTTTTATTTTTATTTATTCATTTTCAGAGAGAGGGGAAGGGAGGGATAAAGAGAGGGAGAGAAACATCAGTGTGTGGTTGCCTTTCATGTGGCCCCCACTGGGGACCTGGCCCACAACCCAGGCATGTGCCATGACTGGGAGTTGAACTAGCAACCCCTTGGTTTTCAGCCAATGCTCAATCCACTGAGCTACACCAGCTAGGGCCATAGCACCTAATTTTCACTCAAGGTTATATATTTTGTAATTGCTCTTATGATTTTCTCTGTAAGTTAATTTTCATCTAGTAGAATAGTTATTGTTGGTTCTAGAACTTAATATCTTTTTAAGCTATGTTTCCATTACTGATTTCTAATTTTATTCTAACAGAGTCATAGACCTTAGCCTACATAAAGTTTATGTTTTTCTATTTTTAAATATGATGTAGTAATTAATATGAAAATTAATTATTACAAACTTACAAAGGTTGATGGTAAACAAATAACCAAAAAGCCAAAAGGCAAATTAGATTAAAGGAGTCATGTTCACTGCTGCTGCCTAGCTCCGGTATCAGCAAAGACTTTGTTATTGAACAGACAGAAGAGGGGGAGAGAAGAAGAAGGAGAATAATAATAATATTTATTACTATTAGGAAGAGGAGGGGAAGGAGTGAGAGGAGGAGGAGGAAGAGGATGAAAAGGCCCAAAGTTTTGCCACACTAAAACTGCCTTTTGGGGTATTAATTTTAAGCTGGTGACTAAGAAACAAAAGACAGAGAAAGAATCTTTGACCCTTCCCCCTTTCCTGCCTATAAGAGTTTAATGGAAACACCTGCTCCAGGAAGGAAATAACATAGTCACCTTAGTGCTGTATATAATAAGGCTCCAAGCAGGAATCCATTAACTAGATCACTGTCTATGTCCCATTGTTTCTAGATTGCCTAGCAAGAATTGCCTGCCATGTATAATCCAATCTTCCTCAGCTATGTGTAATTGCTATTTCTTTTAAAATCTCAGACTTCTGCTGCTCCTTTCTCCTTTGTCCATATGGCATATAAACCTCAACTGCTCAATGCATTGTGGGTCTTATATTTATTTGGCACCTCAGGATGTGCATTTCTATAATATATTTTGTACATTTCTTCCCACTATTATGTCTCTGGTAATTTGATTATTAGCCCAGATAGAAGAACTTAAAAGGTGGGAGGAAAAGTATATTTTTTTAGACCACACAAGGAAGAGGAGGCGGAGGAAGAGAAGAAAAAGACAGATTATTTCTGTCTTATTTAAGCTACTGTACTTTGGAGTTTCTTTTACAACATTGTAATATGAATGCTAAGCAACAGCATTAATATTATTGGTAAACTTCCTTGTGTGTTCTCGCCTGATCATTTCAAATGCCTCTCACTTGAGATAACTGTCTTGAAATTTTCATTTATTATTTCCATGCTTTTAAACTGTGAACTGTATTTTTGTGTGGGTGAGCACCTGATAAGTCTATGACATTGAGTGAAAGAAGAAATGTTAAATTCTTAATTTTAATATATTTAAATGGAAAACTTCATTATCCTTTTGATAAGTACAAAGTGTGCTGTCTGTTTGACCCATGACTGTCTCTCATTACTCTGTGCTAGTGATTTTGGTCAGCCTGCAGTTACTGGCAGAAAGGATTGAAGTATAAGCATGTGAAGTCCAGGAGAAAGAGTAAGCTTTAATTGTAACATTTGCTAATAAGTAAGGACTATATTTATTTCACCATTAGTAAATATATATACTTTTATAAGAATGTAAAATTACTTTTCTCTTGCTTTAAAAAATAAAAAGAAAAGTGGTGGGGGTGCGTTGCTACCTAGGATTTTCTGATCCATCACATGCAATCTTTGATTCATCAATTTGGCGAGGCTCCCATTCTCGGCATTACACTGCCCTAATCATAAGGCTCTGTCTGTTTCTGTCACTTTTCTTAGGGATCACAGTCTTGCATTGTTTAATTGTCAGATTATTGGAATTAGTTTTTTTTGCGTATTTTAATTGTTTCATATGTTTTGTTGTTTAGTTTTTTCATATATTTCTAATTATTTGAGGCCAGAAAGTAAATCTTTCCTTGTTATTCCACCTTAGTGGAAAACAGAATCTAAGAATTTTCATTATATTACATATCTTTTCCTCATTGGTTTATAGAATATCTTTCACATAGTCTGTATAGCAGGACATCATATATATGTATTAAACATATTTTTTTCATCTATGGTTTTCCTTTTCACTTTTTCAATAAATTTAATAGATTTTTTATGTGTCCTGTTTAAGACTCTTTTATTAACCAATAACCATGAAGTTCTTCTCTTATGTTTTCTTTTAGATGCTTCACTTTATGTTTATAATTTGTGTCTATGATTTATTGCAAATAAATTTTTGTGTATTATATGAAGTATTTTTTCCAAATAGATATCAACTAATGTAACATCATTTATTGAGAAGATCACACCTACTTTCTAAATTGCAGTGGCATCTTTGCCATGACATGTGTGACTGAATAGGTGATACTGAACCCTCTCCCAGAAGGCACACTAACATGCTTAAATATTTAATCTGATAATGTGAGACCTCTGACTTTGTTCTTCTTTTGAAAAATTTTGTTACCTATCTGAAATTTCTTAACTTCCAAACTGAGGTAAGAATTAGTTTGTCAATTTATGTGCATATACATGTATATACACATATACCTGTAATCAAACTATAGGTAAATTTGCAGAGATTGTCATTTTAACATATTGAGTCCCCCAGTACATAAAAGTGTTATATTTACCTACTTATTTCTTCTTTAAATTTAGATTAGAAGCATTTTTCAACTACTTGATCCATCCCTTGCATTTCTACAAACTAGTAGTTTTATCTAAAAACTTGATTATATTCAAGTTAAATTTTACTACCTTAATTTTAAGGACAACTATTACGTTATAAAAATTACAGAAATAATACACTTGCTGTGATCCATTAAACATGGGGGGGAAATGTTTTGCAGGAATACTCACAATTGTCACAGAAACCAATTTATTATATTATGCAAATCTCGGATGTTCTTTCTCATACCAATTTATTTTCATATGATCAACTACATTGTCCTTTTTTTACAAAATAACATCAAGTTAATCACATCACTATTTAATTTGCTTTTATTGCTGAAAAATAAATCAAGTATTTCTGGAAGTCAAGAGATTGGAGCTAAGGTATTTTTGCTTGTATATCTACAAAATTCTATTCGTAAGGGAGTTGGACATTATAATCAAACATTTTCTTACTGGTAGACATTATGCTTATATCCAGTATAACTGAGGACCTTATGACTTTTATTACATTTATTTTCAAATCCTAGCTCTGGAAATAAATCATTTCTATCTCTCCTTCTATAATGAGGGGGACTAAAGTCCCCAAAATTTATTTATAAAAAATTGAGTATTTATTCTTACATGTTGAAATTTCAGTCAGCATTTGATGCAATATACCTATAGAGATACTTTTTCCACTGTTCGAAACAGTTTTTGAACTCATCGATTTTGATGCCTTTTGGTGCTTCTGCCATTTTTTGATTTGTTTGTTTCATGTCTTCCACATCCAAAAAATACTTCCCATTGAGGACTTTTCTCACCCAGGGAAACAAAATAAAAAGTTTGTTAGGGTGAGATCAGGTACATAAGGAGGGTGGGGAATAGGGTCATTCTGTTTTTAGTCTAAAAATGCTGAACACTTAGCAAAGTGTAGGCAGATGTGCTCCTGAATTGCCCAACATGAAATGGACAAATGTTGAAAGAGTCATGAAAAAAATTCACTGAAGCTGAGCTCAGCCTTTCACAACATCACAACAGTGCCAGTTGGTAGAACTGGTATATACAGATGAGTTCTTAGAACACTTACGTACCTAGTTGGGGAAGTCTGTCTTACAAGTGCCAGCTCTCCAGAAGATAATTTGGGTTTTTTTTTTTTTTTTTCTGGTTACCCGCTTGCATTACCCACTTTGATTGCACTGATCTTGATCTATTCTTGTCTGTGAGGCTCTTTATTTCTCCTTCAGTTTCAAATGATAGCCTTCCCGGGTAGTGTTGATTGTAGGTTCTTGCTTTTCAATGCACTGAATGTTTCTTGCCATTCCACTCTGATCTGAAATATTTCCTTTTAGACCTCAGCTGAAATCAGTTCGTCTTATGGAAGCTCCCTTGTATGTAATAAACTGTCTTTTCCTTGATTCTTTTAAGATTTTCTCTGTTTTTAGTCTTTTCCATTTTAATTATGATACGCCTTGCTGTAGACCTTTTTGAGTCCATCTTATTTGGGATTCTGTGCTGCCTGGATTTGTATGTCTATTTTCTTTGCCAGTTACGGAAGTGTTCAGTGATTATTTCTTCAAATAGGTCTTCAATCCCTTGCTCTTTCAGTTCTCCTTCTGGTAACCCCATGATGCAGATGTTATTACACTTGATATTATCACAGAAGTCCCTCAAGTTCTCTACATTTAAAAAACCTTTTTGTTTCTTTTCTGTACTTTGGGGATTTTTAGCTACCTTGTCTTCCAAAGTACTGATTAAAGCTTCCGCTTCATTTAGTCTGTGGCAGATTCCTTCTAGTGTATTCTTCATTTCAGATATCGTATGGCTAATTTCTGTTTCTTTTTGATGGTTCCTATGTCTTTTTTATGCTTGCACTCTCTTTGTTTATGTTCTCACTGAATTCATCTATTCTTCCCCCAAATTTCATGATCATTGTTTTGACTTCTGCATTTAGTAGCTTGCTTGCCTCCATTTCATTCAGTACTTTTTCTGGGAATATCTCATGTTCATTCATTTGGGGCACATTTCTTTGTCTCCGTCTCCCCATTTTTTGTCTATATTTGTTTCTGTGTATTAGGTGGATCTGCTATATTTCCCAGTCTTGCTATGATGGCCTTATGTAGTAGGTGTTTTGTGGGGCTCAGAGCTAGGTATTCTAGGAATGTCACCTGTGTGGGTTATGTGAGACTTCCAGTTGTTACTGAGTCTTTTTTAAATATATTTTATTGATTATGCTATTACAGTTGTCCTATTATCCCCCCTTCCTTCCCCTCCACCCTGAACACCCTCTCCCACCCACATTCCCCGCCTTTAGTTCATGTCCATGTGTCATAAGTTCTTTAGCTTCTACATTTCCCCTACTATTCTTGCCCTCCCCCTGTCTATTTTCTATCTACCATCTATGCTACTGAGTCTTGATTGCTGTTGGCTCATTCATAGGAGGGATTTTCCCTCCAGTTGGCTGACTGTGAGGGCTGACCCTTACCACAGAGTATGAGCTGTTATGCTGGGGCTGACCTTACAAAGCTGAATTTGGCTCAGCAGGGTCTGGTGCCTGCCAAGATGTGCCTATTGGATGTGCCTATTTTTCTCCACCAGAGCCAAGGATGAGTACCTACAAAAAATCTTATGTGCTGACCCTTTAAGAGGGTACCAGAATTTCCAGCAGACCCCCATTCACCCCTACCTCCACTCCCTCTCTACCTGGCAGACAGAATCCCATGGATGAGTACTTCATACTGACTCTGGTGCTCCAGGCTGGGGAGTTTGCCATGGGATTGACACCCCTTGATCTTCTGTGGGGACCTTTGTAGCTGAGAGACCTCTGTGGATTCTCTATGGCAGTGTGGGGTTTTAGGCCAATCCTTTTTGCATCTCCTCCTTCCTACTAGTCTGAATGTGATTTCATCTGTAATCCTTGCTCATAAGAGTTCTGTTCAGCTAATCATCAGTTGATGACTCAGGTGTATAATTTAGTTGCAATGCTGGTTTAATCCTGGGAAGAGCTGAGAGTAACTTTTATCTACTCCACCACCATCTTGGAACCCCACTGTCTGTGTGTTCTCTGTGGTGAGGTGTCTGTCCAAAGCTAATGACCATTTTTCAACTGGGTTGCATGTTTTCTTATTGTTGAGGATTAAGAGTTTTATTAGATATTTGAAGAGCAGTTCTTTATCAGCTACCTGTTTTTAAAACACCTTCTCCAAATCTGTGGCTTATCTTTAAATCAGTTAGAAGACTTACATCCACAAAAAATGTCCTCTTGCCCCTCTCTCCTGCTTTCCATACCATCAGGGGTTTCTTTCTCTTCCTCCAGGGAGAGCCTGGTGAATCCCCACCTCAAGGACCTATGTTCTCCGCTCAGGGAGCCCATCTGTGGATAATAGACACTTTGTTGACCAAGGCATCATCTGGCAGCATCAGAACAAATGGACCCCACCTAACCAGACTTTGAATGAGATGAGGGCTCTCTCCCTCACCCCCAATTAGCAGAGCCCCTCAAACAGAAGCTTAATGTGCTCGATATGTGGGCTTGGGCCAGAATAGAGCTGGAGCAGGGTTCACTGCTGGAGGAAACTGAGGTGTGGTTTGGACTCTGTGGCCTGTCACAAAACCCCAAGCATGATGCTCTAATCTTCTGACATCCTCTGTGAGGCTGCTTGTAAGGTCCCTTCTGTCACACAAACTCAGGTGGGTCCTGTTGTTGCAACTGACAACTGCACTTGATAGAGCATGTTCACCACAGTGGCCCCTGTGAC
>CM052540.1:62351698-62380460 GCA_028533065.1 Trachops cirrhosus | reverse complement strand
AGTCATGTAATGCAAGTATTATAAAAGTTTAGACATCCCCTCAAGGAGAACGTAAGAGATTGTCAAGTCCCACCCCAGAGGGGACCATCATGAGTGTCTTGATGGGTCTCTCAGTCTCCATCTCTCTCACTCTGTTTCCTCTGTCTCTGTCACACACAAAACCATTTTCACATGTGTGGGCCTGCCTGTTGAAATCACAAGTATGTAGTCTATTGAGTTGAATCCTGGGTGCATATGGTTTGTCAATGTGTCTCACCTGAGAAGACACCTGAAGTCATTATTTGTTGGCACATAGAGACCCCTGTACTCACTTCAGCAGGTGCTAAGCTTCCTTCATATGTTTGAATGAGGTTGTGGATCCTATCCCCCAATCTATGGACATTAGTGTTTTTCCCAAATCCTGGTTATTTCGTTAGTGCTCTGATGGATAGTCTCAAAAATACGTCTTTGAAAAATTATGCAAGAATTTCTGTGAGGTAACCTCCTAGCATGAACAGTGAAGGTGAAGTGTGAACCTGTGGAATTTTGACAGGTCCTGCACACTGTTCTCTCAGAGGAGGGTCTTTCCCAGTTCTCCCCAGGGGATCTGCTGGAGCCTCTGCTTCCTCACTTTGTGCCCCAGGCCTGCTCACCACCAGAACACAAGCTTGATGGTGACAGTACTCTTCTCAGTGTTTACAGTGCATGTGTCCCCATGGGGGAGGTCAGGCATCTCTGACATGCACTGGTGTGTGCACTGCCTCCCGTTGGAATTACACGTGTTGTGTTTGCCCCTGTTCCCTTTAGAAAACACTGGCTCTTGAGAGTTTTCTGCACCACAGGATGTTACACCTGTATTTATCCTTGGGTTGTGAGGGATACTGTCCAACTTGTGATTTGTTGTTCCAGCTTTTTGCAATGTTCTCAATTTTTGCTTTGTGTACAGGGAGAGCAAGCAATTGTCCTGACTAGCTCTGGCCCTGGGGTCACACTTAACACAGTGGTCTCTACCCCAAGATTATCCATACAGTTACTAAAAGGGCTTCTTATTTTTTTCCATATGATCTGATCTCTAATCCATCTGGAATTTCTCTTGGAAGTATCAAAAGGCTCTTTCAGATAAAAACAAACAAAAATATTAGAATAGACACAAAAAGACACCTATTGTAAGATTCCATTTACTGGAAACTTCCAGAATAGCTAAAGGAACAGAGACAGAAAGAAGAGCAAGGGTTGCCAGGGGCAGGAGGAGTGAAGAATGAGTACTGGTGCAGGGTGTCCTTTTGGGTGAGGGAACATTCTGCAACCAGACAGTGGTGATGCTTTCACAGCATTGTGAATGTACATCATGCTCAGGAATGGCACAATTTATAATATTAACAATAACTTTTATGATTAATTAAAATGAAGGATAAGAAAGAAAAAAAGAATACAAGAAAAAACCCCAAAAGGACCTCAGATAATAAAAATAAAAAATGAACTGAACATCATGAAAAAAAGAAAAACATTACAATGAAAGAAAATAGTGGAAAAATGGGGTAAAAGTGAAGTTAAAACAAATTCTTCTGATGGGAGAGAAAGAGGAGTTTCAATAAGCTGTCCTAGAGCTGGCCCTGGTGCATTTTCCAGGGGCAGCTCCTCCTCTGGGCAGGTTGGAGGGAGAGCTCCTTGGGCAGGGGTTATGGGGCAGGTCAGGAGGTGCTGAACAGTCTTGTCCAGGCTCCAGAGCTGCAACCAGAGCAACTGCTGGAGGTGGGCAACCCTCCAGGTCTGTAGTGGCCTCCTGGTGTACCCCTGCATCAATCTCCTTCAGAGTAAGACAGGTGTTGAAGCATGAGCTTGCTCTGCCTCCTGGGCTGGTGCTGTACCCACATGCTTGCATTTGCATGTGTCCACCAAAGACAGAACATAGCCAGAACCCAGGACACACACCAGGATGTCCTCCCAGCCGACAGTCTAGTATATGGGTGGTCTGAGGCTGGTTGTTCCTTTTGGTCAGCCTTTTTAAGTGCATCCTGTGTGTCTGGCACTGAACCCTCCCCATAAGTTCACCTGCATCTTCACCCCCATCACATCCCCTCCTCTGCCACCTTCTCACCCTTGGGCTCTGCTCCCTTGGGCTCCAGGTCATCTGGCCATGTATGTTTAACTTGGGCACCGTGCTCTAGGTTGAAGTTAGGAATCATGATCTGCCTATGTAGCCTGGGCAGCTTTGGGGGTGATGTCCTTCTCCGGCTATCCATAGGCCCTGGTTTCCCAGATCCCCAGATGTCTGCGGTCACTTTGTGCCTGCTCTGGCCCTAGATGATGTGGCACACATGCCCCTTGCTGGTGGAGCCAGAGCAGGGCTTTTCGTTGGTCAGCTGCAGTTTCCACAAGACCTTGGTTGAGCTCTGCAATGACAGTGACCTGCAGATTGTCTAGAGGACTCAGGCCCTGCTGAACCCTAGTCACTGCTGCTTCTGCCCACAGGACATTCTGCTCCCAGGTCAGGCCCAGCCCAGAGTCTGCACAGAGCTCCACCCTGGGAAAATGAGATTCACTTCCAGGGCTTGGAATAAACCTTGATCAGAGCACCCCTCATACTCCATGTCCACCCAGACAACCTTGACATGGGGTGTGAACATGACCAGCCCACCAGGCTTCTGATCCTTTCTCACCTGTTTTTGCTTGGGCAGGACATCCTCTCATGAACCTCCTTACAAACACGCACATGTGTGCAAACATACACACACATGGGGAGGTGACCTAGGGCAGCTCAGGTGTGATAACAGTGGTGGTCTGGCCTCAACAAAACTGCCCTGGGCTTCCCTGTGTGTTACCTCTGGGTCCCAATGTGAAAAGGGCCACAGATGTATGGGATGAATGTGAACCCAGTGGTGGACACAGCAGAACATATTATCACTGCTGCCTCTTTTGAAGTCACAGCCTCAGGACATGGGCAGAAAACAGGAAAACATCCTGTTGGGTGTAGGTGTCTCTGGCCAAATGAGCCAACTGTGTAGAGACAGTTTTCCAAAGTGGTTGCCTGGTTACCTGGGTTCCAAGTTCTGTTGGTCTCTACCATCAGAAAGTGAGGTCACCACTTAAAGTAGTGAGGTCACAGATCTTGTCTGGAAGTGAACTCAGGGCTCTTGTTTGAGGAGATGCTAGGGTTAGGGACCCTGGTAGAGAATATACATTGATCCCAATGACAGAAGGTGCAACTGAGTTTCATTGTCTCAGGAAACCCCTGTTTTTTTTTCTTTTTGTGCAGTGCTTATTCTCACATTTTCTCTTTTTGCATGTGTGCTATATTCACAGCACTTTTCTTTGCGAGACTCTTGGTGAATCCTCTGCCATATCTTTGAATTGTACTTGAATTAATGGTGGTATTTCTGCAGATAGGCAACTGGACCATTCATGTCCATCCCTGCACATTCCCTACAGACTTTAGTCTCAACTATAAATTCCCAGACCAATGACTCTGCTTGACCCATTAGGGGTCAGGCATCCATCCATCTTTTGTCAGTTCAAATATAACTGGATAGGGGGTACTGTCTTTGTTCATAGGAGTATTTTTTTTGGTGTGGAAACTTCTCTGGTGAAGAAGTGTAGTGGGGATAGAGTCAAGACCATCTTTAGAAAAGTAGGTATAGGTAGAATGTGCCTGGGATAGGAGGATTCATACCAAAGGAAGAAATGTGATCTGGAGAAAAAGAATGATGGGAAGATGGAAGAGATTAGGTGTTGTAGGAGGAAGTACAGTAGCCATGGAGATGTAGGTTTAGATTTTGTCTGACATGTTTTATATCTTTTTTATGTGTGCATGCTCACACTTGCACTTCATGTGACACAACTTACAGAAAAAAATTTAAATTAAAATTCAGAACTAGTTAAGCCATTTCATTCTGCTTTCTTATTTGCCTTCTATAGACTATTGCTTACTTTTTATATATAATTTTTCTATAATCCAGACTTAATTATTTAAGACTGTTATGTGTGCACCAAACCCCACATATTTTTATTTCTCAGCACACAGAAAAGCTATATTTCCCAAGCAGGTGTGCCATTATAACCAGGTTGTGGTCAGTAGTATCCAGATGCACTTCTATCCCTGGCACCCAAAAACTTTGCAACAATCTCCATACTCTGTCACTCTTCCTGTGTTTACCACCTTGACCCAAAGGATCCAGTATAGGATCCCACATCCCTGGAGGCTGGATAAGCCATGGGGTAAAATAATCCGTTGCTGAATGACCGTATAGAGCAGAGACATGCCCTTTGTCTCTGAGACTTCCATTATATTATGACATGTACAATATATGTTAATTATCATTGGGTTTTTTAATGTTAATTGCTATGGTTGTTAGTTTTATCCTTGCTAGTATATTAAGGATATATATTTTTCCAAAAAATTTTAAATTATTTTATTACAGTTGTTTCAATTTTCCCCTGTTGCTCTCCCCTGCTCCATCCACCCCCTGTTCTCACAATCAATCCCCACCCTGTTGTTCATGTCCATGGGTCATTCAGTTACAGTTGACATTCAATATTATATTTGTTTCAGGTGTACAGCATAATGATTAGACATTTATATAATTTATGAAGCAATCCCCCTGATAAGTCTAGTTAGTATCCACTTGGCACTGTATATATTTATTGTTAATATACTACTGACTGTATTTCTTGTTCATCTCCATGACTATTTTGTAACTGCCAATTTGCACTGTTAATCTCTTCACCCTTTTTACCCATCCCTCAACCTTCCCTCAACTTGTAACCATCAGTTTGTTCTCTGTATCTATTAGTCATTTTGTTTTGTTTAGATTCCATATATAAGAAAAATCACATGGAATTTTTACCTGTCTCACTTACTTCATTTAGCATAATACCCAGTAGTTCCACTCATGTTTTTGCAAATGGTAAGATTTCATTATTTTTTATGGCCAAGTAATATTCCATTGTATATATGTACCAAATCTTCTAAGCCCAGTTATCTATTTATGGACATTTAGGTTGCTTCCATATCTCAGCTAATTTAAGTTATGCTGCAATGAATATAGGGATGCATATATCTTTTCAAATTAATAGTTTGGATTGATCCTTTTCTTGAGTTTTTGCCTTTTTATTTAGTGTGTGGCAGAGAGGGTGGCATATTTTAATAAAAAACTAATAAATCTGTAAGATAGAGCAATGAGGTTAGAATAGAGTGAACATAAATTTGACACTAAATTCTTTTTTTGTTTAAAGATGAAATATCCAGCAATATACCTAGATGTTTAATCCTCAGGAATGACATATAGTTATTTGGTGATTTATTTTTTGATTACAGAAATTGTTTGATTTACATAAAATGTTTACATTTCATAAGTTGTAAATAAGTTCACTCCAAAATGCCAGTGAGAGTGCACCCTTTTACTCAAGTAGTGCAGGAAGAAATTTTCTTAAGGAAAAAACATTTTCTCTGCCCAATAATTAGCTTCGTGTAATAGAAATATAAAGAGAAGTGCAATTCATTATTGTTCACATTTTTCCTTATCACACATATAGCTGACATAGACACATAATAAATTGATACATGCAACTGTATCAACATACTCACTCCTTTATGCTAAGATGCTTCACATGCTGGTATGGGTGTATGGCTTGTTTTATTCTGCTGCTTTGGCATTTCTAACAGTCCTTTACTAGTGTTTTGTTTTGTTATTAATTCTGAATTTGCAAGTTATAAAATTTTCTAAAAGTTGTAGGAAAAGCACTGGACCAGAGTCAATGATTCTGTTCTTATCTCTGCCACTGTTTGGCCCATGACCCTAGTCAGTTCCTCATCCTTTGGACCTTGATTTTCTTAACTATATGATTAAATTGGACTAAAGGGATTGGTTTTGTCATCAGAGGGGCCTGGGTTACTTTGGGAAAGTTCTATAGCTTCTTAGATCCCCATCTTTTTAATTTATAACATAGGGATCTTGTCTTTTCCCTCTCAGGTCAAGGTGAGCATTAATGAGACATATCTCAAATCCTGGTTCACAGTGAGTACTTAATTATTTGCTTTCCTTGCCCTGTTCTCCTGCTATTGAAAGTTAACCCCATTCTCCCCAGAGGAGCTGCAAATATGGGAATTTAGTCTTCTTTATTTTGTTGGAGGTCAGACTGTTGTAACTTTTACTAGGCAGAACTGGACTTCTGTCCTACTCTCTTGGTGATCAAAGAACATATGCCTAAAAAGAGAGTGTGTTGGAGACATCAGGTACTGCACATCACACACACTGGGAACACCCATATTGGGGAACACCCAGTCATGTGCAAAAGCAGGGATGCACACACACATAGTTTGAACTCAGTGTCTTATGAAATTGAACTCAGACATTACATGTATCTTTCTATTCTTACTCATTCTTGTATAATACCATCAGAGACAGAAGGAGAGAGAAGAGTCAGAAGGAAGGTGAGGTTCTTGTATCTGCTGCATGATGATGCTCTGACAGTATCATAGTAAATCTACAAGGAGGTCATCAAAGAAAAGTTATCAAGAAATGTCTTTACAATCCATGGGTTGTAATCTCTTTTTAGGGTATTGATTTCTTTTTGTCATTTGTAAAAGATCTAAAAAGAGCACAAACACCACTGTCTTCCTTCAGCAGAACTTATGTTAGTGAGAGTGAGAAGTGTCCCAAGTGACCTATGAGCTGGCCAAGGTAAGAAACAGTTTCCTGGGCCAGTTCTTGGCCTCGTTACTACTCTCTAGAAGGTCCACTCATTGTCTTTACTGTTATCATACAAATGAAGAACTAGCCCAGGGCTGCTTTGCTTCTAACCAGCTTATAACTTTCAGCTAATATTGTAATTTTTGAGCTTTCAGTTCCCACATTTTAGCATTAGGGAGTTAGACATCATCGATCTCTTATATTTCAGGTTCCAGCACTAGATGATTCGAATATAGGATTTTTCTCAAGTATTTCTAATGCATGTGTCTCAAAATAAACTATTTTTTAGCTCACCTTGGTCCATTTTCTTGCCTTTGTCTATGCAGCATCTAGACTACACAATAATTTGCTCCCTATTTTTTACTTCAGTCATGTTAAAATTATCCTCTTCCTCAGAAGTAATATTCATGAACTTATAGACTTGATGATAACACATACATAAACATACCATATATCTAACTATTAACAGTTTTTGTGTTCTTGCATGCAGTAACACATTTTGCAAAATGCTACTGTAGTATTTTTGAGAGAGATTGATATACAACTACTCAAATTTAATTTTTCTATCCTGAATAGCTTATCTGGTGGGGATTATAAATTGATATGCCAATATTTATACTGGTTCATAGGCTATTTCCCACTAGCTACAAAAAATCTGAAGTGTATCATTTTTGCTCCAAAAAGCTTTGAAAATGGTAACCTTGTCTTCCCAGTAACACCTGCTCATCTATACCTGAACTTTAGTGTAACATAACTGTAGCATAGATTATAAGATCAGAAGAGCAAGGAAAGGGGCATAAGGAGGGTTCAAAAAATAGTTCAGATCAAGTTATGGGTTATGGAACTTTCTCTTTTTAGTAAGAAAGCATTGGGTCCTATAACAATGCATTAGGTATATTCTTCTTCTATAGTTTGGCATTGGAGCCGAGTTGCACATATACCTTCTTTAAACTCCCTTTTAGATATTTAAAATATCTAATGTGCTTATACATTAAATCTTGGAAGATGAATTTCTTGCATGTCTGGTTTTAAAAGTGTTTCACAAGACTTGGAGTTCATGAAACATACAGTAAGTTTAAACCAGCCTAATTTGAAATTACCTGATAATAATTAGCATTCTTCCAGGTTGGAGTTGATTTATCATGCCTTTGTAAGGCACTGAAAATATGAAAGGAGAGAAGAAGTATTTCAAAATACAGCATAAAATCAACAATAAAATGTATATTTATAACCTGAGAAGTATGATTTCATCTTGGAGAATTTCCAACCCTGTAGCAGTAATAAACATGATTTTCTCTGTACAATATTGTAGTTATTAAGCACTTCAGGGGACTTGTGAATATATCAAATTGTGAGATCAGTTTTGCATATCTGAATACATATTTTTAAGTATGGTAAAAATGTGGAAAAGTATCAGAACTGGTTATTATTTGTTCATGTTTTCCAAAAGGGTTTTAACAAAAAAAAAACTCATTCTTACATCCTGCTATAAGCCAAACTGAGGCCAGAATGGCCTGTAAAGTGACGTAGTTTTAATAAATGCAGATTCAATATGGTACTGAGATAAGATTAGACCCTTAAAGAACTTCAATAAAGTACCACAGATTCTGATTTATGCTCATAAAAGTCATAGAGAGCTAGGTGGTTTGGAGAATGTAGTGCTATCAGATAATTTAGGGTGATGTATACTCCTGTTTTTTATTTAAAAATTTAAGTAAGAAATCAGTATGGGAAGTTAAGGCACTGAATTGAAATGCCTCCACTTGCTCTGTTGGCATTATTTTGGCTTCCTTAATGCAAGTCAATTCAGTCCAACCAACATTCATTGACAATGTGTATTGTATCAGGCACTGTGATAGGTGTGGGAGCTACAAAGTCAAAAGTTATTAGTCTGGGAGAACTGTCCCTGGCACATGGGACAGTGTGAGAGAGCAGTTCTAGGCTGACACCAGAGTATGCACTTCCCAGATTTGGTTAGTATTCTGAATTAGTATTTAGATTAGTGATTACAGATTCCAGTGGGACAGGGATGCATGGGTAAGTGGAGGTTTGTGGAAGTCAGTATTTCCAATGAGTCATCTTACTGTTGTGCTGGGTTGAGTTTCTATCCAGTTGGGTTAACCTGGAAAATCCAGCTTTAAGTAGCTTCAGATGGATGGTTTATCTACTGAGAAGTTATCATTTCTCTGTGGGGAGAGGGGTGATGACCTGTGCATGTCCAAGAGCATTATAATTAAGACAAATAAAATTTAAAAAGCATTTTATTGACATTCCTTTTTACAGGGCTGTTAGATTATAGCAAAACAAAGAAATTACTTTTTTTTTCTGATGTGGGCATGTGGCAGCATGTGGCAAGGATGAGAAAGGTGTAGACTTGGATGATGAAAATGGTGTATTAGATATTGGGGGTCTGCTCAGGCTAACCTGCCTTGCCCTTTATCACCCCAGTGTAGGAGATTCAGACTCTGCTTATAAGCCCTTGGGCTCTTGGCTTTAGAATAGCTGATGCAAGGCCTCTGCAAGTCACATGTACTCAGTGATGCAGTCATGAAAGTGGCTTTCATCCCATTTTAAGTCTCTTTCCAAAGGGTGAAATATTTTGGGAGGTGATGGGGAGCATAGAAACCAAGTATAAGGTGATGTAGGTTACTTAAAATATTTTCTCTGTACTTTCCAACATGTTGCACTTTCAGTTCCAAATTTGCTTGGCTACCAAATTCTGGTTCTGACTAAGCAATGAAATGTTGTGATAGTTTTGGAAATAAATATAAAAACTGATGTGCCCCTTCTTACATTTAACTACTCTGTTCTCCTTTATAACATATACTATGGGACTGTCTTGACAGAGAAGTACAGACCACAAACAGAAGCAAAATTTCAATTGCACAGGCTAATAAAAGCAGCCAATGACATAGATATGTTCAATAAGCTGACTCTCAATATAGTTTGCATTTGTGAATAATAATATGGCTGCCATTTGATAAGCGATTTGTAGGAAATTTTGTTATGTATGTATGTATGTTATGTAAAAGTTGTTACATAAGTAACAACTTTTATTTAATTTGAGACTCACAATATTCTTTTGAATTAGCTATCGTGGTACCAGTATACTTGAAAGATAAAAAACCTGAAGCTTACAGAAGTTAAGAACTGAGTTGAAGCCAGGATCTAAATTTAGCCATTTTCATTCCATTGCCCATCCATTTTTATTATTACACTCTATTGCTTACTTTGCAATGATATATCAAGTTTTTCTGATGTAATTTTCATGTTGTTATGAGACTAGAGGTACACTTTTCAGCAAAACCCTTTAATGGACCATTTAGACCATGAAAGGACGGGCTCCAAGGCCATGTGTTTCAAACTGTGGGGGTTATCAACTGAATGCCTGTGTCTCCCACCCCCAATTCACATGTTAAAGCCCTAACCACAGTGTGATGTCAGGTGGCGTCTTTGGAAGATAATTAGATTTAGATGATGTCATGAGGGTAGGGCTCCCAGGATGGGATAACTGTCCTTATAAAAAGAGGAAGAGAAACCAGATATCTCTCCCTCTGTGCTATGTGAAAACATAGCAAGAAGGTAGTCAGAAATCCAGGCAAGCCAGGAAGAAAGCCCCACACGGGAATGGAACCAGCAGGCACTTTAATGTCTAGCACTGTGAGAAATAAACTCCTGGGGATCAAGTTTCCAGTCTATGGTGTTTTGTTATGGCAGCCCTAGCTGACTACAACAGTGGGTTATAACCAATTAATATGTTAAAAAGTCATGGATTTTAATCATTATTAATTGATTGTCAGTATTATTAAAAAAAAGAAAATAGAGGAGACTAGAAGTATCAGAATACATAGTAGCAAGAGTAACTATTATTCCATGAAACTTTTGTTTTGGTATATATATGTATACACACATATGATTTCTTTGTGTACATATGCTTATGTATCATATGTGTGTGCATGTGTATGCGTGTGTTCACAATATAAAAGATATCTTTTACTATTGATTTCAATCAAAAAGTTTGAAAACCATTACCTTAGGATACAGATAGGCTGGGAAAACATTAAGATGAAAAGATATCTAACTTATCCTACATAAGGAATGAAGAGGGGTTTGGGAATATTTGTGGGGATCAAGCAACAAAGGAGTAAGTGAAAAAGAAGAACAAGTTGAAAGAAAGAAGGAACTCCTATACTAATTGAAATAAGCCAGGCAGTGAAAGACAAATACTATATGATCTCACCTATAATAGAAGCCTAGTGAACAAAACAAACAAATGAATGGAATAAAGGAATGAACTGACAGGGACCAGGAGGGAGTGGGGCAGGGAATAAGAGAGGAAAGAAGGGGAAAGGTCTAGTCAAGAAACATGTATGAATGACCCATGGACATGGACAACTAGGTAGAGATTCACTGTAGGTGGAGAGGTGGTGGTGGGTGGGGCAGGGGAAACAATAAGGGAAAATTGGGACAACTGTAAGAGAACAACAACAACAAAATGATAAAAATCACAAAATGTTTTTTAAAAAAGAAGAACAATCAAAATAGAGATAAATTCTTAGATGGAGAGCAAGCTGACAGCTCTGGGTTGGGGGGAGTTGGGGTCAAGGTATTGAGCAAAAAGGAAAAAGACTCTTGGACTTGGAGTGTGGTGATTACGGGGGAGTCCAAGGACAATAAATGGTAATGGAAAACATATAATCAGTAAGGAAGTGAGGAAGTAAGTAAGTAAGTAAATAAATAAATACCTAGTGGGTTTCAACAGCATGTCAAGTGAATGGCCTCTGAGTGGAAACAATATGAATTTCTCAGGATGAAGATATGGTGAGGGACTTTTAATAATAAGAATGTCTATTTCTTATGTTTAAGTTGTTTTCTGTGCAGTTCTGTACTGCACCTTATCTTTACCTCCACCCTCTCTGCTTTGCTAGAAATCTTCAATAGACTCTAATAGGTATATAGCTTAGATCCAGTGGGGAAGTGGAACTGGAGAGGTATCCAACAAAACTCAAAGCAGAATGAAAGAATTGAGTAGAAGCAGAAACTGGGACTCTAGGTGACTGGGGTTATTAGGGGTGATGCTGGCTTTCCTACAGTTACAGAACAGACCTGGGTGGGGGGAATGATATACTATTACCAAGTGGATCCCTCCTTGTGCTCCAGACGTCCTCCCACCATACTAGGTTTGCCTTGCCCACTACCAGGGAAAGACGTCTCTCAATGCCAGAGATTGGTGAAAAGGAAAGGAATTATTTATTTAAAAAGGTATACAGACTCAGAGTATTGACTTAATGTCTTCATTAAAATACTAAAGTCCTTTAGAATACCCATTGATGCACACAGTCCTTCCTTCTCCTTCTGCCCAGTCAGGGGTACTGTATCTCAGGAAAAGAAGTAAAAGTCCATGGCTCAGGTAGCCCCTCGGTTCCCAGCACCATTAGTTGTGGCTGTGTTGCCACTGGGATCTCCAGTTAATCCAAAACCATGTGGCATCTTCTCATGGCCCACCAGCAAGAGTCCTTTCACCCTTTCCCTTCCCAGCAAGGTCTCTCCTGCTTCCTAAGCCACATGGCAAAAAGGAGCACCCCAAAGCTGCATGGTCCCAACTATCCAGTGTGGCTGCCATGCCTACATTTAAATCCTAGTGCCAATCTTCCTGGGCAACCCCATTTCCAACTCCCGCACACAATTAGTTACACATGCCAGCATTCCTGTATTTTTCCAGCCTTTCTGGGCTGCCATAGTAAGTCCAGGCAGGTGTGGCCCCATGGTGTGGAGCCAATCATCTCCAAGCTCTCAAGCAGGTGCTGTAACCAGGGGAAGTTGCCTCCCATTTACATCCTGGGTGGAAGTCACTTCCATCCCCCTGGCTCAAAGTCTAGCCACACCTATTTAACATATCCATGAAACCAGTTAAAACTTATAGATATGTTAAATGACCATGCCTGAGGTTATTTGCAAAACTGTTGCTATGCAAAACAACCCTGCTCCCTGTGTCCATTCCCCCAGTTCAGACCTATGGGGGTGAGGACATCCATATTTTTAATATTTCCTGGACACACTGAGTTCTGGACTCCCTTACAATTCCTTCTTTGGGGGGCCCTCTGGCTGCACTTTCTTATGCTACTGCATCCTAGGAAATGAGGGTTGAAGTCAACTTTACTTACATCCAAAAGGATAATGTACCTCTAGTAAACTGGTGGCATGGAGACATCCAAGAGGTTGACAAGGAGACACCATGTATTTCCCCTGCCCACTTACGCCTGCCTCTTGCTCTTGTTTCTTTCTTTCTATACAGTGGATATTACAAAAGAGTAGTCAGGAGAGATGGAAGAATATTAGATGTGAAAGACAGACATAATGACTCAGACTCAATCTCAGACACTTTGAGAACTAAATGTGTGTATGTGCATATATCTCCTTCGGTACAGAGCTGGGTGTTCTCATGATACCAAAGCTTAGAGTATATGTGATTTTCAGTATGTGATGTTTCCAACACAGTCCTCTTCTAGTATGATTTTATTTTCATTGGGTGGCAGCTTGAAATAGTGAAAACATACTGGCCTGACCTCCAGAGGTGTGCATTCTTGTCTGCTCTTGTCTTGTTTCCACCGTGATTTTTGAGCGGTCTCTCACTTTGGCTTTCTTGTAAAAGGGAGAGGAAGGGTTTCATTTGTTCTGCTCTGTAGCAGCTCTAACGTTGTTTGATGTAAGTCAGTGTTGTTAGATGTGATATGAGTGAATGGTGTTTCATATGAGTCCTTGGAGGCTACCTGGAGACCCTTAGGAGGTTTCTAGATAGCCTGGGGGAAGAAGGATCCCTCCCCTGGGCCTGTTTCCACTCTCTCCTTACCACCCTCCATAGCTTACCCAAGAGCAACCCTGCATTTCTGTCTGTTTTATGTATTGAGATTCCCTTTACAAAAAGAAAAAAAAAGTGTGAAAAACTGCTGCACTAGACAATCCACAAGGGAGACTGTTCACTTGTCAATGACTAAGAAAGGCTTGAAACCTGAAACCAATAGGAAACTAAGCAACTGAAAAATATTTTTCATGGAAAAATTTCAAAACTACAAAGGGATATAAAAAAGGCCTCACAGTCCATTTTATGGCAGGTGGAGAGCAATATAATTAATGAACAATATGTGCTAAATATTTGGATGATACATGATGATGAGCTATCATCACATATTGTAAAATATTTAGTGGGCTACACTAATTCATTGTCTTTCTACAATTATGACATGGCATAGGTTAATGAGTTAGTAGGTGGAGCAACTTACTTTATGCTGGGATTGGTCAAGTTCAAGTTGAACACACAACTTTGGCCCAGGTCTCTATTCCTGGCTGACTTCTGGGGAGTAAATCTTCTCACTCTGAAAGGCTGAGACCAGCCAGTTCTACATCAAACTCATGTTGGTGTTGACCAGATTGGAGCTGGCTTGAACAGAGAGGAAATAGCAAGTAATGAATAATAACAACAGCTAGCATTTACTGAATACTTATTATGTATCAAAATCTAGTCAAGGTGTTTTCTTATAACCCTTACCACAATTCTTTACAGAGAAAAAAAAAAAACTAAGCAAGGCTTAGTGAGGTTAAATCATTTCCCCAAAGTCACTACAGCTGGTGAGTGATCACCCATTAATGGCTCCATTTCTGTTCTTCCTTAATTATGCTTTGTAGCTGCTCATAACAAAATGCCTCTTGAGCCTTATTCATTGCAAGCATTGTTGGGCCACATTCTAATATGTAGTCTTTAATCTTAATTTATAATTATTTGTTTATTCAATCAAAAAGAGTCATAGAACATGTGCTATGTGAATGGCATTATTAATGGAACTTGGAGGTTAAGATATAATTTATTTTTTAAATATATTTTATTGATTATGCTGTTACAGTTGCCTCATTTCCCCCCCTTTATTCCTCTTGTCCAGCACACCCCTCCCACCCACAATCCCCCCTACTTAGTTTGTGTCCATGGATCATACATATAAGTTATTTGGCTTCTACATTTCTTATACTATTTTTAACCTCCCACTGTCTATTTTGTACTTGCCAGTTATGCTATTTATCGCCTTTACCTTTTTCCCCATTATCCCCCTCCCACTCCCCACTGATAACCTCCATGCAATCACCATTTCTGTTCCTGCTATAATTGTTTGCTTAGTTTTTTTTTTGTTGTTGTTGTTGTTTTTTTAGGTTTGGTAGTTGATAGTTGTGAGTTTGTTGTCATTTTGCTGTTTATATTTTTTATCTTTTTCTTTTTCTTAGATAAACCCCTTTAACATTTCATATAATAAAGACTTGGTGATGATAAACTTTAACTTTGTCTTCTATGGGAAGCACTTTATCTGCCCTTCCATTCTAAATGAAAGCTTTGCTGGATAGAGCAATCTTGGATGTAGGTCCTTGCCTTTCATGACTTGGAATAGTTCTTTTCAGCCCCTTCTTGCCTGTAAGGTCTCTTTTGAGAAATGAGCTGACAGTCTGATGGGAACTCCTTTGTAGGTAACTGTCTCCTTATCTCTTGCTGCTTCTAGGATTTTTCTCCTTCATTTTCATCTTGGGTAATGTAATTATGATGTGCCTTGGTGTGTTCTTCCTTGGGTCCAACTTCTTTGGGACTCTCTGAGTTTCCCAGACTTCCTGGAAGTCTATTTCCTTAGCCAGAATGGGGAAGTTCTCCTTTATTATTTTTTCAAATAAATTTTCCATTTCTTGCTCTTCCTCTTCTTCATCTGGCACCCCTATGATTCAGATGTTGAAATGTTTAAAGTTGTCCTGGAGGTTCCTAAGCCTCTCCTCATTTTTTTGAATTCTTATTTCTTCATTCTGTTCTGGTTGCATGTTTATTTCTTTTTCTGTTCCAAACCATTGATTTGAGTCCCAATTTCCTTTTTGGAACTGGTGGCTCCCTATACATTTTCCTTTATTTCACTTAGCACAGCCTTCACCTTTTCCTCTATTTTGCAGACATACTCAACCAATTCTGTGAGCATCCTGATTATCAGTGTTTTGAACTCTGCATCTGATAGGTTGACTATCTCTTCATTGCTTAGTTCTATTTTTTCTGGAGATTTGATCTGTTTTTTCCATTTGGGCCATATTTTTTTTTGTCTCAGCGTACCTTTTATATAGTAAGGGGCAGAGACTTAGTTATTGGCCAGGGGCAGGCAACCCAGGTTGCTACCTTGTGGTGCTATATTTGGGGGAGGGTTCAGAGTGGGAACAATGCTGCTTGCTCAGCTCTATGTGGCTTTCAGTCACTTCCCCCTCTAGCCACTAGCAAACTGAGCCCTTCTTGTGCTGATTCTGGGTGTGTGGGCTTGTGTACTTTTTAGGGCTCTGTGGATCTCTCCAATGAACTATCCTGAGAGGCTTGGAGTTTCTCCCATTGCTGCCACAACACCCACAGATTTTTACAGTCACAGGTTTTGAGTTTTTATTTCCCCGTACTGGAACCTTGGTTTATCCACATGCAAATGTGGGACAGCCATGTCCACCATCCTCCACCTTGCAGTGCTTTCTCTCTGTCAGGCTGACTGTCTCCACCCCTTCTACCAGTCTGAGTGAACTTTTCTTCTTTAACTCCTTGGTTGTTGGACTGCCATACAGTTTGATTTTCTGGAAGTTTTCATTATTTTTCACTTTTAAATTTATCGTTGTCCTTCTTTTGGTTGTGCCAGGAGGCAAAGTGTGTCTACCTACACTTCCCTCTAAATAATTGGTATCTTATAAATGCATTAGGTCTAAGGATAATGTATCCTACATTTGGATTTTTGTTTTAGTAGAATAACTTTTATTGCTCCTAAGTGAAGTTTAAGTTTGTGGCATAATCCATAAGCATGGAAACACATGCTACTAAACAAATATTTACTTTCTTGACTTTGCTATTTCTGTGGCTTTTCTGGACCAGCTTTATTGACAATATTCAGTCCCTCTCCCTTTTTTGGATTCTGGTGTTTATAGTCATTGTCTACTGTATAGGATGCCAATGTTTGCCATCAGAGCACTGATTGGTCTCCATATCAATGCATATGATCAAATGTGTTGTACAACTGGAAATCCTGAGATGTAGTTCTCATTCCTTGATGATTGGCATGCATAATGGGTAGCACCAGTCCCTGGTTTTGGACCTAGCACTCTCAGGTTCAGCAGTGACATTTGTGGAGACATGTTCTAGAAATCCTATAGAAACAGAGTTTAATGATTTGTGGGTTTTTAACAGACTAAGTTACTTCCTTCTTTGTGTTTCTCCTGTTATCATAGTTATCATAGTTATCAGATATTTGGTAAGAAACACTTAACAACCAAGCTGCTGAAAGCAAAACCTTGATAGGCTTCTCTGCTATTAAATGCATTCTCTAGGAGAGTCTTTGTAATGGATCCATCTTCCCATGATTCATGGGTCAATTAGCAAACTTTAAAACCTAACTTATTAGCTGGACAAAAGTGTCATGAAAATAAGGGACCCTGTTTATATGAAAAGAGAAAATCCTGAACTATATGAGACACCTCTGAATATTTTGCTATTGATTATTTATTATTTGTGCTCTTAGAAATTTTAAATATATTCATTGGGCATCAATTGTGAGATAAAGCAAATAGGATCAACATGTTCTTTGCATGGTCTTTGATGGTTAAATCTTACTTCTTGACTTGTTTTTGTCTAACTGTCAAAAGCTACTTATGGATCCAGAGATTTAACACTCAATAACTTGTAGACTTCTTAGGAAAATGTGATAAAAATATGATTTTTGTGAGGCCTAGAAGGTCAGAACCGGAGCCAGGGTATAGGTAGACATAAAATGGGGGCCAGGCCAGGAGGAATGAAGGTAGTGGCCAAGAAAGTATGAATAAAAGGAAAGTGAAGAGGTTTTGTTTCTCTTGAAGTAAAAGCAGCCCTGTTTAGGGAGAATGAGGAGCATTCTAATAGTAAATAACTACTAATGAGGGTCAAAGGGGAAAAACACCTGGGGAATCCCTATGACAAAGTATAAATCATGTTTACACTGTCTTTATTATTTTTATTTCCATCTGAAAAAGATGAGAAAACAGGTTGAATAGGTCACATAACTAGAAAGTAATGAAACCAGATATTTTTTCATTTCAGAGGCCACATTTTTTATCTGCAGAAAAAAAACATATTACAACCTGTGTTTAAAAAAATATCCAATTGAATTGGTTAGATTCCAAATGCTGTAATCTATTTTTATGTATCCCTAATTTCTATGGTAATGAAGAATGAGAGTTTGCTTGGTTTAGTTACTTCATAGGACTGAAGACCACTTTCTTTTTAACTTAAAAAATTATGACTTGAAGTACTGAGTGGGGCTCAGAAGCCTTAGACATTTTCATTCTGGAATCTTCTACCACCAGTCCCAGGTGTCTGGTCTCAGATTGCTTTCCCACATGGAGTTTTGTGACATAACTACAGGAAGCACCACTCATGCTGTCATCTATGTAAACACTTAGTGCAGATGATACCCATGGAGTTGCGTGATGTCAGGATCCTGGTCCCATGTGGCTCCATTCTGTTCAACTATCTTTCTGATGTGAAAGCTGCCCCTTATTTCACTCTCTCTCAATAAGCACAGATTGGCTCATTAAAGTATGAACTCCAAGTGTGGAAAGACCTGATTCTGCATGGCTCCCGAGGCATGAATTGTAGAGATCTCTAGATTTTGAGGTAGAAAACTCAGGGGAAGGTGAGGGGCTGAATAAAGGTAGGATCAGTTTTGGAGTCACAAATATGTTGTGCCTCTCTATTGGGTTTATGCTACTGGTGGGTACATGCCTGTACATTCTGGTGACGATTTTTCCCCTCATCTCAGAAATGCAGAATTTTAAGAGAGGGTTGTAATGTACTAATGTGATATCAGATGTTTCCACTATGGACTAATATTTATGAAAAAGTGGGTCAGGGACAACAATGTTTCAGGGAGAGTTTTACATATTAATCCCATTACAATAAACAAATTGATGTTGGCACATTGTAATTCTTCCCACCTTAATTTACTTCCGTAGTCACTTTTGCATTACCAGCTGTGTGCAAAGGCACTCAGGTTCCTGCTCTCTGGGAATTTAAGATCCATTTGTCTGCCAATAGATAATGTTTGTTCTGTGGAGTGACTTACTGAAATTCTATTTATTTATACTGATAACAGGTATGTTACTTAAAACTTTAGTAGACCTATAACAATTAGACAATGGGACAATACAACTAAATTCTTTTTAAATGTGAAAACTCAAAATTGTAAATATTTCAAAATTTTTGAAAACTATAGATTGTATTTTCATTTGAAGTCCACATCTATGTGCTGTCAGAATTTTTTATTCTTTGTTTCTTGTGCTGGAGCCTTCTGGCTCAAGGACTTTAGGACTTTTCCTCTTATCAGTTGAGAGTTAATCCAAGACACATCATCTTTTAACTTCTCCCACACCACCATTAACTCTGACTCCTAATTGGCTAAAGCCTCAGTAGTTGAGTGGGCCTGGCTCAGTATGAAGTCTGCTCTTGCAGAATCCTCTGAACAAGCTGAAGCAAAGTCTATGATTTGCCCCTTCCCCTTAAGAGAGGTATTCCCACTGAAGTGCTGTGTCCATGGCCTGTGGAAGGATGCACAGGCACTGTGATGGTGGGTCTCATGGCCCCAGCACCCACTGAAGCCCTGTCATTATTTGACTATCTGTCTCTACCTTGTTGTCTTTGGTAAACATCAATAGCAGATTTCAAAATTTCTGCTGGCTTCCTCTTCTCATCCATTTACCCAGGATGCCATTAATTATCCTTTAGACAGATGATATGTTTTAAAAGATGCAAACTAACATGAATGGGCCATATGAATTGTAGACATAATATCTAAAAGCTCAAAAATTGGAAATTTTTTTCTGCATGCTATTTCTCTCCTTTTTTAAAAAATAGAAAAGACATAAAACACAAGTTGAGTTTTGAGATGACCTTTGTGCCCCTTTCCTTACCATCAGTCTTTGACCTGTCTAATGAAAGAAGGCTGGGTATGTACTAAACGATATGTAGTAAAATCATGGTTGGGTCTTCAAGTAAGTTGTGGACTCAGCAGGCTTAGGGCATATGTTCTGTTGTGCTTCCTGTGCAGGAACCCATGTAATGCCACTATATTTCTGTCTTAGGCCCTAGTTTAACATCACTGGGTTAGGGAAATCTCCAACCTCTAACTGTTTTCTGTGAGGTCTCCAGTTTGCCTTGGCTTTTCCTATGTGATTACCTGCTCTTTCATCTGGTATCTTTGTTCCTTCCCCAGCTCCTCTCTATACTTTAGATATGAATACTTAGATTCTACCCCTTAGAGCCCAGAGTGCTGGGGCAAAATGAGCATTATAGTACTTGAAATAAAAGCATTTTAGTTTTTATTGTCAGGAATCATTAATATGTAAGTCATTCATTTATTTATTCTTTTGGCAATTATTGGATTATTGAGTACCTTCTATGTGCTTGAGAATGTTTTATAAATTGAGAATACAGGGATCTAGAAATCTCAGTCCTGACCAAATAGAGTCTATATTGTTTTGTCATTGTTCTCCAACTAAGGTCGTATACCTCAACTAAACCTACTTGAGGTCAGAGAGTGACAGTTGGATTCACAAAGTTATGACTTTCTTGTCATTTCTCTAGAGTTGCTCAACCTAATGGTGATTTTGAGATACCAAAAGGGCTTAGAATCTTGTCCACACTGAGTGTGGCAGTGTATTTGCAGAGTAACTCTATCTGAAGCTACATGGGAAGAATAGTTTCCTGAGTTATCATATTTAGATTGTTATGTATTTTCTAGGATGGTCCAACAACAATTTCATGTAATTTTTTTGGGGGGTGGGGGGTCAGTCCATTAAATAGGTAACTAAATATGATATTATTTAAAAACCTTTTAAGTCTCTTTACAAATAAAAATACTCTTATCAAACTTGGAATTCTGAATTTTTGTTTGGAATTACAGGTAGGAATTTAGTATGAATGTACGTTGACAGTTTTCAGTACTATCTTAGCACAACTGACATTTACCTTGACTAGGAATTAAATTCTGACAATAGTTTCCAACTTTAAAAGTTTGCATGGCCAAGTACACCAAAAGGAAAGGTAGGGAAGTTCCAACCATGGGTTTACTTTCTGTTAAAAGTAGTATTTTATGGATATGGTTAAAGATCATGCTTACAATAGAATTAGATGCATTATTGTGCCTTAAAAGAACTTGAAAATTAGCTGCCTCTTCCCTCTCCTACTCTCTCTATGAACATGAGCAAAAACAAATGTGGTGGGATAGGTTATAAAAATGGGGGGTCCTTATAACCTGGAGAGTCTTGATATTACCTAATACAGGTCTTTTGTACCTGGAGCTTTTTCAGGGGTTGGGATGGAGGGGTTGGAGTTTTTGTGGTAACTGATTTGCTTTGTTAGCCAACAGCATCAAACCAAAGCAGACCAATGCTTGCCTGTGGATTTCAATTCTCCTTACAAATTCATTTAAAGTCTTCTTAAATTGTTTGGAAGCATAGAATTGCTGTCTTTTTGTGTCCAATCTGCCTTTTTTTGTATTGAATATGTTGGGATGACATTTGGTTAATAAAATTATAAAGGTTTCAAGTGTACAATTCTATAATACATCATCTATATATAACATTGTGTGTTTACTACCCAAAGGCAAATCTCCTTCCATCACCATTTATTTCCCCTTTTCCCTCTTATACTTTCCTCCATCCCCTTTTCCCTCTGGTAATCCCCATACTGTTGTCTGTGTCTATGACACTTTTTTTGCTCTTAATCCTTCACCTTTTTCACCCATGTCCTCAACTGTTCTCCCCTTTGACAGCTATCAGTCTATTTTCTGTATCTATGAGTCTGTTTTTCTTGTTTCTTTGTTTATTTTATTCATTAGACTCCACATATAAGTGAAATCATACGGTATTTGTCTTTTTATGACTGGCTTATTTTACTTAGCATAACACTCTCCAGGTGCATCCATGCTGTCACAAAAAGTAAGATTTCCATAAGTTTTAATGGCTGAATAGTGTTCTATTGAGTATGTACCACAGCTTTTTTATCTGTTCTTCTATTGATTCTTCTTCCAAATCTTGGCTATTGTAAATAATGCTTCAGTGAACACAGGGATGCATATATTCTTTTGAACTAGTTTTTTGATTTTCTTCAAATATAGCCCAGAAGTGGAATTACTGAGTCAAAAGACAGTTCCATTTTTACTTTTTTGAGGAAACTCCATCCTGCTATCCACAGTGGCAGTACCAATCTGCATTACCACGAATAGAGCAAAAGTGTTCCCCTTTCTCCACATCCTCACCAACACGTGTTGTTGATTTATTGATGATAGTCATTCTGACAGGTATGAGGTGATATCTCATTTTGGTTTTAATTTGCATTTCCATAATGATTAAGTGACATTGATCATATTTTCATATATCTTTTGGTCATCTGTATGTCCTGTTTGGAGCAGTGTCTAATCAGGTCATTTGCCCATTTTTTAAATTACATTTTGTTTGTTTGTATGTATCTCTTTTTTTGGTGTTTGAATTGTGTGCTATTTATAAATTTTGGATATTAACCTCTATCACATGTATCATTGGCATATGTGTTCTTCCATTCAGTGAGTTTTCTTTCATTTTCTTGATAATTTCCTTTGCTGTGAAAAAACATTTTAGTTTGATGTAGTCTTATTTGCTTACTTTTTCTCTTATTTCTCTTGCCCAAGGAGCTGTATCAAGAAATGACTGAGATTTTATTGCCTATGTTTTCTTCTAGGATTTTTATGGTTTCATGCCTTCATGTAAGTCTTATGGTCTAATTTATTTTTTGCATGTATCTGTCCAATTTTCCCAACAGCATTTACTGAATAGACTGTCTTTACCCCATTGTATGTTCTTGCCTTTATTGCCAAATAGTAAATGCCAATATAGGTGTGGGTTTATTGTCAGGTTCCCTATTTTGTTCCATTGATTTATATGTCTGTTTTTATTTCAGTATCATGCTGTTTTGCTTAGTATGTCCTTGTAGTATAGTCTGATATCAGATAATGTGATTCCTTCAACTTTGTTCTTCTTTCTCAAGATTACTATCACTCTGTGGGGTCTTTTGTGGTTTCATATAAAGTTTTGAAATATTTGATCCAGTTCTGTGAAATACTGCACTGGTATCTTGATAGGAATTGTGTTGAATCTATAGATTGCTTTGAGTAGTATGGATATTTTAATGATGTTAAGTCTTCCTATCCATGAACACGATATATGTTTCCACTTATTTATAACTTCTTCAATTTTTTTTTTTAGTTTCTTATAATTTTCGAAGTACAGGCCTTTTACATCCTTGGTTAAATTTATTCCTACGTATTTTTAGGGCAGTTGTAAAGGTACTTGGATTGTTTTCTTAGTTTCCCTTCTGATAGTTCATTATTGATATATGAGAATGTGACTAATTTTGTATCCTGCTATATTATTGTGTTCAGTTATCAGTTCTAGTAATTTTTTTAAAGGCGGAATCTTTAGAGCTCTATATACACAGTTTCATGTCATTTTCACATAAGCATGTCTGCCTGTTGAAATCACATATATGTAGTTTAACAGGCAGGATCCTGGAAATAGAATGTTGGGTGACAGGTCTCATATGAAAGAACCATGGAGATCTTTATCTGTTGGCGTGTAGAGACTCCTGGAGTCTCTTTAGCTGCTGCTCAGCTTCCCTCATTCATGTGGACTAGGACTGGTGGATCCCATACCCTCTCCATGGACATTAGTGGTTTTTCAAATTCCCAGCTATTCATCAGTTCTTTGATGGGCAGTCTCAAAAACATATCTTTGAACAATTGTGAAAGAATTTCTGTGCTACAGCCTCTTATGATGAGCACTGCCAGGTGAAGTCATGTACCTGTGGAACTGAGACAAGTCTTGCAGACTGTTCTTCCAGAGGAAGGGCCTCTCTCCCTTCTCTCTAGGGGATCTGCTGGGGCTCCCTCACTTTATCCTCAGGGCTATTTGCCTCCAGACCAGAAGCCTGCCAGTCTGATGTGACAGTGTTCTGTAACCAGTGTGGACAGTGTGTGTGTCCACATAGGGGAGGTCAAGCATCTGTGATATGTAGAGGCAGTGCACGTATCATGTGCATGTGTTTGCTCTCTTTCCCTTTAGAAAACACCGTTTTTGGAGAGTTTTCTGCAACACAGGGATGTTAAACCTTCTTCTGGACTTGGGTTGTGAAGAATGCTTTCCACCTTGTGGTTTGTCTTTCCAATTTCTGCATCTTTCTCATTTTTGTTTTGGGCAGGAAGAGCCAACCATTGCCTGACTGGCTTCTGGCCCTGGGGTCACACTTAGTACAGTGATCTCTACCCCAAGATAATGCACACACTAACAAAAAAGACTTTTAGGAAAAACATCTGATCTCTAATTGACCTGGAATTTCCTTTCAAATAGCAAAAATGTATTTCAGATAAAAGCAAACAAAAGTATGTGAGCATACAAAATGCACCTATTGTAAGGTTCTACTTATAGGAAATGTCCAGAATAGGCAAAGAGGCAGAGACAGAAAGCATGTCAAGGGTTTCCAGAAGAGAGGAGTGATTACTTCTGGTGCAGAGTGTCCTTACAGGGTGATGGATCATTCTGTATCTAGATAGTGGTGATGCTTGCACAGCATTATGAATGTTATTTATGCTGAAACATGGTTCAATTTACAATGTAAACAATAACTTTTATTTATTAATTAAAGTGAATCACATTATGGAAAAATGAAGGATAAAATTGAAAGAAATAAAAGAATACAAAAAAATACTCCAAATCTCCAACTAATAACAATTTAAAAAAAATAACTGAATCACGCCATGGAGAAAAAAAAACAATTATTCACTCATAACAATGAAAGAAAATAGAAGAAAATGGTAAAAGAGTAAGGGTAAAACAAATTATTCTGCTGGGAAAGACAAAGGAGTTTCAACAATTGGCTCTAGAGCTGACCCTGGTGCATTTTCCTGAGATAGCGCCTCCTCTGCGGCAGGAACCAGGGCACATTGGAGAGAGGGTTCCTCAGGCAGGGGTGGTAGAGCCTCAGTCAGGTCACCATATGCTGCACAGGCCAGCCCGGGCTCCAGAGCTTTAGCTGGAGTGGCTGTTGGAGGTGGCACAACCACTGGAGGTGAACAACTGCCCATGGAGTGGCCTCCTGGTGCACCCATGCATCAGACTTCTCAGGATGTACTCCAGGTGTTGAAACAAGAGCCGACTCTGCCTCCTTGGCTGGTAAGTTGAGAAAGGAGAGATCACCCATGTACCTGCATTTCCACATGTCCCCCAAAGACAGAACACAACCAGAGCCTCCCAGAAAATCCACAGAGCAGGACCCACCCCAAGACGTCCTCCCCATGCACAATCCAGCTCATGGGTGATCTGAAGCCTGTCTAGGCTACTGGCTGGCTTCTACGGATGCTCCCTTTGTGTCTGGCACCAACCACTCCCTGTAAGCTCAAGTGTACCTCCACTCCACTTTCAACAGCACCTCCCCCACCTTTTCACCTTTGGACTCTGCCTCCTTGAGCTTCAAGTCATCCAGCCCAGTCAGTTTAACATGGGAACCATGGTATTAGCTGGAGTAAGAAATCCTGAGGTGCCTGGGGAGTCCAGGTGGCTTTGAGGGAGGAGCCCTTCTCTAACCATCTATGGGCCCTAGTTCCCCAGACCCACAGGTGGCCACAGTGACTTCTGGCCTGCTCTGGCCCTCAGTAGTATGATGCCCCTGCCACTACACACATGCACGTATACACATGTGGAGGGGACATAGGGCTGCTGCAGTAGGATGAGAGTCCTATGGAAAAGGCCACAGGCATCTAGGGTGAGGACAGACCCAGGGCTCTGTCATCAGAAAGTGAGGACCCTGCTCAGTGTAATGAGGTCACTGCCTGTTCCCCTACTTTAAGTATCCCCTCAGACAAGAGCAGTGACTGCTCTTCATGGAGTAGTGACCTCACTTCCTGACAACAGAGCCCAACAGAACTTGGAACCCTGGTAACCAGCTAGCCACATTCTAAGGCTGCCCCTACCTCACTGGCTCATTTGGCCAAAGTCTTTTGCACCCAACAAGATGTTTTCCTGTTATCGGCCCCTATCCTGAGTCCATGGCCTCAAAAGAGACAGCAGTGATAATATGTTCACCCACAGCCACTGCTGGGTCCGCACTCATGCCAGATGACTGTGGCCCTTTTCCTGGCGAGACTCAGGGGTAATACAAGGGGGATCAGGGTGATTTTGTTCCAGCCAGGCCACCACTCATCCCACTGCAGCAGCCCTGTGTGTGCTCCACGTGTGCGTGTGCATGTGTGTAAGGGTGTTCACATGGGAAGGTCCTGCCCAAACAGGAACAGGTAAGGGGAAATCAGGAGTCTGGTTGGCTGGTCATGCTCACACCCTAAGTCCATGTGGGTTGGGCATATGTGGAGTGTGGGCGGCATCCTCTGCCCAAAGTTTATCCTGAGTCCTGGAGGTGAACTGATAGGTGAGGTCTGTACAGACTCTGGCCTGGGCCTGATCCAGGAGCAGAAGTTCTAGGGGGCAGAAGCAGCAGCAACTAGAGAAGGCAGGTCTTGTGGCTTCTGGGAAAGCTGCTGGTCATCGTCATGGCAAGGGTCATCGCTGGTCATAGAGGAGCAGCAGCTGATCAGTGAAAACCCTCACCCTGGCTCTATCAGCAAAAAAAGGTATACCACATCACTGACAGCCAGAGCAGGCCCAAAGTGAGAGTGGCCCCCTGGGAGTCTGGGGAGCCAGGGTCTGTAGTTGGCTAGAGAAGGACACCACCTTGAAGACCCCCAGACTCCAGAGGTGCACATAACACCTGACTCAAACATGAGATATGGTGCCCACATTAAACACACAGAGCCTAGATAGAGCACAAGGGAACACAGCACAAGGGTGAGAAGGTGGAGCAGGTGGGTTTGAGACTGGGGTGGAGGTACATGCGAGCTTATGGGGAGGGGTCGGTGCCAGACACACAGGGAGTACCTACAGAGGCTGGCTAAAAGAAAAGACTGGCCTCAGACCATCCGTGTGCTGGATTGTCTTCTGGGAGGATGTCCTAGGGTGGATCCTGGACTCTGGTTGTATTCTGTCTTTGGTGGGCACATGGAAATGCAGGTATGTAGGTGATCTTTTCTCCTCTTGCAACTCCAGCATCAGCCTAGGAGGCAAAGCCGACTTCTGCTTTAACACCTGGAGTACATCCCCAGGAGGCCAATGTAGGGGCAGACCGGGAGGCCGTTCGAGATGAGGAGGGTTGTCCACCTCCAGTGGTTGTGCCACCCCCAGAAGCCATTCCAGCTGAAGCTGTGGAGCCCGGGCTGACCTGTGCAGCACCTCCTGACCTGGCTGAGAACCCACCACCCCTGCCTGTGGAGCCCTCCCTCCAACCTGCCCTGGTTCCTGCCACAAACGAGGAGATACCTCAGGAAAACACATCAGGGCCAGCTCTAGAGTCACTTGTTGAAACTCCCCTTTCTTTCCCAGCAGAAGAATTTGTTTTACCCTTACTCTTTAAGCTTTTTCTTCTATTTTCTTCCATTGTTACGTTTTTCTTTTCTCCATGTTATGATTCAATGTTTATTTTATTTTTATTTTTATTTGTTAGGGGTTGGGTTTTCTCTTGTATTCTTTTTTATTTTCTATTTTTATCCTTCGTTTTTCCATGGCACAATTCATTTTTAGTAAAAATAAAATTTATTGTTTATACTGTAAATTATGCCGTTCCTGAGCTTGAGGTACATTCATGATGCTGTGCAGGCATTGCCAGATACTCTACATACTCTCTAGATAGTTGCAGGGTGTTCCCTCAGCCAAAATATAACCCTGAAACAGAAGTAACCTCTCTCCCCCTTCCTCCTGTCCCTGACAACTCTTGATCTGCTTTCTGTCTCTGTCCCTTTAGTTATTCTGGAAGTTTCCTATAAATGGAATGTTACAATAGGTGCCTTTGTATGTCCACTCAAATATTTTTGTTTGTTATTATTTGAAATAGAATTTTGATTACTTCAAAGGGAAATTCCAGGTGGATTAGAGATCATATGCAACAAAAAAAGCCTTTTTAGTAAGTGTGTTGGTAATCTTGGAGTCTTAGGGTAGAGACCACTGTGCTAAATGTGACCCCAGGGCCATAAATCAGTGAGGACAATGGCTTGCTCTTCCTGTGTCCAAAACAAAAAAGAGAATAATGCAGGAAGCTGGAAGGACAAACCACAAGCTGGACAGCATTCCTCACAAACCAAGGATAAATACAGGCGTAACATCCCTGTGGTGCAGAAAACTCTCAAGAGTCAGTGCTTTCTAAAGGAAACAAGGGCAAGCACCAGTGCATGTCCAAGATGTCTGACCTTCCCAATGGAGACACATGCACTGTAAACACTGGAGAAGAGTACTGTCACCATCAAACTGCTGGTCTGGTGGTGACCAACTCTGGACACAGTGAGGAAGCAGAGGCTCCAGCAGATCCCCTGAAGGGAAAGGGGAAAGACCTCTCCTCTGGGAGAATAGTGTGCAGGATTTGTAAAAGTTTCACAGGTGCACACCTTCAGTAGGCAGTTCTCATGCTAGGAGGTTACCCCACAGAAATTCTTGTACTAGTTTCCAAAGATGTATTTTAGATATTACCCATCAGAGCACTGATGAAATAGCCAGGAATTGGGAAAAACACTAATGTCCATAGATTGGGGGATGGGATCTACTAATCCTGGTCCAGATGGACAAGGGAACCTGAGCAGCTGCTAATTTGGATTCAGGGCCTCTCTGTGCCGACAGATAAAGACCTCAGGTGTCTTCTCAAGTGAGACATGTGGACGAAACATCTACATCCAGGGAACCACTTGTTAGATTACATATGTGTGATTTCAACAGGCAGGCCCACACATGTGAAAATGGTTTTGTGTGTGACAGAGACAGAGGAAACAGAGTGAGAGAGATGGAGACTGAGAGACCCATCAAGACACTCATGATGGTCCCCTCTGGGGTGGGACTTGACAATCTCTTACGTTCTCCTTGAGGGGATGTCTAAACTTTTATAATACTTGCATTACATGACT
>CM052540.1:62305719-62351198 GCA_028533065.1 Trachops cirrhosus | reverse complement strand
GTCACAGGGGCCACTGTGGTGAACATGCTCTATCAAGTGCAGTTGTCAGTTGCAACAACAGGACCCACCTGAGTTTGTGTGACAGAAGGGACCTTACAAGCAGCCTCACAGAGGATGTCAGAAGATTAGAGCATCATGCTTGGGGTTTTGTGACAGGCCACAGAGTCCAAACCACACCTCAGTTTCCTCCAGCAGTGAATCCTGCTCCAGCTCTATTCTGGCCCAAGCCCACATATCGAGCACATTAAGCTTCTGTTTGAGGGGCTCTGCTAATTGGGGGTGAGGGAGAGAGCCCTCATCTCATTCAAAGTCTGGTCAGGTGGAGTCCACTTGATCTGAGGCTGCTGGGTGAAGCCATGGTCAGTAACATGTCTCTTATCTTCCCAGAAATGGGCCTACTAAGTAGAGAACATAGGTCCTTGAGGTGGGGACTCACCAGGCTCTCCCTGGAGGAAGAGAGAGAAACTCCTGATGGTATGGGAGGATAGAAGAGATGGGAGAAAAAGGCATTTTTGTGGATCTCAGCCTTCTAACCAGCTTTAAGATGAGCACAGACTCAGAGAAGGTATTTTCAAAATGCATATCTGATACAGAACTGGTATTCAAATATATAATAAAACTCTTAATCCTCAACAGAAAGGAAGCAAACAAACCCACGAAAAAAAGTGCATAAGCTCTGGACACATACCTCACCACAGAGGACACACTGATGGCAGGGGATCTAAGATGGTGGTGGAGTTGGTACAAGTCACACTTTTACCTACTTACCTGAGTCATGCACTACCCTCAAAATGACTTAGCCTGGAGGAATGCAAATGCCCCACCATCCCAAGTCCCTTTGGCCCTGTACTACCAAGCTCATGCCCTAAGAAGTAGTCTTCATTTTGGCTACCCTCAGGAAATAAAGACTCTCTCCCTCATACCCATGGAGCAGAGTTCCCCAAGAAAGTGCATACTTTCTTGAAGTTCTCTTGAGATAGTCTAGGCAGTCTCAGTGGTGTGAGAGATGCACAAGCAGAGACTGAGTTGTGTGGCCCTAGGATGAGGGCCAATTTTCCTTCACATGCCTGATAGATACCACCATTCCTATTCAGAGCCTTTCTGCCACATGCCCAAATCTTAATTTGTTTCAACCTGATAAACTCCACTCTCCTCACACTAAACTCTCTGAGAGCCTGCTCCACCACCCACTACAAAGGTTTGTAGGCCTGAGGTGGGTGGTGGCTGGTCTTGGCTTTCTGTGAGACTTTTCTTGAGTGGCCACATGTTCAGCACTTGCACCAAGTTTGAATCTGTGAACAACCCTCATCCTTACCTGGTGACTTACTGAGAACCTACTCATAGAACTTGCATACTGTCAGAAGTTCTTTCAGTGACTGGGCATAAAAGACAACTGGCAAGAAGAGGTGGATGCTGAGGTGTCTTGAGTTATTGATAAGTTTTCCCAGGCTTGGTACTGGTAGAAGCTGGCCTTGGTACACAACTTGGATATCCCACACACTTCCAGGCTTAGCAGAGGCAGCCATAAACTGTGGATTCCTTGGTAAGTCCAAATAGGTAGCCCAGAAATGGTCACAGGCAGCATCTGACATTGACTTATACCAGGGTCCCTCCCCAGGGGTTTTAAAACCAACATACCTGATGGCAAGCTTCACACCACATCAGAACCTGACCTAATTAGCTCCATAAGTGGCACACTTAAAGGGACATCTTGACAGGCATGAGACTTCTGGGCCAAATTCAGCTGTTTAAGTTCAGCCCCAACACAGCAGCTCCTACTCTGTGGTCAGGTTCAACCCTCATAGTCAGCCAGCTGGAGGGAAAATCCCTCCTATGAATGAGCCAACAGCAATCAAGACTCAGTAACAACTGGAAGGCTCACATAACCCACATGGGTGACATTCCTAGAATACCTAGCTCTGAGCCCCACAAAACACCTACTATATAAGGTCATCATAGCAAGACTGGGAAACAGCAGATCTACCTAATACATAGAAACAAATATAGACATGTAACCAAAATGGGAAGACAGAGACAAAGAAACACGCCCTAAATGAAAGAACATGAGAAATTCCTAGAAAAAGTATTAAATGAAATGGAGGCAAGCAAGCTACCTGATACAGAAGTCAAAACAATGGTTATAAGGGTGATCAAGAAAATTAGGGGAAGAATAGATGAATTCAGTGAGAACACAAACAAAAAGAGTGTAAGCATAAAAAAGACATAAGAACCATCAAAAAAGAAATAGAAATGTGCAATACAATATCTGAAATGAAAAATACAGTAGAAGTAATCTGCCACATACTAAATGAAGCAGAAGCTTCAATCAGCACTTTGGAAGACAAGGTAAGTGAAAATTCCCAATCAAAGCTAAAAATGTGAAGAATTTAAACAAAGATAGTTTGAGAGGCCTCTGGGACAATATCAAGTGTGACAACACCCACATTATAGGGGTACCATAAGGAGAAGTGAGAGAGCAAGTGATTGAAGACCTGTTTGAAGCAATAACCATTGAGCAGGTCTGTACCTGGCAAATAAAGAAAACATACAAATCCAGGAAGCACAGAGAGTCCCAAAAAAGATGGAACCAAAAAGACCTGCAGCAAGGCACATCATAATTAAAATGACAAAGATTAAAAACAGAGAGATAATCTTAAAAGAATTGAGAAGACAGTGTGTTACATAAAAAGGAGCCTCCGTACTACTGACAGCTGATTTCTAAATAGAAACATTTCAGGTCAATATGGATTAGCACAAAATATTCAAAGTGATGAAAAGCAAGGACCTACACCAAGACTACTCTATGCTACAAGGCTATTGTTTAAAATAGAAGCAGAAATATATACAGAGCTTCCATACAAAAAAAGAAAGTTAAAGGAGTTCATTACCACTAAAACATTATTACAAGAAATGTTAAAGAAACTTTTGTTAAGATAAAAGAAAAATAATAGGAGAAACATAATTTTAAAGAACAAAATGGCAGCCATGGCTGGTGTGACTAAGTGGGTTGAGCACTGGCCTATGAACCAAAAGGTCACCACTTTGATTCCCACCCAGGGCGAATGCCTAGGTTGCTGGTCAGGTCTTCCTTTGTGGGTGTGAGAGAGGCAACCAATCAGTGATTCTCTTACAGATTCATGTTTTCCTCCCATCCTCCCTCTCTACCCTATCTCTAAAATAAAATAAAATGTAATATTTAAAAAGTTTTTAAAAAGAATAAAATGGCAATATATACATATCTATCAGTAATTAATTTAAGTGTAAATGGACTAAATGCTCCAATCAAAGAAGCTAAATGGATAGGAAAACAAGACTTATATACGTCTGTCTACAAGAGCCCCACATCACTATGAATGTTACACACAGTCTAAAAGAAAAGAATGGAAAATGATATTTCATACAAATAGAAACAAACACACAAAAAAGCTGGGGTAGCAATATTACATCAGACATTTTAAAACAAAGACTATAGTAAAAGACACAGGACTTTATGTAATGAGAGAGAGATCCATCCAACAATAGTATATAACCTTTGTAAACGTTTATGCACCCAACACATGAACACCTAAATATATACAGCAGATCTTGCTGGACATAAAGTAGGTGTTGATAGTAATACAGTCATAGTAGGGGATTTTAACACCTCATTAATCTCAATGGATGGATCTCCAAGACAGACAGTCAACAAGGAAACAATGGCCTTAAATGACACACTTGACTAGGTGGATTGAATTAATATTTTCAGAGCACTTTACCCGAAAACAGCAGAATATACATTCATTTCAAGTACATATAGAACATTTTCTAGGATTGACCACTTGTTGGGACATAAAACAAATCTCAATAAATTTAAGAAGATTAAATTAATATCAAGCATCTATAAACCCAATGCTATGAAACTAGAAATCAATTATAAGATAAAAACTGGAAAACACACAAACACATGGAGGCTAATTAACATAGTACTAAACAATGGATGGGACAACAATGAGATCAAGAGAGAAATGAAAAGATACCTTGGAACAAATGAAAATGATGACACATGACCCAGAATATGTGAGACATGGTGAAATCAGTCCTAAAAGGGAAATTCATGGCATTACAAATTCACCTCAGAAAACAATGAAAATCTCAAATAATCAATGTAATTTTAAATTTAATGGTACTAGAAAAAGAACACCAGATAAAGTCCAAAGTGGGTAGAAGGGCAATAACAAAGATCAAAGCAGAAATAAATGAAATAGAGCCTAAAAAAACCCCTCAGTACTTAATATCATTGAAACCAAGAACTTGTTCTTTGAAAAGATAAACAAAATAGATAATTTTTAACCAGAATGGTTAGGATTACATGATAGATAACCCAAATAAAATCAGAAATGAAAGAGGAAAAGTAACAACTGACACCACAGAAACACAAAGGATTGTAAGAAAATATTATGAACTACTATATGCCAACAAATTGAACAATCTAGAGAACTGGATAAATTCCTAGAATTACAATATTTTAAAACTGAATCAGGAAAAATCTTAATATTTAAATAGACTAATTACAACTACTGAATTGAAGCAGTAATCAAAAAGCTCCCAAGGAACAAAAATCTTGGACCAGACAGCTTCACAGGTAAATTTTACCAAACATTCAAAGAAGAACTAACACCTACCTTTCTCAAATTATTTCAAAAAATTCAAGAGTAAGGAAGACTCCCAAGCTCATTTTACAAGGCTCATGTTATGCTAATTCCAAAACCAGATAAAGATGCTACAGAAAAAGAAAAGTATGGGCCAATATCTCTAGTGAACATAGATGTTCAAATCCTCAGCAAAATATTAGTAAAACAGATCTAGTAACACATTAAAAATATCATACACCATGATCAAGTAGGATTTATTCCAGGGATACAAGGTTGGTACAATATCTGCAAATTAATACATGTGATATACCACATACACAAAATGAAGGATAAAAATTGTATAATGATATTAATAAATGCAGAAAAAACGCTTGATAAAATCCAGCACTCATTCATGATAAAATTTCTAAGCAAAATGGAAATAGAAGGAACATGCTTCAACAAAATAAAGGTCATATATGACAAACCCACAGCCAAAATCAAAATGCAGAAAAGCTAAAAGCATTTCCCTTAAGACTGAGAACAAAACAAGGATGTCCACTTTCACCACTCTTATTCGACAACAGTACTGGAATTTGTCGCCACAGAAATCAGACAGTAAAAAGAAATAAAAGTCAACCAAACTGGAAAGAAAAAAGTAAAACTTTCACTATCTGCAGATAATATAAAACTATATAGAGAACTGTAAATAACTACTAGGACTGATAAATGAATTCAGAAAAGTAGCATAATACAAAATAAATATCCAGATATCAGTTGCATTTTTATATACCAATAAAGAAGTTACAGAAAGGATAAGAAAACAATCCTATTTATAATTTCATCAGAAAAAAATATGTAGGAATAAATTGACCAAGGAGGTAACAGACCTGTACTTGGAAAATTTTAAGACCCTGAAGAAAGAAATGAAAGAAGATACAAATAAGTGGAAGTATATACTGTGTTCATGGATAGGAAGAATTAACATCATTAAAATGTCCATACCGTTTTAGTTCTTATTTCATTTGACTTCTGTTTTCTCTTTGTTACTATTTTATCCTTTCTATTGGTAGAAATTTGAGTTTTATCAGGACTACCCTTAGAAATTAGTACATCAGCACTGACTGGGGTAGTTCAGTGCATTGGGTGGTTTTCCTGCAAACCAAAGGGTTGCTGTTTCAATTCCCTGTCAGGGCACATGCCTGGGTTGTGGGCCAGGTCCCTGGTTTGTGGCATGCAAGGGGCCACCAGTTGCTCTTTCTCTTGCACATTGATGTTTCCCTCCCTCTGTGTCTTCCTCCCTTCCCTTCTCCCTAAAAAATAAATAAATAAAATCTTTAAAAAATAAGTTAGTATGCCAAGGTGTATATATTTTTTCTAATAAAAACAAAATTGGTTTGATATGAAACATTTCAAAATTCACTTTATTTTACACATAGTGTAAAAAGATGTTTAAACACTGTATTTCCCCAAACTGCTAAATGCACATGTTTAAATATACTGTATAATAGCCCTGTCTGGTGTGGTTCAGTGGATTGAGTGCCGGCCTGCAAACCAATGGGTCTTGGGTTTGATTCCCAGTCAGGGCACATGCCTGGGTTGCAGGCCAGGTCCCCAGTGAGGGGTGCGTGAGAGGCAGCCACACATTGATATTTTTCTCCCTCTCTTTCTCCCTCCCTCCTTCTCTCTCTAAAAATAAATGTGTTTTTTAAAAAATAAAAATGAATGAATGAATAAGTATACTGTATGATTACAGTTTAATATATATAATACTTAACATTAAGAAATCTTAATTTATGGTAAATGTTTATATTTTTAAGTGGAGAGGATTCAAATTCTGTGAAATTTTTTTCTAATGTTTAAAAATAATCGCTTAGTGCCTTTTGCAGTGTTATTATTTATTTACAGAAACACCTTATTTAGTCCCTTTACTATGGAATGATTTATGCATAAACTTTCTTGATGTAATTTTAACATTTATATATCAATTTAGTTAATGTCTTCTGTAAATATGAGTTTTCTAGATAAATAAGCAGTCATTTTTATTGGGCTTCTTTTGCTTAGCATAAGCACTTATGGTTTATCCACATTGTGCTATGATTTAATATTTCATTTATTTTTTAGTATGCTGCATAATTTTGGATTTTATCATAGATGTGACTACATCTTACAGAGATTCTCAGTTATGTTAGATCTATCCAAAAAATTAATGTTCTTATTTCAGTTGGTAATTGGCTGGACTGAAAATGCAGACTGTCATATCTGATGGTCAGAGGCTCAGATCCAGTTCAGTTCTTTAAGACTTTGTTGCAAGTTGCTTTCAATTTGTCCTCCACATGTGTATCAAGTAGGTAAGAGCTCAGGAGTGACTCTCACTCAAAAAGAGAGAGAAGATTACCTGTACCTTACTCATCTGTCTCCTAATCTAACTGCAACTGGGGTTGTCTTCAGACAGAGCTGGGGCAGGAGCCACTTTGTGCTTACTGCTGGTTCCATTATGGTTCCCTTGCAAAATCTGCTCACTTGTTGTCACTAGAGCCCTAGGTAGTTTATGTTTCTTCTTATTATTAATTATTATTTTATATAGCATTCACAGCTATTATTTTTCAGGAGATCAATTGGTAAGAGACTCACTTCTGCCTATCAGGAGCAGAAAGAGGGAAAATTTTTTAAACATATCATGGATGGATCTTAAGAATATCATGCTCAGCAAAAAAAAATCAGACAGAAAAAGTCAAAAACCATAAATTTCATTCATATGTAAGATATAAAGCTGAAAGCAACCAATGAACAAACACTATGGTGGTATGAGAGGGATGGGAGCAGGGGTAGTAAAGGGTAAAGGGGGTCAAGTATATGGTGATGGAAGAAGATGTGACTTTGGGAGGTAAACATGCAATGCAATATACAGGTGATGCGTCATAGAACTGTACCCTTAAAACCAATATAACTTTATTAGCTAGTGTCACCCTAATAAATTTAATTAAAATTTTCTTAAAATATAAAAAATCAAAAAAACAATCATAGGCAATAATTTTTTAAGTTTTGATGAGAGTTACTATTATTGTGAAAATAAAACAAAGCAAAAAAGAAACAAGCAAAAAGAGACAAAAACAAAATGTGCATTAAGCTCTTTAATTTTTTTATTGAGACAATTTTGGTCAAAAATTAGTTTAAATGTCTGGAACTGAGCATATATGTATGTGTGATTACAATGACACTGAATGGTTTTCATAATCTGCTGGCTTTCCTACCTGCTCATGGTAAGTAGGAATTTTTTTAGTCATGCTCATTTGAGGCTTACAGCAAGCTTGCTTGAAGAACAAGCAGGTATCCTACTTTACCAACAAATATATGGTTTGTTTTTTTAATGAAATATTTGGCTAATAACAATTTTTTGTTAAGTGGAGTCTGCAGCCTGATGGAAAAGCAAGATTGTTTAAGATGATAAAGTGATATTTTGAGATGAGGTAAGAGGAATAAAGAATGGGAGGGATTCTACTAAGAGGCAAGATAGACAACATCAGATAAACACCTGGTAGTCTAAGTCTCTTTATTTAAAAAATTAAAATCTTTGTGCTTTTAAAAAGATTTATACCAGAAGTAAATTGTCTGGGTGTTTTTTTTTTTCTAATTTAATGAAGGAATTGGGGGAGAGGAGCTTTTTGCCACCCTTGGAAATCTATTCTCCATAATGTAAGCCTTTTTTTTTTTTTAACTTTTTATGGCAGTTAGAAGGGACTGATATGCAGAGAGGTCAATCCACTTTACACTTTATCATTTTTATGTTACCATTGCTTTATTTTCCTCTCCCTGCATTCCAATTTCCTTAATTCAAGGGAATGGGAGCTCATATTTTGAATAACATCTTCTTTTTTTCTGGCTGGAATGAATTCTAAGTCCTGAGGGTTAAGATATAGTGAGTTTGTAAGATAAACATGATAGTAATGGTTAGAATTAAATATTTCAGGGATATCTGATCAAACTAATAGTAATTATAGAAGGTATTGGACTACTAACAGGGCAAGAAGAAAACACTACAAATTTAACTGCATTAATAATTACTAAAACTTATAATTTATATAATTTATTCTGCACAATAACAATTATACATGCAACTAAATGTATCAGATAAACTTTGCATTTAAAATTTATAATAGTAAATTCTATAACTTTATGGTCAATTTTTAGATTCTTATTAGTAGTAGTAGTAGTGGTAGTATTGTTGTCATTATCATCTACTATTATCAACCCATCTCCACTCTTAGCTCTGGCTTTGTCATTGTATGCTCTTTACAAATGTTCATCTAAATATTAAAATAGAATTACTTTTGGACTACTTATCATGCACTTTCTTAGTGCTAGCATCTTACATTCTTTCTCTTACTTTTTTTCAGCATCTACTGATGGTAAATTTTTGACCATGTGACCAGACTTTGTCCCTGTCACTTTATTATGCAGTATATGCATTCTTTGGTTCTTATTTGTCTAACATACTTTTTGATCTGCTGCTTGAACTTGGTTTTGTTTTTGATATATTTCTTGATTCTAGCTTGCTTGCTTGCTTCTGATTCACAGCTCTTTTTTTTTCTTTTCAGATATTAAATCTTTCCTCATTCTTCAAGGATGTTGTAGCCCTTCATTTCCCGGAAGCTTATTCTGCCTTCACTGCTGATAAAATGAACTGCATTAAGTGCCTACTGTGTGCTCAGTAGTGAGATAAATGATATATGCATAAAAATTACAAGTATACAGTATTCTACTGCCACCCTCAGCATGGCAGACTCCCTTATTCTAATGAGTTATGTGTTTGGTAACAGATTTCATCATTTCACCAGTTGCCAAGTGTCTTATGATTTTACCTACCAACAAACCAGTTTTTCTTTACTATATGCTAGCAATGATTGTCTTCTGTGTCAATCATTCTATCCTGAATTGCTAAAAACATGGTATTGTTGTTACTCTAATTATTGCTATTATTGCTATTGTATGTCATTTCGGAATGCAGAGGGGGATTTTGAAGAAGCAGTATTTTGAGAAGGTTGATACTGACACATTGATTTACTAAAAGGAAATGAATTATGTTAAATGTGAGTCAGAAATTTTGAATTAAAAAGGGAACAAATTGTGTATGCAGGGTTAGATTTTTTTATTGTAAGTAATTATAGTATTGTTCCTGTCCCTAACTACCTGAGAATCAACAAGATGAACCTGTATAAACCTCTTGAATATACAGTTTTTTACCTGTTGCTGGTCAGGTAAATTGAAGAGATCAGGGTAGATAACAGGCAGTCATGCACAAACCAGACCCTAGGCTCAAATTTCCTGAGTTAACTCAGAGCTAAAATACCTGGAAAGAACTCCTTTGAGGCTGTAATATTTTGTCATTTGACAAGATACACACTCACTAGGAACATGATCTTCAATTAAGAAAGTCTTAATGATATGATATGAAGATGAGGGTAAGAGAGAGCAAAGAGGGAGAGAGAGAAACCATATTTTCTAGGTGTTTTTAGGAACATTCATGGCTTACCCAATGCTAATTATAATATGATTTCAATGTGTTAAGTTAACATTTCATGAAGTACTTTTCATATGCCAGCCTTAGCAGGTCTTATTTTTGCTTCCTGCATATTTTCAGGCACTGATATAAGTAGTTCATATTGCTTCTTTTCCTTTTATAACTTTTTAAATATGTGTGCATTTAAACATTATGTCTCAACTGGAACTGTATCATTCCCTTTCACTCTTTAAGCTCAGATATTTTAATTGTACCATTTACAATATATTCAAAATACAAATATCATATGAAATGTGTCAGTCTTCACATTGAATTTATAAATAAGTCTGGTCACACTCAAATAATTTCACACTTTGCCCAGCATAAACGTCAATTTAAAATATGAAGCTCATAAATAAAATGAAAACTGTTACCCAGCAGATCAAAAAACAGTTATGTCAGAATTAATCTTTGTACCAGCTTGTGGTCTTCCTACAGGGGACTTGAATATGAACCCCTAAATACCAAGGGTCCTACATAATAAATCTTACTATGCTAACTCATTTGCAAATTGAAATGGGGAAACATCATTATATACATGAATGGAATTTAACCTTGTGGAAAAATAAAATAATTGTGTATTTAAAAAGATGTCAAAATAACATGAAATGATGCATTTTCATTGGAAAATAATCAGGGTTGTCATGAAAACTTCCACAGTGCTCAACAGATATCATGGAAGCATAATCATAACATCCTGACTCCTCTTGCAGAATAACTGTTACCTAGTAACTCTTAAAGGATAGTGAAGAAGTTCTTGCAGGTCCCACTTTGAATCAAACAATTGACATCAGACCATTTACTGCACAAAGTATATAAAACATGTGTAGAAAACAGAACTAAACCAATAGATGGTTTAGTTCTTTTTTTCTTTATGTTTATTTATTTTTATTTTTTCCTTTTTTATTGTTGTTCAAGTACAGTTGTCTCTCTTTTCCCACCATCACTTTCCCCCACCCCACCTACTCCCACCTCCTACCCTCAGTTCTTCCCCCATTTGGCTTTGTCCATGGGTCCTTTATACATGTTCCTTGATGGCCCTTCCATTTCTTTCCTCTGTTATCTCCCTTCCCCCTCCCCTCTGGTTACTGTCAATGCGTTCTTTATTTCAATGTCTCTGTTTATATGGATGGTTTATAAAATGATCTGTGCGGCAATTACATATTTCCAAGAAAAAAGCACTATTCTGTGTTCTCTCAGGAAAACAAAAAGAAATATGTTTCATGGCCAACATGGAGTTTGTAGTACCTATTTAGGAACAAATGGAAGTAAAAGAAGTGTACAATAAATATTTATATTCCCACTACTTAGGTTCTACAATTAATTTTTATCCTCATTTTATGATATAGATTTCCATTTATTCACCTTTCATATAGACCTCTGTCAATCTGTATTGTAGTTTTGATGAATATATCAAAGTAATACCTAATATGCAGTCATCAATACACTCATGAGGTTCATGATATACTACTCCAAAATATGACACCTTAGCATATTGAATATCCTAAGCTAAAGAAGCTCAAGAAAACAGCAGAAACGGGAAGGTCACCCTACTTTCCTGAAATTCTTGGGTTGGCAAAGAAAATTCACAGAAAGCAGGAGATAACTCTCCTATGTGGAAAGTACCTTCCCTGTACCTTAAGGAGGACAGACATCCTTATCACAAGGGAAGGATGGGGAGAACTTGGGCCAAGAAGGTATATAAATAAACCTTGTTACTCCTCCACCATTTACTACTCATGGCCCAAATCCCTTATTCTGGTCAGTTCTTCACATATTTATGGTTTCTTTGTCTAAAAGATATTAAAGTTTGCTGCTTTGGTCACTTTTTGGTGTCTTCATTCTTTTGTGAAGGCCCTTATGCAAATTCAATAAAGTTTATATGATTTTCTCCTGTTAATATGTCTTATGTCAGTTTAATTTATAGGTTCAGCCAGAGACCCAAAAAGAGTAGAGGAGAATTTTCCTCCCTTACATGCTAGCCTTAAACAATTTAACACGCACATCATTAACTAGGTTTCAATAGTCATTTACCATTTTATTCTTTTGACATGGGTGACTATACACAAATTTATGACATATGTTGTAGCTGGAATTTAAGTTATTTTATTTCAGAGAAAGTCCTGTTTATATCTTTACTAAAACTGCAGTGATTAGGGATGAAGAATTTTTCATCCTTGGCTAGGGAGTGAGTCACGCATCTTGGGTTCTAGGTTCTGTTAATCACCAGCTTTCAGATAATGAGAATTCTGCTTGAATTTCAGGATCTAATTTGTCAAAGAATGGCCAGTTTTGATTATCAGATCTCTAAGTTTCTTTCTTGATTAAGCACTCTGTTTATTTGCTCCAATAAAACCACTACATTAATTTATTAAATATTTATTGAATAGCTACTATATACCAAGTATTCTTCTATGGTCTAGGGATGCAACAGTGAATAAAAGAAATATTTGTGTTGTAGTGGAGAATAAGTTGTAGTTGAAAAAGTCATCCTACCTGCTTTTTAAAGTAGTAATTATATGCATTCAAAATTATATTAAGTTCTACATGTGCAAAACAAAATTATTTTCCATTTTTATTTGCTAAGCACTTTTATTTTTATCATCATAGTTTCCATGGTGACTACTAATAAATTTTTGAGACATACAGGAATATGTCTCAAAACCTCAATGTAGTCTGTATCTTCTCCTCTTTGCCCACATATCAATTTGATACTTGCTTCTCAGTTACGTTGTCCTAACACCACAGTGTTTCTTCATCCCAAAGCAGTTAGTTATATCACTTCGATCATGTGCCAGTCACTGTTTATGGGTTTAGTTTTTCTTTTCCATTCTCACCATTTCCGACCTCTACTAATTTAATAACATCCCAGCTGGTCCCCTTGATAGTCCATCCTACACACTACAACTTGAAGAACATTCTTAATGCTTAACCCTAATTATGCTGTTCCCTAACCTAGAAATCATTAAAGTTTCTTAATTTTATTTAAGATTTAGTTTAAAATTATTAGGTGGTGAAGAAAATTCACTCTACCTGTAAGTTACTAGCTATCAGCATTATCACGTTATCTCTGTTGGTTGTATGAATAAAAGAAAGAAAATACCATTTTACTTGCTGAACCATGTGCAGGAACTAGGGTAGAAGAGCACTTTGACGAATGTGCTAGGGACATGGTTCCAAACGTTTTGTCTTCAGAATCCCTTTAGAACCTTCAAAACGTTAGAGATCTTTATATTTGTTTTATCTACCAATATTTAAAGTATTCAAAGTTAAAATCTCTATATATTTAAAATATTTTGTTATTTTAAGAAGATTTTACTATGGGTGATGGGCACAAAATGGAATATACAAATGATATATCACAAAATTGTAGCCTTGAAACCTATATATTCTTATTAACTAATGTCACCTCAATAAATTTAAAAATAAAATAAAATATTTAGTCATTAATTAATTTAATAACAATAATAAATTCATTACATGCTAATATAAATAACATTTTAAATAAAATTTAACTACATTTTCCAAAACAAGTGAAATTGTAAAAAGGAGAGTTATGTTTTTTTCAGGCCTCTAAATGTAAAACTTCACAGACTACAGGTAAATTTTTATGTCTGTTTCTCTACTTAGTCTGTCGCGATATGTTGTTTTGGTTGAAGTACATTAAGAAACCTGGCTTCACACAGATATATAGCAGAAAAAGGGAGGAGTATTCTAATAGCCTTTTAAAATAATTGGAATATTCTTCTTTAGTTTTGCTTTAAAACTTGATTGTTAGTAGTTTCTTAAAGGTTAGTGGTAATATAGAATCTGCAACCATATCAACAAACTTCTTGAATGAAAGTTGGGATCTAATAAACAAAGAATGTCAATGTTATTATGAAAATCATTTTTAATTGATGAACTGTCTGAAACAGACTTGAGAACCACTCTAGAGAACTGATGTATCCATCAGAGTGATTAAGACCATAGATTTCAATTTTAGAAATATTCCTAGTTCCTCCACTCATATGCTACATGACCAAGAGTGGCTTATGCAGCTTCTGTAGGCAAAACTTCCTCACTCTAAAATAGTGAAGATAACAGTAATATTTTGAAAAGTTTTTATGATATTTAAATGATGTTATAATAAATATAAAATTTTTAGCATAGTGCTTGGTCCTTTGCAAATTCTCAGTAAATGCTATTATTACTATTAATGAATTATTTATATGTATTAGGAGTCAAAAATATGAAGGGGGACCACAAAAAAACAAAATGTATTTATAAAATTGTGTATTTATTCTTACATGTTTAAACTTCAGTCACCTTCAAAGTACTCTCCATTTGATGCAATACACCTATCAAAATGTTTTTTTCCACCTCTCAAAACAGTTTTTGAACTCATTAGTTTTGATGCCTTTTAGTGCTCCTGCTGTTTATGTTTCACCTCTTCACATAGGCAAAAACATTTCTCTTTGAGAATTTTTTGCATGCAGGGAAAACAGAACAAAACAAAAAGGCTCTTGAAGTGAGATCAGGTGAATAGGGAGGATGGGGCATAGGGGTCATGCCATTTTTGGTCAAAAACTGCTGAACACTCAGTGTGGTGTTGTCAGGTGTGACTGTGTATCACCCACCGTGAACTGGGCAACAAACTGGTTGAAAGAGTCTTCAAAAAATTCTCTGAAGCTGAACACAGCCTCTTACAAAAACACCAGCTGGCACATTGATACAGATGGGTTCCTAGAACACTCACCTAGTGGGAGAAGCCTGTACAAGGGACCTGCTGGCCAGCAGATAATTCTATTTTGGGGGGTACCTCTTGTAAATAAATGATTAAAATTTAATAAGAATATAAGTTAATCCCATCTATATGATCTATATTTTGGGAAAAGGTTTCCATGCTTTTGGCTAAGAACTCTGTGTTCCAAGTCTTTGGGAGTAATATAGCTTCTAGAGCATCCATATGGCCCAGAGTGAGTCTGAATTATTGCAATAAAAAAAAAGGGTTCAGTGAAATGAAAATCTTAGGATGCCTGCAAAGAAGATTTTGCCTCAAATAGAAACAAAAACAAAGCAAAATATGCTTATGCAATCATAAGAGGAACTAAACCAAGAGAATAAAAAAAAATCCTCAACTGAACTGATTGAAATGGAACTGAGTTGGACAGTGTTTGCCTCGTTTGAGAAAAACATTTCTCTATCCTTTCACTGCCACATGCGGTGAATGGTCCCGTGTGATTAACAAAATCATCTTGAAACACTGGCATGCACTGGCCGTAGATGAAAAATTAAATAGCATCTTTAAATTCCTGCCCCTGGTCTCATCTAAAAGAAAATGTTTTGCACTTGGATTCCAGTCTGTCTAATCAGGCAGCACATTTCCTATCACGTCTAACACCTGGCTGACGCCTGAGTGCCAACTGTGCCCAGTGCAACGATCTGCCTGGAAGTAATTATTTCAATCACCCACATAAGGGCAGGGGGGAGGAGACTCATCACATGCTTACCTTTTAAACAGACTTTATTTTTCATTTTAAATGCCTTTGTGAGTTGGCCCATGAAGATTCACCTAAGTCCCTAAAAGAGAAATTTTGCAACTGGGATGAAAAGTGTCAGATAAGGAAAGTACCTTCACCAGCTACTCCATCTTTTCCATGGAGCATATGTACACATAAAACTTTGATACTGACATTTTTTTCTAAGTGAAAGAAGATCAAGGACAGTTGTATTCATGACGTGATGGTTTGTTATATTTCTGTTTTGAAATGAAATTTTTCTCAAGATAAAATGTCTTGTGAAAAAGAAGCTACCCATGACATGGTCCTATGCTTATGAGTTTTGATTAAATTTTGGTGTATGTGGGAATTTTGTTTCTCTTTCTATCTCACAAATATACCATAGAAAGAGAAATAGATGTATTGACATAAATATAATATTTTTGGAATAAAAATAATTGTACAAAGTTAAATACTCCACAATTGCTTTATAATATCAAATACTTTTAAGTTGCTAAATCTCTGTGTTACAGACATTGATTAAATCATCCCCTCTTTCAGGATCCTCAGATATTTAAATTACGGTATGTTTGGAGTCTTGTTCTGGCATTCAATCAGTGCATGCAAGAGAATATGTGGTATCATATTTAGCAGACTAAGCTCTCTGAGGAAAGAATTAGTGAATAGTTACTGAGTACATTTTAAAAGCAGTTTTTCTCTGTAATATCTATGTCTATTTTTGGAACATATAACTGGATATGTTCAAAAAGCAGAAATTTCCTAAATAAAGTATTCATCTGATGCACATATTTTGAAAGATCTGATTCTTCCCTGCTTTTAATTGGAACTTTGTATAATTTAAAAGTGGAACAGATAATCAATACAAAGATCAATTCAGCACCAAACGTATGCATGAGATCATTCAGATTTATTTTTTTTGTAAAATGCTGCATAAAACTAGTTTAGTGTCTCTGATTAAGGTAATCTATTAAATATTTTAATAATACATAAAGAAGTATGAATATATAAATTAAGGAAAATCAGAGGAAGAATTATATAATCTTATGTAAAATCAAAAAGTGATTATTTTACATAGTAATATTAAATTATGTGTACATTAGTAAAATGGAAATCCAGTAAAGAAAATACCAGTACATTACAGCCTCCCAGCATTACCCATTTCTAACTTGGTGTTCTCTGAATCCTTCAGCTACAGAATCACTCATCCAAAACCACTCTCACCTTGATTCATTTATAAAGAGTGAAAGTGGCCTCTGTGTAAGGCAGACATATAATAGGGGCATTCTTCTGTTAACCACATAGGGAGAGGCCATTTTGACATTAACTAGTATCTTTTCTGACCGTTAGAATTCTATATTCATTGACAGGAGAAGGAATTCTGTGACAACAAATGGCATCAGCTGAGTATCTCAGATATGAGTAGTGAGATTGCATTCCAGTTTGAAGTAAATGACTTCTTTTCAGATCTATATAAAAATATATAATGAAATACAAGGAAATTTCATATTGTTGTTTATAAAACACAGTAAGGAAGGAGCATTTGCTTACCAATATTCTAATATTGTTGGACTTGCATACAAAATACAAATTCAATGCATCAAAACAGTGCAGTAACTCTAGTAATGGAAACAAATAGTTTACAGGGGTTAAAATGGAATATGGTGGAGGAAAATGGATGTGGTTATTAAAGGACAATAAGAGGAATTCATGTGTTGGAAATACTTACTATTTTTTACTTTGACTAGACTGGAGGCTAAACTAACCTACACTTGCAATAAAATTGCATAGAGCTAAACATACACACACAAATACAAATTGGTACAAGTAAAACTGAGGAAATCTAAATAAAAGCAGTAGCTCATAACAATGTCAGTATCCTGATAGTGAATTTATACCATAGATATTTGCAAGATGTTATTATTCAAGGAAACAGGCAAAAAGTATACAGGATGTCTCTGCATTATTTATTATAATTGCATATGAAACTATAATATCTAAAAATAAAAACTTTTCAAATAGTATAGAAATGTGTTAGTCTCTGGTATGGGATGTAAGGAGCTTGGAATGCTTCACTTACATCTTCACAAAAGGAAAAAAACTAAACTAAAATCCAATAACTCCTTTTAGATCATTTAGAGAAAAGAGATAACATGGCAAACTGCTTGCCTCAGCCTACATTGGAGAAACAGATAAACCCATACATAGACTCATAGCTTATCAGAGGTTACCAGAGTAGATACCATTGCAAGTGTTAGCATAGGGTTAAGAAGATGTAATCTGCAATTGGTGATTTGTTGGAGGTTCAGTGTGCACAAAATTAAAAATTAAAATTCCGTAACGGAAGCTGTAATAGGGAGCCCCAACATTTTCTGAAATTTACTTTAAGGAGTTCCACCAGCTTTTCACAGTGAAAACCAATGAAAAATACCCTTATACTTCCAAGAGGTGGAAGACAAAATTAGCTATTTTTAAACATGCCCAACACATTATATTCTTCTCAACAAGTCCTGCCCAATAGGGAAACTATTGTTCCAAAACCTAACTGACTGGGGTCTTACAAGAGCCTAATTATCTGTGTGAAGAAAAATACACAATTCTACCACCTTCTGGTTTCTTGTGGGGCAAGGAAATACCCAACTCCAGCTGCCTCTCTGGCCCTCATGTCTCATGAAAGGGGTAAAGTAAAATAATACAAATCAGAGAAGCATTTCTGAAGGTCACAGACCATGGACAGAATCACTAAAAGAATGAGATCTAATTACACAACTGTAGAACATGTATCTCCCTCTACCCCACCTTGTCATCATCTGTATGTAGGTGATATGTAATAAGAGGGAATATAACTGAAAAAAACTGAACATCTCAGACAACATTTAAGAAATGAATTTTCTATGGAAGTTCAAAGGCAAAGGAAATATAAAACAAGGACACTACAGGAAATGTTAGCTTCTGATACCACAGCTGTAGCAAACAATGAACAGAGCTTAACTCTGCACCAGATAGACACAAAACCTCACACTGAAGGCCCATATATCTCTGTTCCTTTTAACTGATACATCATGTCTGACTTTCAACAAAAAATATTATAAGATATAGGAAAAGACTAAAAATTCAGTGTGAAGAAAAAAATTAATCATCAAAATAAGATTTGGGTATGATGGAGGCTTTGGAACTATCAATTTCACAGTGGGGATTACACCATAAGAATGCTGAAACACCAATTCAAAAGAACCTGTGTACCCCACTTTTCATAGCAGCACAATTTACAATAACCAAGTGCTTGAAGCAACCTAGGTGCCCATCAGTAAATAAGTGGATCAAAAAACTGTGGTACATTTACACAATGGAATACTATACAGCAGAAAGAAAGAAGGAACTCCTACCTTTCACAATAGTATGGATGGATCTGGAGAGCATTATGCTAAGTGAAATGAGCCAGGTTTTGAAAGACAAATACCATGTGATCTCACCTATAAGTGTAACCTAATCAACAAAACAAACAAGCAAGCAAAGTAGAACACAAGACAGGGAAATAACAGACTGACAGTAACCAGAGGAAAGGGAGGAAGGGAATAACAGGGAAAGAAGGGGAAGGGTCAAGTCAAGGAATATGTAGAAAGGACACATGGACAAAGACAATGGGGAGGAGGATTGAATGTGGAAGATGGAAGGTGGGTAGGGCATGGTAGACTAATGGGGGCATAATAGGGACAACCGCAATTGAATGACATGAAAAAATGTAAAAATGGAAGGTTAAAACAACTACAATTAATACACAAAGGGCTCAAAAACAAAAAGTAAACAACAAAAAAGAACATATGGATAAATTAAGCACAGAGATGGAAACTAGGAAAGAATCTAAAGGAAATGATAGAAATCATAAACATGAAAATTTGATGTGCTCAATAGACTGGATAAGACCAAGAAAAGAATCAGTAAGCTTGAAGAAATGTTCGTATAAATTGTTATTACTGAAATGCAAAGAGAAAAAAAGAATGGAACAAAATATCCAAGAAGTATGAGACAACAATGAAAGATGCAACATATGTTAAAATGAATTCCAGAAGTAGAATAAAGAGGGAATAGAACAAGGTTATGATGGCAAAACATTTTCCAAAATTAATGACAGACACCAAAGGAAAGATCCAAGAGGTTCAGTAAACACCAAGTAGGCTAAAAACCACCCCCCTCTAATCTATAATTAGACATATCATATTAAAATTGCAGAATATCAAAGATTAAGAAAATTTTGAAAGAAGCACGAGGGAGAAAACATGTATATAGAGGAAACAAGAATAAAAATACTTTCCTTTAGTGCAAAGAAGAGAGTGGAGTGAAATGCTTAAAGTGTTAAAAGAAAAAAAAAAAACTACCTGCCTAGAACTCTGTATCCAGTGAAATTATCCTCAAAACTAAAAGAAAAATAAAAACATTCTCAGACAAACAGAAATTGGGGAAACTTATTGTTTGTAAACCTACCTTGCAAGAAATGATAAAGAAGTTCTTTAGAGAGAAGGAAAATAATATAGGTCAGAAACTTGAAGCTGCATAATCAAAAAGAATACTAGAAAAGGAACACATGAAGGTATACTTATATTTGTATTGAAGAAATGTTTATATTCTTCTTCTTAATTTATCTTACAAATAACAGCTTACAATAAATAGTACTAGTAACAATATAACCAATGATTACAGCTCATGAATAAGTAAAATGAATGACAGTAATGCTGTAAGAAAGGTGTAAAGTAGAAATATTCTTATATGGCACTTGCACTACAATGAAGTTGCTATAGTGCTATTTGAAAGTGGATTTGGACTAGTTGTTAATACATGTTACAAAATCTATGTAAAAACATTAAAAAAAAACTTAAAAATGCAATAGATATGCTAAAAGAGGAGAAAAATAGGTGTATACTAAATGCAAAATTATAGCCCTGATCGTGATATATGCAAAATTTTTGAACAAAACATTGCAACATAATTCAAAAACACATTAAAAGTATCATATGATGTGATTAAGTAGGATTAATTCTAGGAATGCAAGTATGGTTAAACATCCACAAGTCATTCCAAGGTATATACCATATTAACAAACCTTTAAAAATGCACAATTTTAAAAAGGAAGCAATAAAGAGCAGAAAACACATACACACAAAAAGAAACAAAAACAAGGACAATGAATAGAAAATAGTAACAAGTAAGGCACACATTATTTACACTGTACCAATGATTACTTTAATTGTCAATGGCCTAAATACACCAATTAAAAGACAGAGTGACAATTCATAGTGAGTTTAAAAAAACAAGAAACAAATATATGTTGTCTATAAGAAACCCACTTTAAAAATAAAGACACAGATAGTAGAGGGATGGGGAAAGATAGAACATGCTAACACTAATAAAAAGAAATTGAGATTAGCTATATTAATATCAGGAAAAGCAGAATTATTTTCCCAGAGCAAGGAAAATAATCAGAGATAAAGAGGATGATCATTACATAATAATAAATGGGCTAATTTTTCAAAAAGACAAAATACTTTAAATGAGTATACACCAAACAACAGTGTCCCAATATGTGATGCAAAAGCTGATAAAATGGCAAGGAGAAATAAACAAATTCACTCATGTGGTCGAAGACTTCAACCCCTCTTTATTAGGCAGAAAATCACTGAGAACACAGGTGAACTGAACAGCACCACTAATCTACTAGAGTCTATGAAATTTGCAGAATACTTTATCTAAAATTAGCAAATTACATATTTCTCTCAAGCTTGCATGTAGCATTGACTGAGATAAACTACATTCTAAGCAAAAAATAATATAATTCATCACATTTAATAGACTAGAAATCATACAAATTATGCTTCAGGTCATAATGAATTTAACTAGAAATTAATACCAGAAAGACTGATAAAAACAACAAAATAACTAGGTGTTAAACAGCACTTTTAAATAACACAAAAGACAAAGAAGAAGCCTCAAAAGATATTTGTAAATATTTTATATAAATGAAAACACAACTTATCAAAATGTATGGAGTGCATAAAGAAAACAGTACTCAGAAGGAAATATTTTATTGTTATTCAAATACAGTTGTCTCCATTTTCTCCCCACCACTCCCCCCTGCCCCAACCATCCCGGCCTCCCACCCTCAATCCTACCCACTTTGTCTTTGTCCATGTGTCCTTTATACATGTTCCTTGATGGACCTTCCCTTATTTTCCCCCATTATCCCTCTCCCCCCTTCCCTCTGGTTACTGTCAGTTTGTTCTTTATTTCAGTATCTCTGGGTATATTTTGCTTGCTTGTTTGGTTTGTTGATCAGGTTCAACTTATAGATGAGATCATATGGTATTTGTCTTTTAAAACCTGGCTCATTTCACTTAGCATAATGCTCTCCAGATCCATCCATGCTATTGCAAAGAGTAGGAACTCCTTCTTTCTGTCTGCTGTATAGTATTCCATTGTATAAATGTACCACAGTTTTTTGATCCACTTATTTACTGATGGGCACCTAGGTTGCTTCAAGCACTTGGCTATTGTAAATTGTGCTGCTATGAACACTGGGGTACATAGGTTCTTTTGAATTGGTGTTTCTGGATTCTTAGGGTATAAAATCCCAGCACTGGAATTGTCAGGTCAAAAGACAGTTCAGTTTTTAGTTTTCTGAGAAAATTCTAAACCGTTTTCCTCAGTGACTGCATCAGTCTGTATTCTCACCACCATTGTACCAGGGTTCCCTTTTCTCCACATGCTCTCCAACATTTATTGTTTGTTGAATTGTTTATTATGGCTGTTCTGACCAGTGTGAAGTGGTATCTCATTGTGGTGTTAACTTGCATCTCTCTGATGGCTAGCAATGCTGAGCATCTTTTCATATGTCTCTGGGCCTTCTGTATGTCCTCCTTGGAGAAGTGTGTGGTCAGGTACTTTGCCCATTTTTTAATTGGGTTCTTTGTCTTTCTGGAGTGGAGTTGTGTGAGTTCTTTATATGTTTTGGAGATCACACCCTTGTCCGAGGTATCATTGGCAAATATATTTTCCCATACAGTTGGTTCCCTTTTCATTTTGCTGATATTTTCTTTAGCCATGCAGAAGCTTTTTAGTTTGATGAAGTCCCATTTGTTTATTCTTTCATGTCTGTTGCTCTAGACTACATGTAAAAATTGAATCTTGACCACCAACTTACACCACATGCAAAAATAAACTCAAGATGGATAAAAGGCTTAAATATAAGTCGCAACAATGAAAGTCTTAGAGGAGAAATAGGCAGGAAAATTTCAGAAGGCTATCATTGAAAATCAAAGGAGAAATAAGGTACTTCCCAGACAAGAAAAAGCTGAAGGAATTTGTTAATGCCAAACCAGTACTACAACAAATGTTAAAGGGCTTGCTTTAAGAAGAAGAAGAAAAGGAGAAAGGAAAAGAAACAGAAAGTTATAGTTAAAAATACAATGACAATAAATATCTATAAATAATCACCTTAAATGTAAATGGCTTAAATGCTGCAATCAAAAGATATAAGTAGCTGAATGGATAAAAAAAACAATACCTGTATATATGCTGCTTCCAAAAGACACATCTCAGATGGAAAGATACACACAAACTACAAGTAAAGGGATGGAAAAAGATAATTCATTCAAATAGAAAGAGAAAAAAGCAGGGGTAGCAATACTTATATCTGACAAAATAGAATTTAAAACAAAAGCTATAGTAAGAGTCAAATAAGGACACTACATAATAATAAAGAGAACAATCCAACAAGAGGACATAACTCTAGTTAACATTTATGCACCTAACATAGGAGATTCTAAATATGTAAGGCAAATCTTGATGGACACATGGGGAGAGAAATACAGTCACAGTCAGGGATTTTAACACCCCATTGACTTCATGGATAGATCTTCCAGACAGAAAATCAACAAGGACACAGCAGCTTTAAATGACACATTACATCAAATATATTTAATTAATATATTCAGAGCATTTCATCCCAAAGCAGCAGAATATACAAAATTTCCAAGCACACATGGAATATTTTCTAGAATAGACCAGATGTTATGACACAAAACAAGTCTTAATAAATCTAAGAAAATTGAAATCATATCAAGCATTTTCTCTGACCACAATGCTATGAAACTGGAAATCAGTTACAAGAATAAAACTGGAAAATATACAAAGACATGGAAATTAAATAACATTTTATTAAACAATGAACAGGTCAACAATGAGATGAAAGAAAAATTGAAATATACCTTGAAACAAATGAAAATGAGACCACAACAAACTTAAATCTGTGGGCCCCAGGGAAAGCAATCCAGGGAGGAAAATTCATAGCATTGCAGGCCTATCTGAAGAAACAAGAAAAAGCTCAAATAAACAATCTAACCTTACATTTAAAAGAACTTGAAAAAAACAATAAACAAAGCCCAAAGTGAGTAGAAGGAAGGGAGTAATAAAGCTCAAAGCAGAAATAAATTAGAGTCAGGAATCTAATGAACAAAATTAGCTAACAAGCAAGATAGAGACATACTCATACATAGATATGCATATATCTTTAAATAAGATCTAAATAGTCATCTAAGCTTTCAGTTTAGGAAGCCAGAAAAAGACAGAACAAATTAAATTTAAATTAAGCAGGTGGTGGGGAGGGAGATTAGGGGTTGGGGTGGAGAGATTGAGCAAAAAGGAAAAAGGACTCATGGATATGGACAATAGTGTGATGATTGCTAGGCAGAGGATGGTCTTAGTGGACTAAATAGTAATGGAAAAATACAATAAAGATTAAATAAATAAAAAACAAAGTAAGCAGCTAAAAAGAAATGGGTAGGGTAGGGGAGAGTAATGGGAACAAATGCAATTGAACAATAAAAAACTCTAAAAAAGAAAATAATAAAATTTAGAATATAAATAATACAATTGAAAACAGTAAACCAATAGAAAAAATGAACACAACCAGAGCTGGCTATTTGACAATATTAAAAACATTTAAATTAAAGTAAATTAAAAAAATTATAAACCATGCTAAGGAAAAACAAGAGAAGGCACAAATTACTAATGTCTGTAATAAATTAGTGTTCATTACTACTGATTCCATGGATACTAAAAGGCTAATAAAGGAATACTGTGAACAGAATTTTATGCCCACAAATTTGATAACCTAGATTATATGGACCTACTTCTTGAAAGACACAATCTGCCAAAACTCATCCAAAGATAAAAACACTTATGTACTGCTTAATGATAGGGATACATTCTGAGAAATGCATTATTAAGTGATTTCATCAATTTTGACAAACTATTTCTGCAGTGCACATGGAAAGGCAAAAGATTCAGAAGAGCCGACAAGATGCTGAAGGGCAAGAACAAAGTCTGCAAAATAACATTACCCAAATTCAAGACTTACTATACAGCTACAGTAATCAAGAGAGTATGGTATTCTTGAAAGAATAGACAAATAGGTCAATAGAACAGAATAAAGAGCCCAGAAATAGACCAACCCAAATATAGCCAACTGATCATTTGATGGTGAAAAGATGTCTTTACAAACAAATGGTACAGAAACAATTGGAACTCCATATGCAAAAAAAGAAAAAAAATCTAGATCAATTTAACACCTTTCACAAAGTTAATTCAAAATGGTTAATACACCTAAATCTGCAATGAAAAGCTACAAAACTCTTAGAAGATAACAGAGAAGAAAATCTAGGTGACTTTGAGTTTGTTGATGAGTTTTTAGATAAAACACCAAAAGCACAATTTATTTTTTGCTATTTATTTATTTAGCTTATTTTATTGTATTTTCCATTATCATTCATCACCTTTATGAAATCAAAATAAGCTGGACTTCATAAAATTGAAAACTTTTCTCTATGAAAGACACTATTAAGAGAATGAAAACACAACTTGCAGACTGTAAGAAAATCTTTGCCAAACCATATCTAATAAAAGACCGGTGTCCAAAATATAAAAAGAACTGTTAAAACTCAGCAATGAGCAAATAAGCAATCAAGTTAATAAATGAGTAAAAGGCATGAATAAATGCCTCATCTGAAAGATGTAATGATGGCAAATAAGCAAGTGGAATAACACTCAATATCCTACGACATTAAGGAATTGTAAATTAAAACAGCAATGTTATTCCTTTATATATATATACACCTATTAAAATTGCTAAAATTCAAAACACTGACCCAACCAAATGCTGGTGAAGATTTGGGGCAACAGGGAGTTGCATTTATTGTTAGGGGGAACAGCCATTTGGGATGGCAGTTCAGCAATTTCTTACAAATCTAAAAACATACTCTTACTATGTAATCCAGAAATTATACTTCTTGGTATTTACACAAACATGTTGAAAATATTTATTTACACAAAAGCTGCACACTAATGTTTATAAAAACTTTCATCAGAACTGCCAAAGTTTGGCCCTAATTGGTGCAGCTCAGTTGGTTGGGTATCATCCCTCAGAACAAAAGTCCCCAGTTTGTTTCCTGGTCAGTGCAAATGTCTGGGTTGTAGGTTTGTCCCTGGTGGAAAGGCAATTAATCTGTTTCACCCTTACATTAATATTTCTCTTCTTCTCTTTCTCCCTCCCTTCCTCTCTCTCTAAAAATAAATAAATAATATCTTAAAAGGAAAAAAAAAGAACTGCCAAAATTTGGAAACAACCAAGATATTCTTCCACAGGTGCCTGGAGAGACAAACCATGGTCTATCCATACAATGGATTACTATTCAGTGATTAAAAAAACCCAAAAAACCAAAAAACCAAAAACAGTACTATCAGGCTATAGAAAATATACAGGAACCTAAAACTCATATTGCTAATTGAAAGAAGCCTTGCTTAAAACATTGTCAACTGTATGATTCCAACTATATGACATTCTGGAAAAGGTACAACCATAGAGAGTAAAAAGATCAATGGTTGATTGTGTTTTGGGTGGAAGGAGGGATGAATAGGTGAACCACATGGGATTTTTAGGACAATGAATCTAATCAGTATGATACTGTAATGGTGCATACATGTTATTATATATTTGTCAAAACCCACAGAATTTACCATAGAAAATGGGTCTAAATATAAACTATGGACTTTAGTTAATAATAATGTATCAATCACTATTGCCTCATCAACTGTAACAAATGTACCACACTAAGTCCAGATGTTAAAAATAAGGGAAACTGTGTGGATGGGGGTAGGGTGGTGAGGGCTAATTGGGGATTCTCTGTACTTTATGATCAATTTTTCTATAAACCTCAAACAGTTCTAAAGAAATAAGTGTAGTAGCTTAAATTTTACATTAATGAACAAATAAAGAATTATACCCCAGAAAATACTTGATTATACATAACAGAGCTCTTTATAATAGAATATGAGATCCTGATGAAAATATTATTTTTTATATAATATCTTTATATATATAAACAGATTAAGCATAAATGTAAATCAAACCACTGCCAAAAAAAAAAAAGCAAAGGCTTAATAGTTACTATTGTGGATACAGAAGAAAAGGGAAGTTTTTCAAAATACACTATTTTTTAATTATTATTATGCTTTATGAAAAAGTATTTTCTCAGAAGAATGTGCTAAGTTTCATAATTTAAAAATGGAAATGCAATTACAAACTTCACATATGGTGTCTAGAAAAGGGTTTAGAAACACAGTTAGTCTCATATAATAAGATAGATATTTTTACCCTCAAATCTTTCCTGAAAATGAGGGGTTGTACTCATAAAAAGCACAAGGTAAAAAGGTAGAAATTCTAATTCAAGACATTTTCTCACAAATCACTTTTTTTCTATCTTTTGTGGACTAAGAAAGATGCCATTTACTGAGAATTTAATTTATGCCAGGCTCTAATGTTAAGTAACTTAATATCATTATTTGATTTAATTACCACAAAAATGCTGAAATATGAGTTTAGTTGTTTCCTTTAAGGAGCTGAAAAAGTTCAGTCAATTTGTGAGCATGAGATTTGAATTTAATTTATTTGACCTTAAGTGGTTGTATTTAACCATTATTCTAAGCCACTTTAGTAACTTATTAATTTAACTCATAATGAGTAATCTTAGATGCTTTATGTATAACAAATTACATTTTGGGAATTGGCCATGGGTTATTTAAAAAAAAAAACTATAAGTCAAAGAATCTATGAACCCTAATCAAGTTAAAAAGTTTGAGAAACAAGTACTATTTAAAAATAAAAATAATAAGTTTTATAATCTTGTGAAGGATATAAAATCAGGTCTTTAACTTCATTATAACAAAAATTAACTTCAATTGGATTAAGGATTTGGATATTAATATTTCTGAAAAGTCAACAGTTAGAGGAATATAAAGCAAATTATATATTGTACTCAGGGTAATAGTCCAGTTATCTATTGATAGATAAGAAACTACTCCAAACCTTAGTGATTTAAAATAGCAATTTATTATTATCTTTCACAGCTGGGTAGTTCTCACTTGAACTGTCTTATGTGTTGGTCACAGTGAATGGGCACATACTTGGATGGGTTAGGAATTTCTGAAGCCTCTGAAGGCTTGGCATGGCTGGACACTCAAGTTGGCTTGCTGACCTGAACAGCAGCCAGTTCTGACTTTAGTAGTGGGTCAGTAGAAGCTATGTTTTGGGACATCTATAGGTGGCCTCTCATTGTGGGTTGCTTTTCACAACTTGATGGCTGGGATCTGAAAGTTAGTATCCCAAGAGGAACACATTGCAAGAGATGCATTCTGTGTCATACCCACAGCAGTCCCAGAATGTCACTTCTGCTCAGAATGCCACCAAGATCAACCTAGATTAAAGGTCAAGAGAATTATATTCCACCATAAAATAGGAGTAGGTTGAGATTACATTACAGAAGAGTATGTGAGAAGGGACTTTTCTTTGTGCTCATCTTGGGAAAATACAATATTTCACAGCTAGAAAATGAGTCCTTAACTTAAAATAAATGTACTAACCATTAAAGAATACATACAACTACATTAACATTAAATTTTTATGTTCATTATGGTTCAATCACATTAGAAAATAATTCGTTATTATCTTGATAATTTAAATTATTCTACATGCATACCATATAGCTCAGCAAATCTTTACTTAGGCATATGCCTTAAAAATATTTGGACATGAATAATTAGGATATGTGTCCAAGAATATTAATAGGAGCCTTGTCTATTAAGAAAACCTTGGGAAAACTGAATGTCAACTATTAAAAATGGAAAAATAATTTATGATATATTCATCTCTACAATGAAAGGTTATAGTAGTGAATGGAGTAATATTAGTATTAACATGATGTTAAAAACAATGAACTTAGGTCCAGAGGACTACATAGTGCATTTTACATCATGCACCTAGGCCCATCTCTTCCTCTGTGTCTCTGTCTCTGTCTCTCTCCTCTCTCTCATCTTCATCACTGTCTCTATTTTTAATGTTATATTGTTCATCCATCCACATATATAAGTTTTAGTTAGTTGACTCATTAACTCAAGTATAAATCTGTACGTGTCTCTTCTACCCTTTCCAGATTCCTAAGAGATAACACTGGCTGTTCTCAGGCTAATATTTCTGTGTCCATCACCTTAATGCCAACATTGTAGAAATAAAGAAAGGAGACCAGAGAACAAATAAAATAGTTTAGTTTGGGAATATTTCCTTTGGTCCAATTCAACTGAACTGTTATTTGGAGTGAAGTTTGCATTGAGAACATTCACTTCAACAATAAAGAATGTTTTGTTCCTCTTCATTCAATTGCTGCACTTAAAAGAAAGAGGGAAAGAGTGTATCTCTTATTTTTTTCCAGACCATCAAAGCTTAAATCATGTCTATGCGCTCATAGGTATTGATCTTGGATTGGCCACCCGTTCCCTGCATGTGGCTAGTTGGGCAATGACTACCTGAGTTCCACCAACCTAAAACACACTGGAAAAAATGTTGACAGATTAACATGGTACCTGCCCTGCCAAAGTGTCTCTAGCTATCCGGGATGCAGCATAACCAAGTCCGTGACTCAGTATTCCACTTACTTCAATTTTTGCTGTAAGGGTCTTAAAAAATTCTCAAAACAGACTTTCCTCTAAAGGATTATAGTACATAATTTCATTTTTGGAAATTATGGAATGCAATCAAAGGTGACATGTTCCATAAAAATGTATAAAATAAAGGTATCTAAAGAATACTTGTGATATTTTGCAGAAAGAGTACATATATTCTATTTTAAGGGTGTTCTAGGCTCTGAAATATGTCTTCATTATCTCTGCACAATTTCTCTTAAATTTATGAAATAATGTCCAACTGTACTTTTACAAACTTTATGACTACTCAAAAAAGTCAGTTTCTACTTATGAACAGTGGAGATATTGATTATTTTAAAACTGTAATATATGATTTTTGAGGACAGGGTACTTGCAGAGATAGACAGATAATATGCCTAAAATTTTACTAGTTCTAGCATGTGTAGAGATTTTTTTATCAACTATTCAGTGAGGATATTCAGTATTTACACACAAATTAAGCAATACAAACTTCTGATAATACTCTTGTAAGACAAAGCATATTACATAATTTTAACAGATGACAATTTAAGTAAAGCATAGTTTTATATTATTTGGGGTTAAATAAGAGAAAGCAATTAGATAGCTAAAAATGAGGTTAACTCATTGACCATGTTACTTAAAAAAAGCTTATAAGTATTCTAAAACATTTTGCATTTAATTTTCCCTAAAAAAGAAACCCTCAGAAATATATTTTTGATTTATATGTTAATACTTTTTTTCTTTTGGCTGAAAGGCAACATTGGTAATAGCATAAACACCTGAAAGTACAGTAGACATTATAATAGAGTGAATACTGTTGCTGCTATTATAGCTAAAATGGATGTCCATCAGCTTCATACTAATGAATTAACAATGAATAGCATGGGTTATAAATAGAAATGAACATACTATTGTCTACTCTAGATAAATACAGGCCATGCAAACTGTGTGCCCAAGACAAAGAAACATTGCAACACAGACCCACTATATAGTTGTATAATCTTGGCAATATGACAACCAGATAAAATACATATTTTTAAAGTTACCTTCAGTGAAACACTCCTACTTCCATCACTTTTATCTCAACCAATCATCACAGTCTGTGGATGGCTGTGCTGATATTAGAATCCATTTTAGTTTTCTAGTCAAAATGTTTTATATGTTTTTTGTCATTTTATGAATTTCCTATTCCAGGAGTAATTTTGCTGTCAATTCATGAGAACTTTGAAATGTCACAAAACTTTTGTAAAGCATAACACTGATAATTAAAATTTATCCAGAAGTGTCATCTGAATGTGCCATTTCTTCATATAACATATGTGAAGGCAACGGGGGAAATCTGTAAAATGAATAGAGTTTTGACAGTAAATACACATACTATATAGCATATACTTATTTATGTCATAGTGGTAGGGTCTATAACACACAAAAACATCAGAAAATGAAACACATAAGGACATGAAGCTATTAGGTAGTGTAGACTGCCATTTTTCATGTTAACAGAGTATTTTTTCAGCTTTATCCAGCAAAAACTCTGATATATAAAACAACCCCTCTGTCCTTCCTTTTTATTTTGCATAAATATCTTACAATTCTCTAAAGTGCCTGCCTTCCCATTTAGCCCTTTATGCAATCCCTGAACTGCATTTTTCATCTCACGTCATAGGTAAGGCTTCCCCCAAATCCCAGGTAACTGTTAGAGGACTTGAGGAATGCTTTGTGAGAAGGAAATGATGAGAGCAGAAGGATATTCTGCACTCAAGGGAGGCCACTGAAAGAAAAGTCAATCACATGAATTAAGAGCTTTTTATAAATAAATAATCCATATGTACTGAAGTAATTAACCAATTTTCCAGTTAGACTCACTGTAGCATTCTAGAGTTAGCCAGCACTGCATCCATTGAAACATAAGCATGTGGCTTTGCTTCACATGATTTTCAAATACAAAATGATGTGCCGTATTGAAGGCTACCATTTTAAAGACCATAATAGACAAAACCAGGTGGTTGGGCACTTGATTTCCAATGCACAAACCAAAGAGTAAAATAACCGTTTCTTCATAAACACTGTGACCACTGTATTTAATAGTGTTGACATTTATATAAATGGATTGCAGTGTAGTTGTTGAACATATACTGGGATGATTCCATAATCCTGTTTTAATTAGATGAATGTTGTGAGTATAGAAAAATCACAGGCTGCACTCCCTGTGGTGATGCCATACTGGCAAGGAATCAATCACCACAGCTCTGGTTGCCATAGAAACTGATAGCTCCTGCACCACCATCTAAGTGGCAAATGATTGGTGGTGTACTCATAACACAGGGAGAGCAATGAGTTTTTCTATCCTGTCCAGCAGCTGTGCCAGAGAGTTAATTAAAAGCAGAGAACATGAAATAAATCTAAATCTGTGAAGAAATGAAATGTACAGTACAAATTGAATTCCCGTGTCAAACAGAAATTAATATGCAGCGCAAACCACAGAACTGCCTGAACAAGCAGCAGCTGGGAATCTTGGGAAATCTTGCCTGTGAGGCAGTTAGAGCAGAAATGTGGAGAGGGCACCTCTTTATCTTATTACCTAAACAAGCACTTTTGTTCAGCATTTGTGTTGACTGATGCATGCAAATTGCAGCCTCTAAGGTTAAGAGTTCCCATTTCTAAGCAGGAAGGACAAAACTTAACTAAGATTTAATTAACAAACTGTTAGCAATTGCAGTTTATCAGCTGTGAGCACAATGTAAGTAAATGTTTCTACTCCTGTACTAGAATTCACCAGACAACCTCTGTGAAAGTCAATGTGTTTTTATTGATAAGCCATGAACTCAAAATTCATATTTCAAACATAGCAAGCCGAGGAGCAAGTACCTGAAATGCTTTCCCAAGAGAAATAAGAGAAGCTTGACATAGAAATAAAGTTTTTTTATTCCTTTTTCCATGGAATGAGCTACAACAGATCAGGTATGAAATATTTAACTAGTGAGAACCACGATTACTTGGTTGAGTCCACCCAATGCTAGGGTTTCAGTGTTATCATTTGGAAAAGTTAGTGCTCCAAAAACCTGCTCTCTGTGCGAAGACAACCAGTTCCACTGGGAAAGTAAACAGCCCGGAGACTGCTGCTGCCCAACTGAATGAATTTATAAGAATCAGAGGAAAGAATAACATTGTAGACCATGTGATTTATTCTTCTCCCCCAACTGGACAAAATCAGTCCTCAGTGCACGAGCATGGCTAACTATGGATGATCAAGAAACACTGGTCGAACATCAGTATCATCAGGACACATTCATATGCACTTAATGCCCACATAATGAACTGCTAGCATTTTACTTTTATCAAGATATATTTTTACCTGGCTGGTCCTTTATTTATGATGCCAATTGAATTGCTCACTTCAAGAGAATTTACACAATTCCTCCAACCACCTATTCTAAGTATATTTTCCAATGTTATGTAACAAGAAAGCAAACATCCTGCTTCCATATATGTGTTGATTGTATGTCTGTCTGAATCACATTTTTATTTGGAGTTAATTTGAGAATATCACATAGGTGTCTATGGCATTATGGAGCAAAATTCTGAAGCAGCTTTTTCAAGAGGAGTTTTGTACACTTTGCAGATCATGAATAGGCTTCCAATAATTGGTAGAATCAACACTATTATAAGAAGAAGACTGTAATTTGACATAAGGTGCAAGGGATGAATGAAAAGCTAAGTGGAATCAAGGGAAGAAGAGTTTCCAATATTAGTCTAATCACATTATTTTAGACACTAAATATAGTCAGGTTAATTATATTATACCTATTATTATCTCTGAGTAGAAACACTGACAACTGTTAATAGGAAAACCATCAGCTGTCTTCATGGGAGTGAATACCTGAATGGATTAAAAGAACTTTTTAAAAGTATATAAACTTTCCAAAAATATTGAAATATATATGATGTGATGAGTGCACAAAATTCAAAGATTTGTATTGTTAACCTAGAAATTTACATTGTAAATATATCCTACTTACATTGATATATCTTACTTACTTTACATTGTATGACTTTAAGTAGACATTTTAAAATAGAAAAGTTCAGGATTTCACCAATTTTTTAATGCTTTTTAAACTACAAGGTCTGTCTGTAAAAAGTCCAGCCATTGTTAATATAATAACTGCATGACATCGTTGTGACTTGGCAGCCAAGGAGAATGGACTGAAATGCACATGTGTGAACAATGATGACTTCACTGTACTAGTCAGAGGGTGTGGTAGATGCCATTGAGTGAGCATGTTTACTGTGTGGCTGACACATTCAAAATGACTGAGCAAGTAAAGCAATGAGTCTGCATTAAATTTTGCATTAAGCTTGAACATTCCTCTGTGGAAACTATTCAGATGATTCAGAAGGCTTTGGGGGACAATTCAATGAGTGAAATACAAATAAAAGTGTGGTCCAAATGCTTCAAAGATGGCTGAGAATCTGTTTAAAATGATCCACATTCTAAATGCCCTGCAACAAGTAGAACACCTGAGAATGATGAACCTGTACAGGCTGTAATCAACAAAGATCAGTGATTGACAGTGTGAGAACTAGAAGTTGACTTGGGGATTCCAAAAACTACTGTCCCAGATTTTGATGCAGGATCTTGGCATGAAATGCGTCATGGTAAAATTCATTCTGCAACTTTTGCTATGAGAGCAGAAGGAACATCATGTTGCAGTTGCTAATGACACTGGGAAAACTGTGTGAGGGACTCTGAAGGGGACTGAGGTGTCATTGTCCTATGTACAATGTTTCTTGTATCTTGTTTCTTCTTCAGTAAATGTCTCTGTTTTTCAAATTGCATGGCTGAATACTTTCTGAACAGACCTCATATTTAAATTCACAGACATCAGAGGTTTCAAGGTACATGTATTTTTTCAAATATTTTATGTAGTTAGAACCTATTATCCCTGGTTTTAAGGTCATATAATGGGACATTTTGGATCATGATATGTTAATCTCTATGGTTAATAACACTATGGATAAAAGGAGCTGGCCTGCAACCCAGGAATGTGCGCTGACTGGGAATCAAACCAGTGACTCCTTGGTTTGCCAACTTGCACTCAATCTGCTGAGCCACACCAGCCAGGGCCCAAATATTTCTTAAATGGAAAAATAAAGATACTGAGCATAATATACCTGTATTTTCCCAAGTGATATAAAGTTTCTGAGAACCCACAGACTGTCTCACAAGAAAAATGCATCATTTTGAAACAACTGTGAGGCTCAGAATGCTTGACACAGATTTATACTTGTAGTTAAGGAGGAAATTCTTTGACCTACTCTCCCTTTCTGCAGCATCTCTACCTACCTCAACTTATCCTGGAACATAGACTCACTTTTGATATTTGAGAGACTCAAGCAACATCATATGTCTAAAAAGTTAGCTATGAGTTAATATAACAAACTCTTAAATAAAATATGTTCTGTTTGCTAACCTGACAAATATAACTTCCTAAATATCTAAGAGATTGGAGTTGAATTTGTAATTCTCATCATCCTTTTAGTCCTCTGAAGGATCAGCAGCATATAAAGAGGCCCCTGTTGGCCTCCTGACCTATTGGGAGAGCCTGAAGCCTCTCTTTCTTTTCTTTCTGCCCTGGCCCCTTTCAGCACCATAAGCTATCTCACAGATAATCATATAAATCCTCCAGACCAAATACCCCAGTTTCAATCACACAGCTGGCTCTTCCCACCCTTCAATCCAAGAAGTGCTCAGACCAGCAGAGCAGCCCTCCCTCAGGAGGGTGAACCCTAGGGAAGAGCCAGGCTCAGACCACAGAATCAGTTTTGACATCATTTGAACACAGAATGACAGGGTCCTGGAGACTTCAAGGATAATGAGACTAGAGAATGCTGGTTCTGGAAAACAAATCTCTCTTTCACCTGGCAGGGCAAGACTAGAAAACAGTCAACATGGGCTCTCTAATGCACAGGATCTAGAGTAAGAACCCTTGTTCTAGAGTAATACTGTCTGGAGGAATCGATGACCAGTATTAGCATGAGAAAGAAGAAAAACCCACACAACATGAAGAAAGAGAGCAGAAGCCAACCATATCCTCTTTTGCACTGCATGGAGCTGGCCAATGGCTTGTGTAAACTGGGGAGGAGAGTAGCTATAACTTTGAGAAAGTTTGACTTATTGATTCCTTTAGACATTTAAAGTACTAAATTAGACATTTAAATTACTGACTAGGGGAACTTTTATCAGCTGGTAGAGATTCAAAATTATCGACTTATTCCACATTTCATTCAAAGGGAGAGAAAGAATTTGCCATAGAGAAAACAAAACATGTTCCTTATAGGTTGTAGTTTAGAAGTGAACTGACAAGTGATGCTTATTCAATGTATTTATTACAACTTTGTTCCTATAAACAATGAGAAATTTTTAGCTAATCATACTTTTATTTGTTTTCAGGAATTTCAGAGCCAATTATGTATATTTATTCAGTATACAGGCTCTTATAGAATGTGTGCCTACATATCACCCTTTTCTCTGGTTTTATCTTATGTTTCCATTTATATTATCAATTCTAAGGTTGATAATGTTTCTATTTTATTGTATGTATTGTATTTTTTAGGCTGGCAAAAATAATTTGGGTCTATCTATCTATCTATAGTTTTTTTTCTGAATATATGAAAGAACAGAAAAACAAAACCAGAACAGACTGGAATCAGGGAAACCGGAGGACCACCAGTATTGTGTAAAGCATCATGGATAACTCAGGCCTCATTAGACTGATGGTACCAGAGAACTAGACCCACTTGCTCTACCAGGTTGAGTGTGACAGGTAAAATGTCAATCGTAGCATACTTACTTATTTATTTAGAAAGTATTGTTGAGTGCTTATTCTGTGTCAGTCCCAGCATGTAGATAAAACACAGTTGGTCTCTCTGCTGTTAAATGGGAAGGATAGTGGCAATGCCAACTTCACAGGCTTGTGACCTACATGCTTGCCCAGGGCCTGTGTTCATAAGGACCCTGCACTTAGTTTAAGGTTCTTTTGTTTCTGTTTGAAATCCTAATAATATTTGAAAAAAGGAATTAAAATTTTCCACACAACTTATGTTGCTGATCCTGGAGAGTGGGCTGTATAATCCAAATTCTTGCCTCTCTACAGATTCCCTCAAGTCCTCTCATGTCTCATCTGGATCTGGAACTCACACTTTTCATGCCTATGCCTTCTCCTTAACAAAAAAGTTTCTTTGTTAAGACACAGTGCAGGCCCATTATCTTGTCCCTATCAGAAATAAAAAAATAACAGTTTGAAAATGTACACAAATCCTCTCCTGTGTCAGCAAGATTCCAGAGTGACTTATTAAAATGATCAGTTTGTAATGTGCTTCCGTTTAAGGAGAAAAAGTTTCATAAGAAAAAGAAGTGTGCAAAATGAATAAACTGTGAAGTCTGTTCTTTGTAATCTGCAGAGATGGCTCCATGTATTGTGCTTATTATGCTTTTAGATTTCTGCTGGGTAGGGCTCTCCAGCTATATCATTGAGTACAGAAACTTGAAACCTTAGGGAAAATGAAATTCTTCTTCACAGTTCTCTGCTATTCAGCTATTTTTGTTTTTATTTTATTTATTTTCTTTCTGTTTTTTATCTAACATGTATGGGGCACATGCAAGAACTTTAGTCTTTTTACTGTCTATGTAGTTCTTCCCTGCTGGGGCTGGAATTGATCCTTACATTTTCAGTACTTTCTGCATGCAAGGCCTATAACCTAGAAACTATTTACTGAGTGATTGAAATAACCTTCCCAAGTTCAGGACTCAGGTAAGTGCTTGACATATTATGAAATTAGATGGAAATCACTTCATCTCACTCTGTAAGCTTTTATAAAATTCAGAAAGCCTTATTTGGTTTCTGGTAATGTTCTCTTTAAGTCTTTGCAATGGGTATTTTCTTAGCAATACAATTCTAGTCCATAGAGTCCCTTCAGAAGAAGGACTAGTGGGAGGAAGAAGTCAGACTGTACCACAGGTTTAAGAAAGCCTGGGTCATGGAGAGGGGTCGTGGCAAAAAAAAAGCAGTAGCTGGCAGACCCCAGGCATGGGGTGGCAGCAGGCAGACCCAGCTAGATGTCAGATTGTGGAGGGGCACAGTGCACAAGGCAGCTGGCGGACCAGGCGGTCTCACACTTGTGTGCGGATAAACCAGGCAAAACTGGGGAGTGAGACAAATCACACAACCCAGGGCTCCATCGTGGGGAAATGAAGACTTAAAACATGGATTGAAAATACCTGTGGGGCCTGAGGTGCTGGGAGAGACTCCCAGCCTCAAAGGATAGTTGGTTGGAGAGACCCACAGGGTCCTAGAATGTACACAAGCCCACCCACATGGAAATCAGCACCAGAAGGACCCAGGTGGCTTGGGGGAAGTGGCGGAAGGGACTGAAATCCAGCAGAGAGCGGAGTAAGCACCCTTGTTCCCTCTCAGACCCTGCCCCACATACAACATCATAACACAATCATGTAGGTGGCCCCTCCCAGGTGAACACCTAAGGCTCCACCCCTAATTATGTAACAGGCACGTCAGGATGAAAAAAAAAAGGCCCAAACAAAAGAACAGATCAAAACTCCAGAAATAATACAAATAAGAGACGAAGAGATAGCCAACCTATCAAATGCACAGCTCAAAGCACTGGTGATCAGGATGCTCACAGAATTGATTGAATTTGGTCACTAGATGAAAAAATGAAGGCTACAATAAGTGAAATGAAGAAAAATGCACAGGGAACCAAGAGTGATGGAATGAAAGATGGGTCTCACATCAATGGAGTGGGCCAGAAGGAAGAAAAAAGCATACAATGAGAAAAGAATGAAGAAATAAGAATTCAAAAAAATGAGGAGAGGCTTAGGAACCTCCAGGACATCTTGAAATGTTCCAACATCTGGATCACAGGGCTACCAGAAGGAGAAGAGGAAGAACAACAAGTGGAAAACTTATTTGAACAAATAATGAAGAACTTTCCCAATCTGGCAAAGGAAATAGACTTCCAGGAAGCCCAGGAAGCTCAGACAGTCCCAAAGAAGTTGGACCCAAGGAGGAACACTCCAAGGCACATCATAATGACATTACTCAAGATTAAAATGAAGGAGATAATTCTAGAAGCAGCAAGAGATAAGGAGACCTTCACCTACAAAGGAGTTCCCATCAGACTGTCAGCTGATTTCTCAAAAGAGACCTTACAACCAAGAAAGGGTTGGAAAGAAGTATTCCAACTCATGAAAGGCAAGGATGGACATCCAAGATTGCTCTATCCAGCAAAGCTTTCATTTAGAATGGAAGGGCAGATAAAGATCGCCAAGCCCTTATTATATGAAATGTTAAAGGGACTTATCTAAGAAAAAAAAGATAAAAAACAAGTATAGTAAAATGACAGCAAACTCACAATTATTAACAACCACACCTAAAACAAAAACAAACACAAACTAAGCAAACAACTAGAACAGGAACAGAACCACAGAAATAGAGATCACATGGAGGGTTAGCAACAGGGAGCAGAAGGAGGAGAGAGGGGGAAAAGGTACAGAGAATAAGTCGCATAGATGGTAGGTAGAAAGTAGACAGGGGGAGGGTAAGAATAATATGGGAAATGTAGAAGCTAAGGAACTTATAAGTATGACACATGGACATGAACTAAAGGGGGGAATGTGGGTGGGAGAGGGTGTGCAGGGTGGAGGGAAGTGAAGGGGGAAAATGGGACAATTGTAATAGCATAATCAATAAAATATATTTTTTTAAAAAGTATGACATTCAAAGATAAAAAAAAGAAAAAGAAAGCAAGCCTGGGTCAGACCTACAGAGAGGTCTGGAGACTGTCTCCTGCCTGGTTGAAATACCTTCATCGCACTCAATCCCTGAAGGCAGGCTGCCTTGAGAAAGGCTTGATCTGAAGCAAAATGGTCTCTGCAGCTAAGGAAGAAGGAGTGGAAAGCTGAACACTATCCCCTGACTGCCCTCCTCATCTTCTGCAAGTTCTCAGGCACATCAAGTTCTTTTTAAAAATGAGATCTGGGTGGCCCATCCAATTACTTACCATAGATACTCATCATAATATCCCCTGATATAACTTCTTAGGTTAAATAATCAAAATAATTAAATTATGAAAAAATAAAATTGCATAGTGAAGTGAGGTGTTCAAAACAGTTGCTCCACCATGAAAATTAGAGAGGCAATTATATTCTGTACACACTGTGGAAAAGTTTCACATTATATTTCCTTACTCTAATTACAGGTCTTTTCAACATCATGTTGCCTATTTACCAACACTGTTGTCTATTTACCAACACTGTGAAGGAGGCATCTGTGAATATATTGTTATTGTATCACGAACTATGTTGTTGCTCATGGTACCTGATGGACCCTAGACAATCAATGTTGTCTCAAAATAGAACCATTGTTGACTTTGTTAGTGATGAAGAGTCATACTATTTGATCATCAATTTTATCATTGTATCTATTATTCCATTATCTAGTCTATTATTTTTATCATCCAAAGGTTTATTTGTTATGTACTATAATTAAGATTAAAAATTGTTTGTTTGAGCACTTTTTATACAAAGCCTCCAAACACTTTAATATAATTGACTACTTTCTTTCACAGCTATATCCCCAGCACATAGGAAAGTTCCTAGCACAAGTTAGTAGGTAAATAAACATTTGTTAAGTGATGAAAAAATTGAATAAGTAAATGAATAACTTGGTAACACTATGGGACATTCTTGAATAAGAGTGTGAATCAACAATACAAAAATGAACATTTTAAAAACCTCAAATTCTTCAGTTCTCTAAACAAAAAAGACAACAAATGAAGTTCACACAGTGAACACAAAGGAAAAAAGCCAATGTTTGTGCTGGGAGATGTTAACTTTATGCTAAATATGATTTATCAGCATGCCATAAAATTCCAAAAGAAAAGATAATGGTAGCACTGTATTTCTCTTCATGAGTTTGATTATATCTAAGGTCAGTGTGCTTTAGGCTTAGACAAATAGGAATCAGTTTCCAGGATAGAGGAGCAATAGAACAAGGAGAGATATGTAAAAACATATTTCATCTGCAATAGTGTAATAAAAAACTTTATATATTGACGATACAATCACAGGAAAAATCCAAAGGAAATATAAGATTCAGACAAAATTCAGGTAGTACATTGTACATAACTTTTCATCCTATAGCCAATTAAAAAAATAAAACAACTAAAGTGGACAATGGTAGGATAGTGTTCAATAATTTGATGAGATGCATTGACTAAAAGTATGTCTAAAAAAGTTTTATAGATTTTTGAGAAAGCTTATGACATATTTTAGTGCAAAGTAATCTGGATTAAAACTGTTATTAACAATATAAGGTTAAAATATGTATCCCTCTTTCTCTCCATAACCAGATGGAACTGCACCCAAAATATTTGAAACTGTATTAGTTTTCTTCCCCTTTTAATTATGTTTTCCACAGTAATAACTTTTTCCTTTATAATTAGGAAAAGAAAGCTTATGTATAAGTATATTACTTGTATCTTTTTTCTTCTTCCTTAATGACAGACTAAAATTTATAAATTATTTCCTGACAAAGAAAAAGAAAATATGCTTAGGGGTTAAACATTATGTACTAATTCAACGATTTTATTTTCTGCTCTAAATTTCCTAAATAACATTATTGATTAGAACTTGTCTACTTTTGAAAATTAATTTAGCTTGCTTTAAAAAAATGCAGGAAGATAAAGGCCAAAATCATACAATAGAAGACAACAGGGAAAAAAACAATAAATAAAAGGGGTGAGAAAAATAAAAACTTGAAAGAAAATCTTATCGGGCAAAATGCAGCAGTTCTACCCAAATGCCAGTTCAAACTTCCTGATAGCTTATGTGAAAAAGGCAACACATTTTTCTAATTATTAACAACTTGCATAGTACTAGTTTAACAGGAGAGACAGGGAACATACTTTGAAATGTTTCTCATAATAACTAATTGATTCATGTACTTAACAAAAGTTTATTGACCATATACTGCATGGAAGGAATTTAACTAATGGCTTAGGCAGGGGGGAAAATAGGGAATGAAATTGCAAGTGAAGGGGGTGTTATAGTAGATAAAGAGGAAAATGCGCAGCTACAGAGCACATCAACTTTGTCTCTGAGGTGCTGGTCTTTGTTGCATTAGTGAACATGTTTATAAGACTTATGTTATGACATCCTTGAAGGCTGCTTGATATAAGTTCCTTGATTATGAAACTGTATTGATGATATATCTAGTTCGTATAAGGATTATCTATTTAATGTCTGTCTTCCTCACTTTCTAATGTTCTGCAGTCTTTTCCTTTACAACATAAACTCAGGAGTTGCATATTTGCTCATTCTCTATCCGTAGAGCATAGAATGGCAACTTGTTCCTTCATAAGACTCAATAAATATTCCTTTAGGTATTGATGAATTGATTAAATGAATGATTACAGTCTTCTCTGTCTAAGGCTTATATTTTAGCATGCCACTATTAATTTATGGTTATAACTGCTGTTTTCCTTTTAATAACATTTGATTTCCCTAACCACAGGCAGTTGGATTCTAACGCACAGAGGGCTTTTGCAGGTTATTTTCCATTGGCTGCTCAAATTTAAAATTTGTATGGGCTATCTACATATCTGTTAGTGCAGATTTAAAATGTGGGTTGTATATTTTCAGAAGAAACCCTCTCTTACATCTTCCATTTTCATTATAACCAACAGACTAAATTCTCCCTTGATTCCCATGGTCTCTAGATCTATGTAAATGATATTCAAGCATTAAGATGTCTGCGTAAAATGTAAAAGATAGTATACATCAATATGCATATGTAGTTTTCAAATTTTTTTTAGCATAGGAGATTTTCATCACAGGAAATATGATGGAAAATTCTTTAAAGCTTTAAAAGTTTCTCTCATTGAAAGGGTATAAGATGTGTTTGAGAAAAAAAGAAAAAAGAGAGAGAGAAAACTTACGGACATGGACAACAGTGTGGGGATTTCCAGAGGTGGGGAGTTTGGGGAAGGAGTGTCAGGGGAGTTGGAGGAAGGTATGGGAGGATAAATGATGATAGAAAGAGACTTGATTTTGGGTGATACACACAAAATACAGTATATAGATGATGCTCTGTGAAGTGTGCACCTGAAAACTGTATAATCTTGTTAACCAGCTTCACCCCAATAAACTCAAAAAAAATGGGAAGAAAAAGGAAAACATATGATCTTTTATTCCTTTTGAGAAAAAGGAATTCCTTTTGAGGAGATGAGATCTCCTCTTTTATTCCTCTCATCCCACCATTTGGTGGTCTCTGGTGTGTATTCTTGGAAGTGTGTGTATTCTAAGAGTTAGAACACTTCAGTAGAATGCAAGTTTTGATAGTTAATATGAAGTGTTTTTTCTAATGAGAAGGATGGACCAATATATCTGGCATCACAATCATGTTAAAAATCTGCCCCATTAAAACTCAGCAGGTTCTAACTCAACTACTGCTGTATTTACAGATGTATGCAAATAACTCATTTTAGAAATTAAAGGGAAGCAGTTTGGCTCAGCACATTAAGCAATTTGATGGCATTCTTGGACTTGGAATTTCAAGTTGTCCTTTTGCTGATGTGTTTGACATTAGGAAAATCATTGTTTCTCTACCTTAGCTTCCTCATCAATAAAGTAGCACATGATTATACTGACTCACCTACTTCTCATCAGGTGTTTATTCCCTGGCACTGATGATGTATTCTTCCATTTAAGTAACTAATAAAAAAGGTTTGGAGCAGGTAAAAGTGGGCATATTTGTAGCTAAATAATAATTTGAAGGAAACTTGTATGCTGAAGGGCTTCATGTATATCTTAAGACCAAAGATATTGGCTAATTTTGGTAAGATTTCACAATAAAAGTGGTTTGCATTGAAGATGCAGAAAGTATTATGACATAGTTTTAATATTACTGTAATTGGGGAGAGGACCAGCATTAGGTTTGGGGCAGGAGGTATTAGCAGCAACTGGGATGTGTGCTATAATTCTAATAATACATATATGCAGTTCTTAAGATCTTGAAAAGAAAGAAAAAGCTTTTGGTTTGCTGAAAGTTTAGCAAAAGCATCTTGCTAGTTAGCTCTGACTACTGGAATGTGAAAGCTAATAAAAAAATTCTCTCATTGTAAATTTGACATTAGGATGTTGCTTTCAAGTGCTAGTACATTGAATCCCTTAATTCCCTGCTTGAGAATGAATACCTATCTCAGCTATAACAGATACTTAAAAATAAAAAACTTAATAAAAATGACCATATTTAATCTTGTATTCAAGGTAATCACATTGCATGACTTCAGCAATAGTTTAGTGCTTTGTTCTTAGCCATGTGTGGAACAATCTTAGATTAATAGCAGAATTATCTCAGACAAGAACTTGAACTTAATGAAAGGTCATTTCCTTTAGTTCACAATGTTTTCTTACATTTTAATTGCTTTGCATTTTTATCAATTCTTCCTCTAAGTGTATCAAATCATTTCACCAAATAATCATGCCAGATGAGGTAAGTAAACCATCTTTGGGAAATTCATTAAAATAAAGGGCACTAGGCCACCATTGGCTTGGTTGAAGCACTATTCATGCAGGCTCAAGGAGTTAATATGCTTACAAAAGTGCTCACAAAATAATTTATTTTCCCAGAAAATTCCCTTTCCAAACTTATTAATTTCTTTCACAACATTGCAAAGCAAGTACATTAAAAAGATTTGCATTCTGATTCACAGGATAAATTACAGATTGTTCAAGGTAACTATTTATTACATTAAGGTCTAGGTCTGGGAAGAAGCTGATTGGAAGAGAAAAATTCAAATATCTCAAAAGTAGCAGAGATGGATTAAAGTCTTGACCTTAATCAATTTGTCATTCTGTTTATGTTGACCATTATGTGCTAAGATGAGGATGCAAAAGTCACCAAGACAGAATTCCTGTCTTAATATAGTCCACAAGCAAGTGAAAAGGACATTTTAATCTTGGACAAATAGCTCAATTTTCTTCTTCATAAAATGAAGAAAATAATATATACCTTACAACTTACTATAGTGTAATAAAAAGAATGGAGGTACTACCTATAATCAGATAGTCCTGAACTTAACTCCAATGTATATCCATATCTTGACCCAGTATGACCCTAGACAAGTTACTTAAGTCATCTAAGCATGAGTTTCCTTGTCTTTAAAATTTGTTATAGCATTGCTTAGCTGAAATGCTTATTGTGCACATCTGATGTGCTAGTACACTACATTTAACACTGTGCCTGGAACACAGGAAGCTACCTAATCATACATATGGACACTTACACTAAAATACACACTGATTTATATATATGTATATATATACATACATATGCACACATATTTATATCAGTATGAAATATTGTTCCTTTTATACTTAACATATAGAAAAACTATTGATGGCAATCACCTGAATATACTTATGAAAGACACTTTGTAGGATAAACACTTTATACAAAATGAAACATTTATAATAAGGATGGAAAAGGTATAATATTTAAAGGATACAGTTACTTCTGTTATATACTTCAGTTACTTCTAAAACCTTATGAGCCGGAGGAGAGGGCAAAGATGACCTGCCATTTCTCTACTAAGACTCACATGTAACATTTAATCCTATATGGTGTAAGAAAATTACAGCCCTGGCTGGCGTAGCTCAGTGGATTGAGCGCGGGCTGCGAACCAAAGCAT
>CM052540.1:62263182-62305219 GCA_028533065.1 Trachops cirrhosus | reverse complement strand
GCAGGTTCGATTCCCGGTCAGGGCACATGCCTGGGTTTGCAGGCCAGGTCCCCAGTGGGGACCACATGAGAGGCAACCACACACTAATGTTTCTATCTCTCTCCTTCTCCCTCCCTTCCCCTCTCTAAAAATAAATAAATAAAATCTTTAAAAAAAAAAGAAAAGAAAATTACAGTTATTTTTCCCTAAAAGGCAACAGAACTGCTTGCTAAAAGATGAATAACAAATGCTTATCTGACAATCAGATGAAAAAGAAATACTTCTTATGGCAGGTCAACCCTCAGATGCATAGACAAGGCCCAACTTCCCAGCTCCTTGTGTGTGCACCTATGTCTACTTCTCTCCCCTTGAGTATAGACAGGAACTGTGGCTTGCTCCTAGAGGAGAGGTCATGGCAAAGGTGAAGGAATTTTGCAGATGTTTTTCGGTCCTAAATCAGTTGATTTTGAATTAATCAAAAGGGAGATGATCTTGGGTAGGCATGACTTAATCAGTTGAAAGCTCTCAAAAATGGGACTGGAAATGTCCTGAAGTCGGAGAAGACTATCTACTGCTGGGCTTGAGAAGGTAAGCCACCATATTATCAGAGGGTCTCAGAGAGAGTCATGAGACAAGGAACTGAGGGTAGCTTCTGGGATCAGAGAGCAAGAGAGCAGTCCAGTCAACAGCCAGGAAAAAAAAAAAACTTCATAGGTATAGACAACAATATGGTGTTTAGCATTGGGAATAGGGGTCAGAAGGAGGTAGAAGAAGATATGGGGGGATAAATGGTGATGGAAGGAGGCTGGACTTGGGGTAATGAACATGTGATACAATATACAGATGGTATCTTATAGAGTTATAGAATTGTACTCTAAATCTATGTAATTTCATTAGCCAATGTCACCCCAATAAATTCAATAAAAAAGAAAAAAAGGAAAAATTTTTAAATCTAACAAAAAAATAGAGGACCATGGCCATTAGTTCTACAGCCACAAGGAAATGAATCTAGACAGTGACAATTATTTAAGAGAGTTTGGAAGTGTACATTTCCCCAGATGAGCCTCTGAAAGACTTCTAGTTTGCAGCCTGGCAAGACCCTGAATCAAAAAACCAAGCTAAGCTGCACCTAGAACTCTTATCTACAGACACTATGAGATAATACATCTGTCCATGATAGATTACAAGTGAAAGGGAGTTTAAGAGTCCTTGAGTCTAATTCCTTCTTTTCTTGAGGAGAGCACTAAGGGCAAAAGCTGGTAAATGACTTTTCTAGCAAGGTATCATTAAGGCCTGGGAGTGGAATGAGCTATTCCTTATTCTCTATTCAATATTCATTTAATGGGCTTTTGTTTGAAGGTTTTTGAAGAGGTTACAGTTATAAAACTGTAAACTGAGATATATAACACATACACTTATGTATACACATAATATACATGCATATACACATATGTATACATATAATATATATACATACACATGTATACACATAATATATACACACATAGATATATTATACTTTGGACTAGATAATGATTAAAGCACCTTTTAAATTAAATGCATATTTTATATTTATTTAGTTAGGTATTAATCTCCATAAGCCAGGCAGTAAAAGACAAATACCATATGATTTCACCTATAAGTGGAACCTAATCAACAAAACAAACAAGCAAGCAAAATAGAACCAGAGACATTGAAACTAAGAACAAACTGACAGTAACCAGAGGAGAGGGGGGAGAGGAAAATGGGGGGGAAAGGGGGAAAGGTTGTCAAGGAACATATATAATTATAGGACACATGGACAAAGCCAAAGCGGGGAAGGATCAAGGGTGAGAAATAGGGATAGCTGGGGTAGGAGGCAGTGGTGGGAGGGAAAATGGAGACAATTGTACTTTAACGACAATAAAAAAGAGAGGAAAATAAAAACACACACACAAGAAACAAAACAAAAAAATAAATGATCGTAAAAATAGATTATTATTATACAACTATGTTTTTAACCCAAAAGGTACTTTATGAGACTGGCATGCTGCCTACTATGCTAAGAGGGCAACGTGCAAAAAGTACTTTAAACATCATCTAATACAGTCTTCTAATGTTCTGGTTCTATAGATTGGGAAAACTGAGAGCCTAATGGGTTATATAACAAAGCCTGTGTCCCCAGACCTATAACAAAGAATTTTGCATACTGAGTCACAAGCAAGTTGTTTGAACTGGTTTCATTTTTCTATTCTATCTTTTTCTGGTATTTATGACCACACAAATATTCACAAGAATTCCCACATTGCAGACTCCTCTGTGGTATCCTGGTATCTCCTGCTCCACCTTCAGGAGTTTCTCCTGAAACTCCTGTGGTACTATATGATCCTTTAGCTCATCAGTCTTCTTTCCCTCACCTCATAAATCAAAATTCACCTGCCCCCTCTCCTAGTCCTTCTGAACCTTTTGTCAAGTCTTGCTTTCTAATCTCTAATAGGGTCATTATAATGTGTTAAAGGTTTACTATTATTTCTCCTAAAGATATATCCATTTTAAAAGCAATCCTGAATATGCCAAGTCTCAATTTCCTGAAATAATTTTCACTATTAGACTTACTACATTGTCAGAAGATGTTACTGGAGAATGTATTAGATAGAAGCTTTTGGACAACACCATAAAATCACTTAGAAGTTTATATAGATCTAGTTTCTAGGAAGTTACTCCAAAAGATAAACCATAAGTAACGGGTATGTGGTAATAATACCCTTTTAAAAAACCAATACCTTATATGAGTCATAAGTGCTGATAATTTCTGGACCTATCTATTTTCAATGTAGAACCTGAACTGAATCTAAAGTGCTTAGCTTGGCTATGAAAAATCCCAGGACACATGTTGTTTAAAGTGTTTTGTGTGTCCCCCACTATTTTTAATGATATTCTTTCCTTAGCTGAACAGCTCAGAGGCTGAGCAAATGCAACCCAAATCCTGTGGTTCTTTTAAAATTCAGCTCTCTTTCTCTGCTTCTTCCAACCCCCCACTTAGTTGCCATGTTGAACAACACTTCAAAGGCGTGGCTGGCTTCATTTCTGAGCTTAGATTCTGTTTAAAGAAGAAGCTAAATTAGAATCAGTTTATCACCCTTGGCTAGGATTTTTAAAAGAATTTAAAACTGGAGAGGAACCCCAGTCACATCTAAAATGATACTAAGTGTGTCAGCTGGGTGCTTGCTTTTCAAAAGAAGCTGTAGCCCTGGATAAATTGCACTTGTCACTGCTAGCACAGCATCTTGAGCCTTCGAATGTACAGTTTCATGGATACCCACAGCATTTCAGTATTTTCATTTTATTTTTCTTTAAAGGGAAGAAATTAGGCTTATTGTTACATATTTTTTGTTGCATGATGATACTTTCATTAAAATCAAAACAAACAGAGAGAAATGAATACTGGGATATACAAGAGAACAAAAGATCCTAAAATTAATCTTCCCTAATTTACTAGAAATTGGGTCAGCAGAGGTAGTACTGAGAGCATAAACCCTAGCCATCAAATCATCTGAGACAGAGAAAGCACAAACCACCACAGAGCTCCTTCGCCTAATTGGCGGTGATGTGGAGGCTGCAGTCAGTTGAAAGCAGAGCCATTGTTTTGAAAAATCAGATGCCCTTTTCTGTATCTTCTTACTATATCTCTGGTTTCAAGCTTCAACTAACATAGATCTTACATTTAACAGAATTTTTATGCCCTATAATCAGTGGCTTAAATACAATATTTTATCCTCTAGAAGTGTTTTATGTTTAAAAGGACTTTTCATTTGAGATGAATGTTGAGTGATGGACAGGTGTTCTCCATAGGGTAGGATGGGAAGATCCCAAGTAAAGACAGTAGCATGAACAAAAGCACAGTGGGATGAAATAATGTTATTTTTGTGGAACTTCATGTACTTTAGAGTGTCTGGTGTGTAGGCTAGAGGCAGAGGTGGCCCACTAGAAAAGTAAGGCTAAGGATGAGAGAGAATGATCTTATTATATTACTTAGTTTAGGTTGGCTGACTGAGTGTGGGAAGTGACTACCAGTAAGGACAGCAATAGAAAAGAAGGACTCAAGGACCATGAAGGTGGTTAAAAAGATCAGCGGACTAGAAGAAAACGCAGCTAGGAAGATAGTGGACACTCAAGCCAGGAGAGACTTGAAGATGAACAGTTGAAGTGATGATCAAAGAATATAATAATAACACAGATAACAATGTCAGAATTCAGGGATAAGAGAAATTGAAACAAAATGAGGTACTAAATATGTAGTCTGGCATTTAAACCTAAAAACATGGTGATTGCATCAGAGTGACCCATTTATTCAGAGCCTAACACATGGCAGATGGGAAAGTTCCTCAAATATACATTAGTTACACAATAAGATTTGGTAGATATTGATTTGAATCTCTCTGATGATTAGTGATGTTGAGCATTTCTTCATATGTCTATTGACCATTTGTATGTCCTCTTTGGAGAATGAAGTATCATCTAACACCCACCAGAGTAACTACCATCAACAAATAGACAAACAAGTGCTGGTGAGGATGTGGAGAAAAGGAAACCCTAGAGTACTGCTGGTGAGAATGCAAACTGGGGCTGCCACCGTGCAAAAACACTGTGGAGTTTCCTCAAAAACTGAAAACAGAACTTCCATTTGACCCAGTGAGCTCACTTCTGGGAGTATACCCTAGGAATCCCGAAACAGCAATCAGAAAGAATATATGCACCCCTATGTTCATAGCAGCATTATTTACAATAGCCAAGATCTGTAAATAGCCCAAGTGCTGATCCTTAGAGGAGTGGATAAAAATTCTGTGGTACACTTACACAATGGAATACTCATGGCTATAAAAAAAAGGAACTCTTACCCTTTGTGACAGTATAGATGAACCTGGAGATTATTATGCTAACCAAAATAAGCCAGTTAGAGAAAACAAATATCCTACGACATCACTCATATGTAGAATCTAATGAACAAAATAAACTGACAAACAAAATAAAACCAGAGGCATAGATACATGGAACAGATTAATAGGTCACAGAACGGAGAGGGGTGTTGGAGGGACTGGAAAAGACTAGCCAAAGAGCACATATGCGTATATGCAAAGCCCATAGACACAAACAACAATATGCTGAAAGCCAGGATGTATGGGAGGGGGGCTGGGTGGAAGGGGGCAAAGGAGGGGGAAAATGGAGTACATCCTAATAGTGATAGTTTCAACAATTAAATAAATACATAAATAAAATACAAAAATAAAATTTAAGAAAGAAAGAAAAGATGATTCAGTGAAAAACCCATTGCTTTTGATGCCTGGAGACTCAGGCTGACCTGCTATTTTCACGAAATCTTTGGAAATTTTTTAACCTCTTCAAGCATTGGTTTTCACATGTATACAAAGAATAATAATACCAGTTACCCTATAGAACATCTTGAATCCTAAAGAAACATATGTAAAATATATGACCCATATTTTTGCTACACACTGTGTGCACAATAAGTGTTAGTTTTCTTTCCTGTAGAAAATATATTTGAGATACGTATGCATTCTGCAGAGCTTTAAAAAATTGGGGGTAGAACAAGATCCCACATGATGTGCAGGAATATATAAATACCACAAGGGGAAAAGGGGCCAATGAGGGTAAAGCCAATTGTGGCCAAGCAGAATAGAATTTATCAACTTTAAGCCTCAGAACAATTGTGAGAGAGATATGAGTACAGCAGTTGTCTTCTTGATAATTAGGACCTATGGTCCTTCTAGGCTGGAACATAAAAAATGTTTTTTTATGAGCGTATCCTCTTATCCTTATTCTACAGTACTTTTCAAAAAATATTTCTTGCTTTAACCCAGTAATTACCTTATGAGCAGTTTAAGTAATAATTTTAAGCATCAAGATACTGTACTAAAATGTTTTTTAACACATTTTATAGTTTCATCTGTGGACATAATTAGTAAAATACCTTTATTTTAATGTCATTAAATTAAATCTAACTTCCATAATTTGTGTGCCTACTATGTACTAAACACTACATGAGGTACTGTGTATAAAGGATGCATAAGATATACATCATTCCCTCAAAGACCTCACATTTTAGAAGCCTATTATAATTTGTCTCCTCATAGATACATTAGATAGGAATAACTTTACATGCCAGTGTGGATCATGATAGGGCAAAAGAAGAGTTCATAAAATTAGACAAAATGTCCTACAATTTTACATTATTTTTCAAAACCAGTCAATATTCCTCTGCACAAGAAGTTTATCTTGTGTTGAACAATACCTGAGTGTCAAAAGTAAGATAGACTGTTGACTTCCAGAGTCAATTACTTATTTTCAACGTGAGAAATTATTTTACTAGGCACAATACATCCTAGAACCAAAAATAAACCTTGTTTCAATAATACAGTCCTCAAAGTATAGTCCTTAAAGGCATCATTATTTCTGTCTGTGTTTCTCAAGAACAGGAATAGGGCTAGGCTCTCCAAGGTAGCTTACCAAATTTTGATCACTAACCCTTCTCAAAGGCTAGCAGGTCCAGTGATAGAATTCTCTCTTACCTTTGAACACACATTTCTCCTCCTGGAAAATATCCTGGACTTCTTGTATTTACTCTCTCAATTCCCATATTCAAATCAATATCTGATGATGCTAATTTCTTAATAATTCTTAAACCGATAAGTCTTACATCTCAGTTCTCTCTATATCAGGCCTTTATTTATTACCCAAACCATTGTAATAGCCTCCTAAACTGATTTTCCCTCCTCTTGTCCTGCTCTATGGGCAAATTGATCATACCAGTAAGAAACTCTGACCATTTGTTAAAATGTTCAGTTGAGCCTTATTGTCTATGAAGTAAAATACAAGTCCTTTGTTCAGAATAAAATATTTTCCATAAACTGACCCTTGACTACAAGTTTGGCCTTTACTCATAATACTTTAGTTGCAACACTGAAAAATTGCATATATTAGCAACTTAGCATTTTCAAGTATCACTATTCTCAAAAAAGATAATCTAATCAAAGAAAAGAGTACTTCTTTGTTGGATACTCAAGTTGAATAATATTATTTCAAACTGCTGCAGACTTCAGGTCAAAATGGCAGCATAGGTAAACAGAGCTCACCTCCTCACATAATCACATCAAAATTACAACTAGACTACAGAACAACCATCTTTCAGAACTGCCAGAAATTTAGCTGAATGGAAGTCCTACAACTATGGAGTTAAAGAAGAAACCACATCAAGACTGGTAGGAGGGATAGAGACAAAAAAGGGCTGGTCCCAAACCAATATGTGACAGATAAAAATTGGAAAGGATATCTTAGGAGCAAGAGCATTCAACCCCATACCAGGTATCCCAGCCCAGGGTTTCAGTGCCAGGAAAAGTCCCCCTAACTTCTGTCTGTAAAAACCAGTGGGTGTTGAGTCTGTAGAAGACAGAAACTTCTGGAATCCCAGGCAGTTCCTTTTAAAAGGCCTATATATGGACTTACTTGGAGTAACTCCCTCTGAGCTCCAATTAGGAGCAGCAGATTGAAAGGTACCAGAGACACACGGAAAGGAACTGAATTATCTGGCATCACAGGCAGAGCTGGGGGTAATTTTCTCCCAGATAGAAGTGTTGACAGAAGCCACCATTTCTTTTCTGAGCCCTCCCTCAACAGGACTACACAGCCAGCAGGCAAGTGCTATATCTGAGATTCCATCTACCTGGCTCACACTATTTGCCCCACTCCAGTGATTCCCTGTGAATTTGACCCACCCAACATTCAGGCCCATCCCAGCTATTTACAGTGGCTTATCCATAACAAAGCCTTGTTTGGCTCATGCTTCAGATTTTCCTAAATTATCTCAAACAAGCACCACCTGGCCTCAGCAAGCCCCAAGCCCCATACCTCTAGCTGGCCCCAGACCCAGCACTAGCACCAGCCAGCCTTTGTTCACAGTTTGACTTTTCCTGGGTACCTCCAAGCCCAGAACAAGCAAAAGACATCTGTAGATTGCTTAAGCCAGGTGGCCCCAGACAGCACACAGGTAGTGACTGACCTTGGACATACTGTTAGCAATCATGACTCAACTACAAGAGGAAGGTGTACACAGACCACACAGTGGGCACCCCTCAAATACCTGGCTTGGGTAATAGGGGAGGCTGTGCCACTGGACCCTACAGGACACTTACTACATTAGGCCACTCTACCAAGCCTGGAGACATACAGCTCTACCTAATATATAGAAACAAACACAGGGAGGCTGCTAAAATGAGGAGATAAAGAAACCTGGACCAAATGAAAGAACAGAATAAAAGTCCAGATAAAGAACCAAACACAATAGCAACAAGCAATCTACTAGATGCAGAGTTCAAAACACTGGTTATAAGGATACTCAATGAACTTAGTGAGGGCATCAACAGCATTGGGACAGGACCAGTCTGAAATGAAACACTAATTGAGATAAAGAACAATTTACAAGGAATCAATACTGACGAGGATGACGCTGACAATCAAATCAGTGATTTGGAATATAAGGAAGCAAAAACATACCCAATCAGAACAGGGAGAAGAAAAAAGAATCCAAAAACAATGAAGATAGTGTAAGGAACCTATGGGACAACTTCAAGCATACCAACATTTTGCATCATGGGGGATCCAGAAGGAGAAGACAGAGAACAAGAAATTGAAAACTTATTTGAAAAAATAATGACAGAAAACTTCCCTAACTTGGTGAAGTAAATAGACATGAAAGTCCAGGAAGTGCAGAGGGTCCCAAATAAGATGAACCCAAAGAGACCTACACAAAGATACATCATAGTTAAATTGCAAAAGATTAAAGACAAAGAGAGAATCTTAAAAGAAGCGAGAGAAAAACAGTTATACACCTATGAAGAAGTTCCCATTAGACTGTCAGTTTTCTCAAGAAATACTTTATAGGCTACAAGGGATTGTCAAGAAACAGTCAAAGGGAGGAAAAGCAAGGATTTATAACCAGGATTATTCTACCCAGCAAAGCTATCATTTAGAATCAAAGGACAGATAAAGAGATTCCCAGACAAGAAAAAGCTACAGGAGTTCATCACTACCGAACCAGTATTGTTTGAAATGTTAAAGGGGCTTTTTAAAGAAGAATAAGAAGAAGATAAAAAATATGAATGGCAATAAATACATATGTATCAACAATTGATCTTAAAGACAAAATAAACAAACAAGCAGAAAAAGACAGAATCATAGATATAGAGAACGTTTTGACTGTTGCCAGATGGTAGGGGGGTCCAGGGGATAAGTGAAAAGGTAAAGGGATTGAGAAGTACAAATTTGTAGTTACAGAATAGTGATGGGAATGTAAAGTACAGCATGGAGAATATAGTAGCTAAAGAAAATATGTGCATGACCCATAGACATGGACAATGGTGTGAGAATTGCCTGGGAGAGGGAGGGGCCAGTTGGAGAGGGGAAAGGGGGGAAATGTGGAACAACTGGAATAACATAAACAATAAAATATAATTAAAAATAAATAATGTAAAATTACTGCAATGCTGGTTAAATAGAGCTAAAAAGGCATCAGGTAACTAAATTACAGGGAGACAGAGATTTTACACCAATGTCATGGCCTTTATCTAAAGACCTAATTTCACTCCTCTCTGTCTGTGCTCACACTAAAAACTCTGCTTGAAATAATCTCTCCTTCTCTTCTACTTCTTCATTTGACTGCCTTCTACTCACAAGTCAAGAGTAAATTCATAACGTCCCTTCAGGCAGAATCAAATTCTGTTGTTCTGAGCTTCAACAGCGGTCTGTGCATCCTTTTATCATAATACTTATTATTGAAATTTACCCATATAAACTCTGAATTCTTTGATGTCAAAACCCATTTATCTTTAGTCTTTGTATCATTATCCTCTTTTGTGCCTGAAACATGATCATCACTCAATAAATATTTTATGAAGCATTTCAATTTTCTCTTAGTTTCTAAAATATGTACAATATGTTTACAATGGTTGCCATTTTCTTATGAATACTTCTCTCTGCTCAATCTTAATAAATAAATTTGACAAGTCTAATCCTGGTACATGTGACACTTTATGAGACTTGGTGTTAGCTTTCCAAGCTGCTCAGATTTGGTCATTTATATATATTCTTCACATTCCTTAATTACTTTTATAATGTATTAGGAAATTTTACTCTAGAGTTATCAGGTTTCTTTGGTAGCCTGTGGAGAGAGACTCAAAAAATACCACTCAAAATCTAAGTTAATTACAGTCTCTGTCTTAATTACAAACACCTTATGAATTTTATTAACTCCTTCAAAGAAATTTTACTATATGAAAAAAGTAAAAAGTGCTTTTGTAATAATTACACTAATGTGATCTTGGTAAATTTATCTATACTACTTTGGTCCTAATGGCTGAAATCTGTTTCTAAATAATCAGGGACCAGAGGATAAGTGCTTTGCTATGGGTTTACCTCTCTTGAGATTGTTGCTGAACATGATCATAAGTGCAAAAACTTATGAATAAATTCACAAAATACAATAATTTAACTTTCTTAATTTAAATTATGTATCACCTCTCTAAGGCTAGTGTAGCCTATATTACCTCTTCCTTATATTTTTAACAGACTTTTCATGGAGTACAGAAAGACAGGGGGAGCCAACAAATACTGACTAATAGTTTCTTTGGGTTTTGTTCAAATACCCTTTGATAATCTAAGTATAAAGTAAACTTCATTTGAATTGTAATAGTGCAGCTTCTACAAAAACTGAGTAAAAAATATATTAAGGTAGCCAGAGCTTGTGATTAGATGTCAAGGAATATTCCTTGAATGGGAGGCATAAGTAAATGTCCTTTCAGAGTGAGTATAAAAAGGGCATCTGGGAAAACTATACCTACACTACTTTCTAACAAATAAAGTGAAAGCATGTTTAAAACTATTGTTGTCTGTTAGCAAAAAGACCATAAAAATTTTATCATATGACTGTTGTAATTTAGGAAACTTGGATTTTTTTATATTTATCTGCATCAAGTGGAATTGACTTTTCATTGAAGATGGTCATAGACATCAAAAGTGGTATTTATGCATCAAATTTTATGGCAAAAACGTTATCTGAATTTAAAATTGCTCTCTTTTACCTCAATTTTTAATCCAATTTTTCCTGTGGGTCAAAATATTGGGACTATAATACTAACAACTTAATATTTTGCAAGAATTTCCATTCTCAAAAAAATATTAATTATCTGATCAAAGAGGGTGCTTTTGTGTTAGGTACTCAAGTTGAATAATATTATTTAAAACTACTACAAAGCAGGTAAAATAGATCTAAAATATATTAGGTAATTAAATTACAGGGAGACAATGATTTCACACTAAACATACTGCTTTCATCTACAGACCTAATTCTAATCCACTGAGAAACATATACCTCCCTGGCCTCAAACAATGTATATTTCAATAATGACCTCGATGAATAGAGGAGGACAGCAAGGTAAATACAGAAAAGATTTAAACAAAGGAAACTTTGGGGAAAATTCTAGCCCACTGTGCATTGAAATAAATGTGTATCCAAGAAAACAAATAATTCATATAGAATTCTGACAATTGGAAAAATAGAATAAATAGCCTACACATTAATAGTTATTAGATGGCTCACTTAGTTGATTTGGGGTTTGGCATGTCATTTTCCACTGCTGCATAGTTATGAGACATTAATATTTCTTTGGGCTACTTTGACAGCATGATGGGAAACTCAGAAGATGATTGTGCCCTCTACTTTATTATTTATCTATACACTTCAATTCAGGAGGTTTATGTTTCTGGACACAAGAAAAGAACCAGAAATCCCCAAAGGACACCTAAATCCAAATGGATAAACACACGCTAGAATGTGTATTAGAGTTGCTTCTGTATGGATTGACATATGCGAATGAACAAAAATGCAGCTAACCTACATTTCTCATGTCAATGAGTGTAAGAGATACATGTTATTCAGTTAATAATCTTTGCTAAAATATGTGTAACAGAAAATTTGGGTTTTATATAAAAATTAGAAAATAATAATCTCTTATATCCACTATGAAAAAATAACTACTATTAACATTTTAAAAAGTTTTTGAAAGGTAACATACATATGAAGAAATTATTAAACAATTTTTCACAAGCTCTCAACTAAAAACTGATGAAATGATGGAAATTTATGAATATATTTTACAGCTCCCTCACTCCTTGGTAAAGTGACAGGAACAAATATAAGGAACGTGTTTTATACTAGTTCCCAAAGTGTTTCCAGTGGTATTAATCTGTCTCACACACAGGTAAATAAACAGATAATCATTTGACTATCTTCCTTTCACTTTTCTGCTCCTGTACTGGTGGTTAGTTCATCATCCAAATAAACTACTAACACCTGAAACCTTGTATCAAAGTCTAGGTAATCCACAACTAAGACAGTATCTTATAGAAAAAAATAGTGGCTCTATGAGAAGATGAATAAAATTGATGCATGACTGGAAGGATGGATAAAAAAGAAGGAAATATAAATACCAGTGTCATGAATGTGAAAAAAGGATATTTATATGAATTTATAGGCATTAACAAGATAATAATGCAATTATATGAGAAATTTTGTGACAGCAAATTTGTCAATTTAGGTGAAATGGATTATTTCCTAGAAAAATAAGTGTATTCATATTAACACAGGAACAAATAGATAATCTGTAAAACCCTGTACCTTTTAAAGTGATTGAATACATAAATAAAAATCTTTTCCCAAAGGAAACTGTAGGTCCGCATAGCTTCACCAAATAAATTTTACATATTTTTAAGTTATGTTTTGTATTGAGAAGGTACAAAAACAATGCCATTCCAATGTGTAAACATTTTCTTTTGTGATAACAAAAATTAATAACATTACATAAGTTTCAGTTGTACAATTCTATAATATATCAGTTGTATATTGCATTGTGTGTTCACCACCAAAAGTCCAGTCTCCCTCCATTTTACCATGTATTTGACACCTTTTACTCTCTTCATCTTCTTTTCATCTACCTTGCCCTCTAATAACCAACATCTTGTTGCTGTGTCCATGAGTTTGTTTGATTGGTTGGTTTGGTTTGCTGCTTTCTGTTTTACATCCCACAACATGGATGGATCTTGAGAGTGCCATGCTAAGTGAAGTGAGTCACATGGAAAAGGAGAAGAACCATATGACTTCACTCATGTGGAAGTCATATGCATAATCTTATGTGGAATCCAATGCATAATCTTGACAGAAAATCTGACTACAGAATTACCATATAGAAAAATTATAGGTGGATAACTTTCATGAATATACTGAAAATTTTCCCATGCAAAAAACACTAAATACATGTTAGCTCATTAAAACCAATGATATTTTAAAAAATATATCATGATTAAAATAGTTTTCTCCAGAAATGCTAGGTTAGCTCAATATTTTAAAAATCAACCAATGTTAAGAGTATAAAAAGAAGATCAATTATCTAAATAGAGACAGGAAAACAATGTTTTGTTTTTCAGGATACGGTTTAGCTATATGTATCTTGTGTTAAGTAAGGATATGAGATATCTGGACCCATGTTTCAAGGGCTTCTAACTTGGAAAAAACATTAAAGTAATTTAAGCTATGTGTCCCATATCTGTAGTCTTGAGCAAGTTATTTCATTTCTTTGTTTCTTAGTTTTCCACGCACTGAAATGGCAAATCATAAAATTTGTCATTCCCTGAACTTAATAGCACATCAATGCAAAGATCCGAATTTCATAGAAAAATATGTTAAGGCATTTAAAAATGTATACTTGTTTATACATTTATTATTGTAATTAAATTTTATTAAATCTTAACTATGAGATTAACGGCATTGTGTGTATAGTATGATATCAGACGATGAAGTATTATATAGAGAAGAGTGTTAGGTAGAAATATAATGGTTCACTCTTGAGTGCTTCAACCAGAATTTTGAATTCAGCAAAGCAGGCCCATCTTTATTACTATTTAAAATTTCTTCCTTTGCCAGCCAGAAGAAAGCTGGAGGAATTCAGTTGAAAATGAATCAATGTAAACGCCATGCATTTTATGAAGTTGATTTGTTTTTCTTTTTTCTTTGATATAATAAATCCTAGGCATACTGCAGTGTCTTACAGTACTATGTGACCCAAACTATTAGACTTCCTGTAGTTATAATTAGTATACTGAGAAAAAGAATTGGAGTATTTCCTCTTTTAAAACATGTGCATAAAATAAAATATGAATGTAATTAATGAATCTGCAAGTATTTGCAAATCTTATAAATTCATAGCAGTGTGGGTAAGATAAAGAAGTATAAACAAAGGCACTATACTCTCCTCCAGCCACTGTTATTTATCTTGTTCTTTGTGTTCACAGTATTCTAGTCATATGTCTGTAATACTATACATCCACTATGCATTGTTCATCTGTTGACATGCCATCTTCCTCTTAACCTGGGGGAACTTTGTAGATACAGTGAATTATGTTCATGGTCTCACTGCTCTTGACTACCAACTCGGTACGGAATAAATACCAATATATTCATTTTGAATGAATAGACAAATAAGAATTGTTCTAGTTTTTAAATATTACACTAAGATACTGTCTCTTTTCCAATGCAATAGAGCAAATATTGATCTGATTAGAATCCAGGTCTCAAATTATAAGGACTACATTCAGTTAAAAATCACTGTTTCCTTTTTTTCCCAACATGAAGAGCCATAGAATGAAAAAACAAAACACTGGAAAAACTTTTATTTTTAGATTGTGTACTACTAAGAAAATTTCAAGAAATTAAAATTCCAGTAAATCATATTTATGTAAGCAATCTTACAAACTACTTGAATAATTTAAGTAAGAGATTAATAAATGGGATGATTTAAATTGAGTTTGTTAATATTTATTGCAAATATAGGTTGTTTCTAAAAGGCAAGTGAGTACATAGACACACATCTCTGGCTGATGTGGCTCAGTGGATTGAGTGTGGGCCTGTGAACCAAAAGGTTACCAGTTTGGTTCCCTGTCAGGACACATGCCTAGATTGCCAGCCAGGTCCCCAGTTAGGGGTGTATGAGAGGCAACCAGTTGATTGATATTTCTCTCCCACATTGATGTTTCTCTCCTACTCTTTCTCCCTCCCTTCTCCTCTCTCTGAATATAAATAAATAAAATCTTTAAAAAAAATAAAAAATATAGATGCATGGGCATGGGAAAGAAAGGGAATGTTTTGGGGATAGCAAGAAGAATATTTAGGAGTGGAGTGAGCATGTAGGTAATCATTAAATAATGAAGTCAGAAAGGTTGGTTGCATCATTTTTAACGTTATTGTCATATTGTAAAATATGACAAAACCATTAAAAATTGAGCAGGACAGTGATAAATATAAAGCTGAATTTGATAATATTATCCTAAAGAATGTACAGAATTTATATAGAGTACAAGGAGACTGAGAGTAGAGAGATATTTTATTTAAACCATAAAATAGTACTGAGTTGATTTAGAATTATGGATATTGCAACAATAATGAAGAAATTGTAGATCAGGAAAAGACCAAGAAAAATTGACTAGGCATGGTCAATGGGGTAAAAAGAAAAGAGATGTATTATCCACTTGTCTATATTGAAAGAATTAGGTAAAGCATAAAATATTCTTTTTATGATTTAATACATAGTTAAACCAAGCTGTATATTTTGGTATGATTTGATACATTAGTCACTACTGTGTATTATTTATCAGAGAATTCATTCATTTCTGTTTTCACTTTAGAGCTTTTCAATAAAATGTATCTTTCAAAATTGTATCATTTTCCCTGGCTGGTGTAGCTCAGTGGATTGAGCGTGGGCTTCAAACCAAAGGGTTGCCAGTTTGATGCCCACTCAGGGCACATGCCTGGGTTGCATCCAGGTCCCTAGAACAGGGCACAGAAGAGGTGACCACACGTTGGTAATTCTCTCCCTCTCATTTTCCTCTTCCCCTTGCTCTAAAAATGAATAAATAAAATAAATTCAAAAAAATAAAAATTGTATCATTTAAAGATTCCAGATATACCCTGAACTTTGTAAAAAACTCCAGTCAATTGTAGTCATCTATCAGTTTTCCTTACATAGTTGCTATAAAGAAGAACACTCTTTGGAAAAAAGGAAAGCCTTGACAATCTCCTGGCCACTAGATTTGCTCAACCAGGGAAATTAATTCAAGTCATCCCCTGTTTTGCAGCCTATTTTTGAAGTAATTCTTTAAAGAGTTCTTTCCTTTTTGAGCTCTGCATATCATTTCATGTCCTGCCATCTTATGTTCTGGGCAGAGTACACTTTGCTTTTAAAACCAGCTATTCAAACCCTTGTCTGATGTATCATTGGTACATGTGTTCTCCCATACAGTCAGTACGCTTTTCATTTGGAGGATGGTTTCTTTAGTTATGCAGAAGTTTTCTCATTTCAATGTAGTCCCGTTTGTTTATTTTTTCCTTTATTTCCATTCACCTAGGAGATATATTGGCAAAAATATTTTTACATGAGATATCTGAAATTTTACTGCCTGTTTCCACTAGATTTTTTTGGTATTATGACGTATTTGTCTTTTAACCATTTTGAGTTTATTCTGGTATATAGTGTAAGGTGGTGGTCTAGTTTCATTTTGCATTTACCAGTCCAGTTCTCCCATCACCATTTATTGAAGAGACTGTCTTTACTCCATTGTATGTTCTTGTCTCCTCAGTCAAATATTAATTGACCATGAAGATATGGGTTTATTTCTGGACTCTCTATTATATTCCATTGATCTATGTGTCTTTTATTATGCCAGTGCCAGACTATTTTGATTACACTGGCCTTGTAGTATAGTTTGATATCAGGTATTGTGATCCCTCCAACTTTGTTCTTTCTCAAGATTGCTGAGGCTATTTGTGGAGGGTTTTTTTTGATTCTATATAAATTTTTGGAATACTTGTTCTAGTTCTGTGAAATATACCATTGGTATGTTGATAGGAATTGCATCAGACAAGGGTTTAATCTCCAAAATACATAAAGAGCTTATATGACTCAACACCAGGAAGACAAACAATCCAATTAAAAAATGGGAAAAGGACCTGAATAGACACTTCCACAAGGAGGACATACAGATGGACTATAAGCTTATGAAAAAATGTTCAACATCACTAGCCATCAGAGAGATGAAAATTAAAACAACAATCAGTTATCAGCTCACACCTTCGAAAATGGCCATTAATAAATCAACAGACAAAAAGTACTGGCAAGGATACAGAGAAAAGGGAACCCTACTGCATTGTTTGTGTGAATGTAGACTGTTACAGCCTCTGTGAAAACAGTGAGGAATTTCCTAAAAAATCTAAAAATGGAAGTACCTTTTGATCCAGTGATTCCACTGCTGGGAATATACCCAAAGAATCCCAAAACACCCATTCAAAAGAATTTACACACCTCCATGTTCACAGCAGCACTATTTACAATAGCTAAGATTTGGAAAGAGCCTAAGTGCCCATCAGTAGATGAGTGGGAAAAAAATGTGTTGCATCTACACAGTGGAATACAATAGAAAGAAAGAAGAAATTCCTACCTTTTGCAACAGCATGAATGGAACTGGAGACTATTGTGCTAAGTGAAATAAGCCAGTCAGTGAAAGACAAATACCAAATGATCTCACATAAGAGGAATTTAATGAACAAAATAAATTAATAAGCAAAATAGAACCAGAGGCAGAGAATTGTGGAACAGACTGACAGCTATAAAATTTGGAGGAGGAAGGGAATGATTGAAAGAAGGGAAAATGATTAGTCAAACAACATATATGAAAGACCCATGGACATGGGGACTGACTATGGAAGAGAGGGGAGGGTGGGTGGAAAAACTGGGACAATTGTAATAGTATAAAGAATAAAAAATATTTTAAAAAGTAAAACATAAAAATAGCTATTTAACACTAAAGTTTATCCAAAGATGGTGTGTAAATTGTAGTATACTTCACACATAACTTAAAAAAAATAATAAAACCACTGGAAAATCATTATGTAAAAGAATCTTTTCCTTTATCCTGCCTAACTTGTGAACCAGAAACTTACCATTTATTTCAGTTAGACCCATCATATCAACAATGCATCCTCTCACATTTTTATTCCTCACTGCATTTTGTATATAGTATCCCATGAAAAAAGAAACAGATCTTTGTATGTACATGTAATGTCCAATGAGACATGGTTATGGAAGCTCCATAGTGGAAGGGGTGATTACTGAGGCAGTGTGAACCCTCCCCTGCTGCCTGAACTGATTTTTCTTGTCTAAGGACATCATAATGCTAACAAAATGGCTTCAGTAATTATAGCTGAACTCTCAGTACAAATTTGTATAAACATTATGTATGAGTTAAGAAATTTTATGAAAGTTAAGAAAGAATCTACCCATATTGCTGAATGAATACATTCTTAATGTCTCAACAAAAGAAAATCCCACTCTGAACCCACTGAGATCTTCTGGGTTTGCTTCCCTATCTATGGCCCACCTGAGCCACATCATGACCTAGCCTGTGTTAGAAAAACCAGCTCTTGGTATCATAGCATTTGTACTTATTTTTGTGACTTCTCACTTTCTGACTAATTTAGAAGTTTGCACTGGATGTACAAAGTTTACAGCAAATACATCTCTAGGATTTTAGCTGTTTTTGTTGCAGTTTTCCTACTGCACATATCTTTACAATGCTTATGGAATCTCTTCTTCCTTCATTAGCTCTTTTGCATTATGCCATTTGCTTGCAATTCAAAAGTAATATTTTTCTAACCTCCACCATGTTTTACTTCTTTCTGCGATAGTTGTACCTTTTTCAGCAACATATCCCTTTTTCTCATGGTAAAATAACAACCACTTAGATGAGCAGTAGCTGAAAATTTTTTCCCAGAGTGCAAACACAATTAATCCTGATTATTCCTGTTCTGAGCTTTATTTTCTGGATGATAAACTCTTTGAGAGCAGGGTGTGGATCCTCCTTTGTATCCTTGGCATCTAATGCAGTGCCTAGCAAGTAAAAAAATTCAGTAAAGGTTTTTTGAGTTGGTTAATAAATGTATCAGCAATAAGTATCCTTTCCATGTTACAGGCTTCATAATACCCTTTCTAGAAGAGAGTAGTTGATTTTTTCTACTTTTCAGATTCCATGGTATTGTGCATATATTAATCATACATGTATATGTATATACATATGCTGTTCAGTTTAATGCAAGGTCATTATACACTGATGCAAAAGGTTCTGTCTTTCTGAGTCATAAAATTGGTATTTTCACTTCAAAATGAACTTTTTGGTAGCTATACACAGTTTTGGATATGGTCTTAAATGCTTCTGGAAAATCCTATCATAAGAGATCTTTTTCAAAAGCCATAATCCTACTAATGTTTACAAAAATATTAATACATTAAGTTTACAGCTAGAGTATGATGTTTTTAATGTGAATGAACTTTGAAATAGCCACAGGTGACCATTTTGGTATTTACAGTCTGTGGCATTTCCAGAGAGAAAAGTCTTTGTTTACTGACTGTCTGAGAGTTTGCCTTCTTCAGGCCAGGTAAACATCTTCTGTGCTTCGGTAGGAAGTACCCATCATCCACAGTGCTTGGGCACCTACTTTTAGATGATCATTGATTATAATTTTAGCATTTTCAAGGTCAAGGAAAAATCTGGCTAGAATTATATAGCAGGTAGCAAACTACATCCTTAGTAGAGAGGTCTCTGAAAGTGTTTTCTGGCTCTGGCAGTGATGTACTATATGTGGCAGGCTTACCATGTCTCTTTAGCAGGTCATCTATTTTCTTTCATGCTCAGCTGAATAGAGCTAAGATGAGTTTGTAAATCATATTGCCATATTATCCATCTCCACAACACAACACTAGGTTGATAATTGTTTGCTATTTTTGAAAAAGCCTTTCAGTTATACAACTGGGGAGAGAAGGAAAAGTAGGACATATTTATTGCCTTTGAAATGTTGGGTTATAAATTAAAATTAAATCAAATCATGTATGTAAAAATCCTCACTCCAGAGAAAAAGATCTACTTTATATTTGAAGTAGTGTGCAAAAATAGAATAACAATCAGGATTTCATAGTGAAAAATTAACTCCTGAAGAGCAATCAGTTTTTCTATTTTAATCCAAATGATAAGATGGTACAAAACTATTTGGGACACATATAAAATGAGGAAAGAAAATATTAAAAGAACAGCTTTTGGTATTGTTGTTACTACAGGTACACCTTGTTTTATTATCCTTAGCTTTATCATGCTTCACAGATATTGCAATTTTTACAAATTAAAGGTTTGTGGAAATCTGGTGTGGAGCCATTTTTTTCAACAGCATTTGCTCACTTCATGCCTCTGTGGTACATTTTGCTCCTTCTAGTAATATTTCAAAAAATTTTCCTTATTATTGTATTTGTTATGGTGCTATGAGATCAGTGATCTTTTATGTTATCATTGTAATTGTTTGGGGTACCACAAACCATTCCCATGTAAGATGTCAAACTTAATTAGTAAATGTTGTATGTGTTCTGTTACACAGAACAACCATTCTTCCATCTTTCTCCATCTTCTCCAGCCTCCCTATTTCCTGAGACACATCAATTTAAAACTAGGCTAATTAATAACCCTACAATGTATTCAAGTGAAAGGAAGAGTCATATGTCTGTCACTTTAAATCAAAAGTTGCAAATGATTAAGCTCAGAGAGGAAGTCATGTTGAAAGATAGGCCTCTTGTGCCAGTTAGCCAAGCTGTGAATTCAAAGACAAAGTTTTGAATGAAATTAAAAGTGTTATTCTAATGAACAAATGAAAGATAAGAAAGTGAAACAGGCTTAATGCTGATATAAAGTCATAGTGGTCTGAATATAAGATCATGCCGGCCACATTCCCTTAAACCCAAACCTAATCCAAAGCAAGGCTCTAATTCTTTTCAGTGCTGTGAAGGATGGGAGAGGTGAAGAAGCTGCAGAAGAAAAAATTGAAGCTAGCAGACATTAGTTCATGAAGTTTAAGGGGAAAAGTTGCCTCTATAACATAAAAGTGCAAGGTGAAGCAGCAGCTGCTGATATAGAAGCTGTAGCAAGTTATCCAGAAGATGTAGCTAAGATAATAAATGAACATGGCTATAGATTTTCAATGTAGTTGAAACAGCATTATATTGAAAGAAGATGTCAGGTAAGACTTTCATAGCTAAAGAAGAGAAGTTCATGACTAGTTTAAAATCTTCAAGAAGCTGATTTTCTTTTAGGGGTTAATGCAGCTGGTGACTTTAAAGTGAAGCCACTACTCACTTACCATAACAAAAATCATAGAGCCTTTCAGCATATGGTACTCTAAGTCTACCCAGATTCTGCTCTGTAGATGGAACAACACAGTCTGGATGAAATAACAGCTGTTTGCAATATGGTTTACCAAATATTTTTAAATTAAATTTATTATAGTGGCATTGGTTAATAAGATCATAGAGGTTTTCAAGTGTACAATTATATGATACATCACCTGTATATTACATTGTGTGCCCACCACCCAAAGTCATATCTCCTTCCATCACCAAACACTGGACCCTGTTTACCCTTTACAATCCCACCCCACTGCCCTCTGGGAACCACCATACTGTTGTCTCTGTGTCTATGAGTTTCTTTCTGTTAATTTTTTCTTATGTGTTTATTGGTTGCCTTCAGTTTTGTATTTCACATATGAGTGAAATCATATGAATTATTTTTTGAAGATGGTTTCAACACATTTGCCCATTTCATGATGAGTGATTTATGTGCACACTTGCCCACACTGAGCTGAGTGTTCAGTAGTTTTTGACCAAAAACAGCATGACTCCCCTGTCCCACCCTCTCTATTCACTCAGTCTTGCCCTGAGTGACATTTTTTCTTGTTTCTTCAGGTGAAAAAAGTCCTCAAATGGAAATAAATGTTTTGCCAATGTGGAAAAGGTGAAACAAACAACAAAAGCACTCAAAAACATCAAAACTGACAAAAGTTCAAAAACCATCTTGAGCAGTGGAAAAAATGTCTTGATAGGTGTATTGCATCATGTGGAGAGTACTTTGAAGGTGACTAAAGTTTAACATGTAATAACAATTACAGAATTTTTTTAATAAATAAACTCTGGGTTCTTTTGGATCCCCTCGTATGGGCCACAACTTCTTTATCTAATCATCTACTGAAGGACACTTCAGTTGTTTCCATGACTTGGCCACTGTGAATAATGCTGCAATGAACATAGGAGTGCATATACCTTTGCAAATAAATGTTTTCAAATTTTTCAGGTAGATACCCAGAGGTAGGGTTGCTGGGTCAGTGCTCACTCTCACCACTCTTATTCAATATAGTTCTGGAATTCCTAGCCAGAGCAATTAGGCAAGAGAAGGAAACAATAGGCATCCAAATTGGGAAAGAAGAATTAAAATTGTCACTTTTTTGCAGATGACATAATTCATTATATAGAAATTCCTAATGATGTCACAAAAATAAAACTGTTAGAAACAATAAGCAAATACAGGTTTAGGATGCACAATCAATGTAAAAAGCCCACTGATTTCCTATACACTAACAATAAAATTGCAGAAAAAATGGAAAAAATTTATTTTACAACTGCAACAAAAAGAATAAAATATCTAGTAATAAACTTAACAAAGGGTGTGAAGGACTTATATACTGAAAACTGCAAAGCATTAATAAAAGAGATTTTAAAAGACACAAAATAAAAAATCTTCCATGTTCATGTATTGAAAGAATCAGCATAGTTAAAGTGGCCATATTTCCCAAACCAATATACAGGTTTAATGCATCAAGATGCTCAATGTTGTCATTGAGATCCCCATGACATTTTTTAAAGAAATAGAACAAAAAAATTATCAGATTTGTATGGAACCACAAAAGACCCCAAATAGCAAAGCAATCCTGAGGAAAAAAAAATGAAGTTGGAGGTATCACATTCCCAGACTTCAAATTATACTGTAAAGTGACAATAATCAAAACAGCATGGTATTGGCAGAAAAGCAAATGGAACAGAATTGAGAGTCCAGAAATAAACCCACAAGTATATGGGCAAATAAGTTTTGATAAAGGAGCCTAAACCTTACAATGGAGAAAAGATAGCCTCTTCAATAAATGGCGCTGGGAAAATTGGAAAGCCACATGTAATAGAATTAATCTAGACTACTGATTATCTCCATGTAGATGAGCTAACTCTAATTAAATCAAAGAACTGAATGTAAGATCTGAAACAATAAATTACATAGAAGAAAACATAGGTACTAAAATTATAGACTGTGGTCTCAGATATTTTATGGGTTTACTGAATATTTTAAGCCCCCTGTTGAGACCTGTAGCTAGAAAAAAGATTCCTTTCAAAATACTGCTGCTCACTGACAAGACACCTGGTCACATCCAGGGTGGAGACAGAGATGTACAATGAGATTTATATTGTTTTTATGCCTATTAACCCAACATCCATGCTGCAGCCCATGTTTCAAGGAGTAATTTCCAGTCTTATTATTTAATAAATACATTCCATAAGGCTATAGTTGCCACAGATAGTAATTCCTCTGATGAATCTAGGCAAAATATGTTGAAAACTTTATGAAAAGGATTTATAATTCTAGATTCCATTAAGAACATTTGTGATTTCCTGAAAAGGGTCAAAATATTAAATTCAACAGGAGTTAGGAAGAAGTTGGTTCCAACTTTCATGAGTGACTTTGAGGGATTCAAGACTCCAGTGGAGGAAGTAACTGTGGGTGTGCTCAAAATAACAAGAGAGGTCGAATTAGAGTGGAGCCTGAAGAGGTGACTGAATTGCTGCAGTCTCATGATAAAACCTTTACAATGAGGAGTTACTTCTTATGGATGAACAAAAAATGGTTTCTTGAGATGAAATCTACTCCTGGTGAGGATGCTGTGAAGGTTGTTGAAATGAGAACAAAAATTTAAAATATTACATAAACTTAATTGATAAAGCAATATAAGACTTTGACAAAATTGACTTCAGTTTTGAAAGAAAATCCTGCTGTGAGCAAAATGCTATCAAGTAGCATGCATTGCTACAGAAATGTTATCTGTAAAGGGAAAAGTCAATTGATGCTGTAAACTTCATTGCTGCTTTATTTAAAGAAATTTTCACAGCTACCCCAAACTTCAGTAACCACCACCCTGATAAGTCAGCAACCATCAACACTGAGGCAAGACCCTCTGTAAACAAGCAGGCCCAGCAGCTTGCCACAATAAAAACCTGGCTTGTGTGACAAGTTCTTTAGGAAAGGAAAGGGTTTATTTCAGATGCCAGCAATCTGAAAAGATGGGCATTCTTGTCCTAAAGCCCATCTAACATCTCAGTGCAGATAGAGGTTTTTATAAGGAGGGGAAGGAAAAGCAGAGCAAAGACATGAGGGAGGGGATTGAAAAATTCTCTACATGAAGAACAGCATAGTCTGTTCCAATAAGGACCTTGAAACTGGTCAAGCTATGATCTGGTGTGATTCAACCTGACTATTTCATCCTGGTTTTATGGTTGAAGGTCAGTAAATCTCCCAGAGCTGGGATGACTGAAGGTCAGAGTCTGTGTCTTCTGAAGTTAGTTCCCAGGATTCTTATACAAACAAGCTGTTTATCTACAAGCTACATTATTAGTCGGAGTCAGCACTTACAGAAACAGTGTTAAACAAATGGCAGGGTGGGTTACAATTTGACACTGTTACACCTCCATCAGCAAGAGGAATGCAACTTGTTGAAGGCTCAGATGATAGCATTTTTTAGCAAAAAAGTATTTTTAATCCAGGTATGTACATTGGTTTGTTTAGACATAATGCTATTGCTCAGTTAGTAGACTAAAGTTTAGTATAAACATAACATATGCGTTGGGAAATGTACCTCACTTCATTGTGATATTCAATTATTGTAGTGTTCTGGAACCAACTTGTAATATCTCCAAGGTATGCCTGTGTTATTGCTATTATTATTAATTTTTTAATTTAAATACTGGCATGCATCAATTAACAACAGGGCTACATTGTCAGAAATATGTTTCTAGGTGATTTCATTGTGTGAACATCATAGTATGCACTAACAAATCTGCATAGTATAGCCTACTATATTTCTAGTCTATATGATATAGCCTATTGTTCCTAGATCACAGACCTATACAGCATTTTACTGTAGTGAATACTGTAGGCAGCCGTAACATAAGTGTAAACACTTGGGTATCTAAACATATCTAAATATAAAAAGTATAGTAAAGATACATAAACTAGTAGCAGTCTTTTATTATTATTATCAAGTATTATGCACTGTACAAAGCTGTATGTGCTGTGCTTCTACACAGCTCACAGCCCAGCAAGTTTGTTTACAACAGCATCAGAACATTACTGATGGCAATGATGTCACCAGGTGATAGAAGTTTTTTAGCTCCTTCATAATCTTATGGACCCACTGTGGTACATGTGATCTATCATGGACCAAAATGTCATTATGCAGCAAAGGATAATAATATATTTTTGTATAAAGTGTAACATGTAAACAGAATGAAAGATACCATTTATGCAACTTTCAGTGAATCTACAATTTTTCAGAATAAAAATTTTTTAAAAGTCACATTTGCGGATATCAAAAGTCAAAATATAACACTGATTATATCATGGATTCTGTTCATTAAAGTTCGAAGAAATTTCTTAGTTTGTACTTTTTATGTAGAGTAAAACTAAACTTTTGGAATTGATTGAACAACCAGCGTATATCTGACATAAATTAGTAATGCTGGTGATTAAATAAAGCTGTGTTCTTAACAATTAAAAAAACTGTATTAGTAGTGGTCTGTATTGAATAAAATTGTGAAAGAAAGTAAATGCTTTTCACCATTCCCAAAAATATTTTAAAACCACATATAAATTGAAATGTATGAATATCAGAAGGCATTACTGGGGAGAAGTTCTTTAGAAAGCCAGAACCGACATAGAACAGTGCATTCGCTGAACATAGGAGCCAGGATTTTCCTGATAGATGAGACTCAGAAGAGCATGCTCAGGGGAACTACCCTCTCTGAATCTTCAAATTTATTTCATAGTCCTTATGTTTTAATTGTCAAACAAAAATAATTACTACTATTACATTCCAAGAGGTAGACAAAATATGACAATGTGAAACTAAGGAAAGCAAAAAAAATGAATTATTTAAGAGAAGAAAATGAAATTCACAGATTTGAATATGTTACAATTAAAACAAATTATCTGTTTTTAAAGTAAGCATGTAGTTAAGTGGCTAACCAACTAAAAATATCAACCGTTTTAAAACTAGGCATGGTGATTTTAAAGCTCATTTAAGAAAATAATATATAAAATAAGTAGACTGTACTTGAAAAACAATTTAAAAAATTCAGAAAAAATGAGTTAAATGAAGTCTCCCCCAAAAGAAGAATAATGAGAGTTGACCAGCTCAGTCATATATTAACAAATAATAAAATATTGCAGTAGCTCAAAAACTTGGTCTTACTACAGTAATAGACTTTTAATTGAACTGAATACAGAATCCAGTGACATTTTTTAAAAGGAGTTTAACATATTATAAAGTTGACTTTTCAATTAGTGTCAAACATGGTTATGTTAAAAGGAAAAATACATATTTAAGTGTATACATATGTACATATTCTTGGGACAATTGGTTAATCATTTGGGAAAACATAAATGCATCTTTATTTCATTCTGTATGCCAAAACATATCCCAGGTGTTGTCGAAATTTAAATATGAAATAGTAGAGCCATGAAAGTAGTAAAAGGAAAAGGAAAAAATATTTAATATTCTTGGAATGAAATCCCAGAAGCCATAAATGAGCAATAAAATGATATGACTGACTAGGTAAAAACTGAATATTTCTGTATAGCAAAATTGTCCAAAAACAAAGTCAAAGGCAAGAAAAAAAACTGGGAAAATGATTTGCAACGCATTTTACAAACAAAAGGCTCATATTTTAGGAAGAAATATCTTTCTTTATCTGATCCCTGGTTTCCTTGACAACACCAATTTCTAACACATTTGCCTTTGCTTGCTCCTTTCCAGTTTCACTACTCTGTGTTTTTTGTAAACATTCCCAACACCCTCCAATCTCAAGGCATTTGAATTACTGCTGCCTTTTAACTAGAATGTGCATCTTTCAGATGCCCCCACAGAGTGTACCCTTTGCCTTTCAGTTTCTGTACGTAAGTCCCCTCTGATATTTTTCTGATTATTATGGACACAGCAGCATCATGACCACTCGTTATTTCTTTCTGTTTTTTTTCCCCACAGCACTCTTACTGCTTGACTTTATTTATTTATTTATTTACTTACTTACTTATCTACTATTGTCAATCTTCCTAACTATTCTCAAAGTTCTTGTGAGTTTGTATTTATCATACTGAAAAAAAATAAAATTTTGAAGATACACAGTTCTAGAAGTTATGGGGAAGCCTACAAAGTATTTGCAGGGATGTCAAGTACAGCATAGGGATATAAGCAACACTATTTTAATAACTGTGTATGGTATCAGATGGGTACTAGACTTCTCAGGTAGTCACTTCATAGCTTATCTAAATGTCCAGTCACGGGGGTGTGCACCTGAAACTAGTATAATATTGTATGCCAGGGCCAGTAGAAAGTTACAGGGGTTTCCCTGTTTTGGTGTTCAGCTTGAAAAAAGACTTGTCAGAACAAACCATGTCACCAACATTTAAGTGATGTGCATTGAAAATATGTTGAAAACGGGCATATGCAGAATTTACAATGTATTTTTCAACACAAATAAAACTATCATTTAGAAAAAATACTGTACATCAACTATAATTTTACACAAAAAGATATGGGAAAACAAAATTTCTCAGAAAATGTTATAGAATACTCTATCTGTGTGCATTTTTTACCTTCTCTGAGAACTTACAGATATATGAATTTATTTCAAAAATGATTTGTTTCTGACCATCAGCTAAAATTTCTGAATTTTCCATTGTAACTCTCCACTAACATATTGGAACTATGCCATTAATGTATTGAAAGTTCCTTTTCTCCTTACCATCACTTAGAACAAACAATTTGTATGGATTACTATTCCAAGTGTATCCCCTCCATCCTTCCACTTTGACTCCTGGCAAAGCGACTATTTCTGAGGAGGAGGAGGAATAACATATCTGACATTCTGATCTGAATTGCTCACACCTGTTTCTAGTTCAGTTCTTACAGCTTGTGACCTAATTCCAATGGCACAATCTAGTTCCAAGCCTCCAATCTCACAAACTGGGAACTTTTTCCTCTAATTATCTGTATGTAGGGTGATCCCATTATTTTATAATATAGGGTAGGACAAATGTAGATTTATAGTTGTTCAAAGTAATACAATAATTAATAAATAATAACAGAAGAATAAACTATGTTTCCCATACTAACGAGAGTAAACCTACTTTTGGCCCTCCCTGTATAATGTTAAAGCTTTCAGTGACAAGGATTTGAGACTCTATCATTTGAACTGTAGGGTTCATTTAAAATACTTTTGCACAGAAATGAAATAGAGCTTTAGCTGTCTCAGATGAGTTAAATGAACTAGAAGCAAGACTACCCACCAGAAAGCTGTTCTACTAATCTAAGTGTAACCTTAGGAGGGTGACAAATAGAATTGGAAGGAATATGAACATCAAAGGAATTTCAAAATGTCTTTGATAGAGCAATAATTTTGGAAAAAATGTGTGGAAAAAAGTATGTATTGCATAATAAAATGTAGTAATAGAATGAAATTATCTCAATAAACAGAAAGCTAGCAGCTTCTCATCTGATATTCTTAATTTTAACAAGGAAAACAACGTTTCCCATAGCAAAATATTAGAACCCTTCCTTCCCTCCTTCCTTCCTTCCTTTTCTCCTTCAATCCTTCCTTTCTTTATTGAGGTTTAAAAGTCTACTGATTACCTACATTTTTACATTTAAATTTATAATATTTTTAGAGCATATGAAAAAATGGAAGCCTAAACGTTAGTACTAGTAGTCTTCATTGCAACTCACTTTAGACAAATGCCCTAATATACTGAACTAAACACAAAAATAAATATATAGTGTAAATGAAAAAAGAAACCAGATACTAACCTGACAAGCTCAGGTGAGGCCTCCAATGGCAGGCTGAACAAACTCAAAGACCTAAAGCAGGAGTGTCAAACTCATTTTCACCAGGGGCCACATCAGCTTTGCGGTTGCCTTCAAAGTGCCGAATGTAACTTTAGGACTATATAAATGTAACTCTTCAACAGTTAAGTGAGAGCTTGGCACTGCTGCTGGGTAGAAACAAGGTGCCAGGCTGGAAAAAGCAAGGTGGAGGGCCGGATTTGGCCCCCAGGCCTCGTGTTTGACACCTGTGACCCAAAGTAACCACATAGTCATAAGCCATTACACTTTTTATTTTTTGAGGTATCTCCATATTGCTTTCCACAGTGGCTTCATCAGTCTACATTCCCCACCAATGGTTTACGAGGGTTCCCTTTTATGCACATCCTCACCAGCACTTGTTTGTTGATTTATTGATGATAGCCCTTCTAACAGATGTGAGATGACATCTCATTGTTGTTTTAATCTTCATTACTTGTATTTTTTGATGGATAGTGACATTGAGCATCTTTTCATATGTCTATTGGCCATCTGTACATCCTCTTTGGAGAAGATTCGTTTCAGGTCCTTTGCCCATTTTTTAAACTGGATTATTTTTGTCTTTTTTAAGCTGAGTTATATAAGTCCTTTATAAATTTTTTACATTACCCCCTTATCTGATGTGACATTGGCAAATATGTTCTCTCATTCAGTGGGCTGTCTTTTCATTTTATTGAGTCTCCTTCACTGTGAAAAAACTTTTTAGCTTGATGTAGTCCCACTTGTTTATATGTTTGTTTCCCTTTACAGAGGACATATGTCAGAAAAACATTACTACTAGAAGTGTCAGAGATTTTATTGCCTATGTTTTCTTCTATGATTTTTATAGTTTCAAGTATAACATTTAAGTCTTTAATCCATTTTGAGTTTATTTTTGTGTGTGGTGTAAGAAGGTGGTCTAGTCTCATTGTTTTGCACATATCTGTCTAATTTTCCCAACACCATTTATTGAATAAACTCTCTTTCCCCCATTGTACGTCCTTGACTGCATTATCAAATGTTACCTGACCATAAGGGCATGAGTTTATTTCTGGGCTCTCTGTTCTGTTCCATTGATGTACATACCTACTTTTTATGCCAGTACCATGTTGTTTTAATTCTGGAAATATATCCAAAGAAAACCAAAACACTAATTTGAAACAATATATACACCCCCATGTTTATTGCAGCATCATTTACAGTAGCCAAGATTTGAAAGTAGCCCAAGTGCCCACCAATCAGTAAGTGGATACAAAAGTGGAGGTACATTTACATAATATAATACTACTTGGCCACAAAAAATGAAGAAAATCATGCCCTTTGGGACAGACAGCATGATGGACCTGAAGAGCATTATGCTAAGTGAAGAAAGCCAGTGAGAGAAAGACAGTCACCATATGTGTCCACTCATATGTGGAATCTAATGAACAAAATGAACTAACAAATCAAATAGAAACAGAGTCATAGAGGCACAGAAGAGACTGGCAGCTGTCAGAGGGAAAGGGTTTGGGGGATTGGGTATAGAAGGTGAAGGGATGAAGCAAAAACAAAAAACAAACAAAAAAAATAACTCATAGGCATAAACAACAGTATGGTGATACCAGAGGAGGAGGTGGGTGGAGGGGATAGAAGAGGGTAAATGAGAAATAATTGCTGAAGGAAGGAGACTTGACATGAGATGGTGAACACACAATACAATATGCAGATGAGGTGCTGTAGAATTATGCACCTGAAACCTATATAATTTTATTAACCAATAATTCCTCAATAAATTCACTAAAGAAAAAGAACGAAAATGTTGCAAACAAAAAATAAAAACTAAAGTAACCACATAGGTTGATCTGATATTAAAACTTAGCTAAAAGTGAATCATGGTGGGTAAGTCTTTCCTCAGCTGGTACCTTCCTTAACAATGATCAATCTTTACCTTAACTGAGCTCGTCTATTGTTTTTTGCATCTGTGATAACATACCCTTTGAAATGTCAGAGTAATCCCCTTTTTTCCCAGACCCCTCAGGACACAATCTCCCACCAGACCAGGAGACCATGGAACCCCTCATTGTTATCCTGTTGCCCAAATATCATGTCTTTATGCTCTAACAATGTAATCTAGTCTCAGAGGTTTCCCTGCTCTGCCTTCTCCAACCTCCCGACTCTACCACCAATTAATTTCATGTAACTCTTCTAACTCCTCCAGTTTAGAGTGTAATGTATAAAATAAACTGCAAACTGACAATTTTTGGAGCATTTTCTCAATCTGTTGAGATTTTTGCTTCCTGACAATTATCATCAGTTTGACTCAAATAAAGTCATAAAAATTCTCTATAGGTTTGGACATTTCTTAAGCTGACCATTATATAAATACCTCCTAGAAGAAGAGCAGTTACAGAAATGTACTTAACCTCAAATAATATATGTAATTTAACACATAATCTATTTTTATACATTTAAATTTAAAGGGTCAGTTTTACTTCTCAGAAAATATATCCTCCAATGTAGATAGGATACCACGAGATAAACAATAAATATAACACGCCTATCTATGTAAAGTTTGATAAGTTAATTCATTTGGAAAGTTTTCAAATTATATTGGTTCAACCTCTTTAAACAATCTTGCCTGAGATGTAGAGAAGAATTAGACAAAACTGATTCCCAAACCTGGCTCTGCCACAATTGTCTTGAAGGTTTATATTGAATTCAATCCCTTCGCTGGTTCTCCATTTCTCTACATAAGAGATTTCAGCATGACCTCTCAGATTCTCTGTAGTCAAACTCCAGCTGCTTCACTGGCCTGATCATGCTCAGGCTTAGCTTCCACCCTGCCCCTCTTTCTGTCTCTCTTTCATTGTGGCTGTTGATATGGTTTGATGACACATGAAATAATAAATGAATAGTGAAAAGGGCTCAGTAGACTAAAGCCAAATAATCCAGTATGATGAAATGATTAATTTGTAGTCTAATTACATTATAATAGTTAAGAATGTTGAGTAGTGCTTCAATATTAGTTATTTATTTGCCCTGTATATGTATATAATAAAATAGCAGTTAATATTTATACATAATTTCATTTTTAATCCCCAGAGTAATCCTATCAGTTAAGAACTATTATTATAATCTAATTGTGATTTACAGAACAGAACAAGTAAATGACATGCCCTGGATGACACTGTTAGTAAGTGACATTGTTGAGACTTGAAGCCAAGTTTTACTGATACCCAAGTCTAAACGTTTGGTTCTTAAGCTACTTTTGCCAGTAATTTTTGCATATTCCAAATGCTATACAACTACAAACATAATGACAGAGAAAGGAAAACCAGAAAGCCAATATCTGTCTATTAAGCTGCAGTTGCTTTTTTGAACAGAAATATTTTTCAGAAATTGACCAGCTCTCCTTGAAAAAGAGTTGTTTGTTTTAGAGCTCCTCTTTGCCCCAGGCCAGTTCATGCCCCAGGCCGGACTGTTGCCTCCAGTGTGTGCCAGTGCTTGCTGTTCAGCTGGTTAGCTTAGCATCCACTGACATTCTTTTTTTTTTTGATTGGTCTACTTAACACTTACTAATGTTCTAACAAATAATTTATTTTTGTTATTTGAACCATTTTAGCTATCACATAGAACAAATACTTTTTAGGTAATGAGCAATAAATATGTTTATAAAGTAACTTTCTAGCTGTCTCATCAAAGGAATCTGAAACAATTTTTCTTTGAGCTTGTGATGACTAAAAAATTAAAATAGAAAAAGTAGTTTAGTAATATTCATTTCATTTGCTCTTATTTAATACTCTAATAAGACAGAAAATATTATTCCATCTTCAGTGTTTAGGTATCTGTATTTTAAAACTATTTTCAACAGTTACCTTATAGATGGGAAAATATTTTACCTATAATTTATACTCCTGACAATTAGAATCTATTAAGACTCCAACCTAATCATTTCATTATACTGGATTATTTGGATTTAGTCTGCTGAGCATTAATGCAGCTTTTAATGTCATTAGTTTTCATATTTTTATATCCTCATAATAAGCTCCTTTGTTTTATTACACAAAATTTTCTTCTTATTGATGTGTTTAGGTAGATACCTACAGTGGAATATCATCAAAATACAATGAGATTTTGATTTGATTTCTTCAGTAAATTTGCTTTCTCACTTTCTGGCTGTAAGCATTTTTGTAGATAAATAATTGGGTTGATTCAGAAGCCTTAGAGCTCCTCACGCACTACACATTCACAAGTAATAGTATCAACAAGGTACTTTGTAAGAACTCAATCTCACAGACAGATAAACCTAAAGTTAAAATAAACCCAAAAAACTCTGTTTCACAGGATCCAAAAATCAAATGAGAAAAATATACGTGATTGAGGAAATATATTAGGGACTAAAAGCTATATAAAATTAAACCCCGAAAAGAAAAGTTTGAAATTGGTCTAGTGGGCACTGAGAATCATTAGAAGGTTTTGGAAAAAAAAGAAAAAAGGAAATTTTTGAGAGAGGATGAAGGAGATGACTTGAGAGAGAACACACCTTTTATTCTGCATGTTACCTAACACTTCCCTGAAGACAACAAAAATGGGCTGTTCACATAATTGCTAATGAGTTCCCTCTACTACAGCATCATATTCAGCCAAACATGTGCAGATTTGGAGACCAGCCAGAATCATTCTTCTACCCATTCTCCCAAAAGTACTTGTTCATCCTAATCAGTTCGTCACACCCACTTTTTGTGTCCTTATCCTACCTACACTTTCACAGAAGACTCTGAGTTTTAAAATTTACAAAGAAGAGGTAGTTTTGTATTGGTAAAGGGATGAGTTACAGTCTGTGCATGAAAAGAAGCAATATGGGGTATGTGTCAGTAAAGAGAAGTATCTTTCCTGAAGGGTAATAAACTATAGGAATTTTATATAAGTTCCCATAGGGTGCTTTCTATTTTCTCTGATAAAAAATGCTCAACTGTGAAGGAGAGTGACAGCAAAGATTTAGAAGAGTAGCAAAAATTTGGCAAAACATCCACTCAAGGTGATTAGAGGAGGATGCAATCAAAGAAAGGTAAGCAGATTTTCTGGCTGCACTGAGGGCCCATTTAAATTGCAGTTATATCAATGTGGTAACACTAAAATGCAAGAAATCTAAGTTTTAATGGTTTTTCATAGCTATTCTCTGGAATGGGGAGGCAAAAAAGGCAGATAAACACAGAATTGCAAGAATCAATATAACCTGGCTGAAATGATAGAAAATAAGTTTAGAAGGGAAAGGAGATACTGAGGGAGTGCAATGGGAATGAGGTGAGGAGGAGAAGAAAGGCAAATGAAGTAGCTGGGAGGAAAGATGGGGTCTAAAGAAGACCTCTCCAAATACTGTACTCTATAAAAGCAATGAGAAAACTGGCAAATAACAAAAAGTACTAAAATCAACTATTTTGAAGATCTAGAAATTAACCAAAGGCTTGTAGTGACCTGGGAAGCATTTATTCAGGAAAAATAGCTGTATCTTGGTAAGAACTGACAACTCTATGGCCTTTGAGCTTTCTTTATTCCCACCTGCTTTCCCAACATTTGCAAGTGAAAACCAACAGGGCAGCCAGAGGAGGAGCTGAAGAGGGCTGGATCTCTTTGACAGAGCCACTCTCAAAGAATGCTGTTATTTAACTTGTCTAGTGGTTGCCTGGAAGACCCCAATTGTATTGCAAAGCTATACTGACATGATTTAGAGCTAGCCCAGGGTGAACAACCATTTCCCTGAAGGATTTGTAGGGGAGGACATTTCATCATTAAAAAATTAAAGGCAATTGTTTAACTTCATGGTTCCTTGAGGTAGTAGAAGATAAGAGTTGGGGGCAAACAATAGTAAAACAAAGCTTAAAAGGAAAAGCTGGAAATAAATGTGCATAATGCTTGGGTAAGCTCTGCAATATTACTTGAAAACCAGAAGGGCACATGTGTAGAGCACATGGCCCAGGCAGTGTTCTTTCTTTCTCAGGAAAGTCATAGGAAGACCCTCAGCTCTCATCTTGGGCTGAGCTTAGGGCTCCAGGGAGCAGGAGGTGAAGGTAGACACAGAGGTAATAAACACTGGGGGAGTGTGGAGATAAGCCCCTCAGCACACACAGAGTGCATTTTTGCCAAAGTTCGGTTGTCCTTATGCAGTGGGGGTCTACTTCTGGACCCTCTGTTATGTTCCACTGATCTACGACACCACACTCTTCTGCATGCTGTAGATTTATAATCTTTTGTTCTTTTTTAAGAGTTGTTTTTGGTGGTATTGTTGTTGTTGTTATTGGATACTTTTCATTTCTACATGACTTTAGTTATTGGCTTTATTGTATAAAATAACTTTCAAAAAGATTACATTGAAAATATAGTTCAAACTGTGGAAAACTGATAAAAATGTTGGACCTTTTGACCAATGAACAAGAAATATATCTCCATTTATTCAGGTTTTAAAATTTTTCTAAGTTTGGCATTTTTCAGTGTTTAAATCATTCAAATATTTGGTCAGATTTATCCTAAAGCATTTCAAACTTTATGTTAATTTAAAATGTTTTTTAAAAATTTCAATCTCATATTGTGCCTAAACATATTTGGTACATGCATAGTGATCTTGCACCTGCAAATCTTGCTAAATTCATATATTAGTTCTAGTGGCTGTTTTGTACATAACATCTTGTATTTTCTACCTAGATGATCATGCCATCACTGAATCAAACAGTCATAGTTCTTCCTTTCCAGACTGGATATATTTTATTTCTTTATTTTCTTCCTTTTTTGCACTGGTGAGAACATTCACTACGATGCCTAATAGCAGTGGTAAGGCTGGATTTCCTTGGATTCCACTGTCTTAGGGGGGAAAGTTTTAATCTTCTGCCAATAAGTGTGACATTATCTTTTTCAAAGATTTTCTTTTTCAAGTTGAGAAAGTATTCTTTTGTCCTAGTTAGCTGAAGATCTGGTTTATTTTATTTGTTTTAATCAGGAATCATTATTTAATTTTTTAAAGATTCTTACTTATTTATATTTAGAGAAATGGGAAGGGAGGGAGGAAGAGAGGGAGTAAAACATCAGTGTGTGGTTGCCTCTCACACCTGGAGACCTGGCCCACTACCCAGGTTTGTGCCCTGGCTGGGAATACAATCCTGCAACCCTTTGGTTTGCAGGTTGGTGCCCAATCCACTGAGCTACACCAGCCAGGGCAGGAATCAGTGTTTAATTTTTTAAAATGTTTCTTTCTCTCTCCCCAACCTCTCTCTCTCTTTACATATATATATGGTATGTATGTGTGTATGTGTGTGTGTGTGTGTGTGTGTGTGTATATACAGGGTCTGGCAGAAGTAACGCCTGCTTGAGTGTGGTTGGTAGGGTAATAGTATGGGTGTAATTTATAGTTTTAATTTGAACATTTCACCTAAAAAGTCATATGGTGTGCTTGAGTGTGATATTGTTACGTTACAGAATTTCATGCTTACGATTTTGTAATAAAAAGGGGGCATTAAAGTGAATTACATTAATTGATTTTTGAATGTTGAGCCAGGCCTGTATTCTTAGGATAAACTTCACTGTGTCATCAGGTATAACCTTTTAATATGTATATATCTGGATTTAATTTGCTAATATTTGGTGAGAATTTTGTTATTTATGTTCATGAGGCATAATTTCTATAGTTTTTGTGTTTTGCTGTTTTTGGTAATGTATAATGCTGGCCTAAAGGATAAGTTAGGAAGTAGTCCCATATCTTCAATTTTCTGGAAATGTTGTATAGAATTGGCATAAATTCTTCTCTAAATATTTGGTAAAATTTACTAGTAAAGTCATCTGGGCCTTGAGGAAGGTATATACTTATAAATACAATATACTTAATAGACATAATACTATTCTTGTTCATTCTTTTTAAATGAACTTTGGTATTAAAAATTTGGATCTTTTAACAAATTTGTGTATTTAATTTGGTTATTATTCATTAAGAAGAAAGAAATTGTGTTTTGAGGATATAGTTTTGGCAGGAAAGGGACAGCGAATAGTACAAAAAGAAAATTTTGCTGGTTGGAAAACTTGGTCAAATTACATGACCTCTGTACCAAAATTTCCCCATTCATAAAATATAAGGATTAATGGAGTTTATACTAATACTTTGATAAGAATAGTGCCTGGAGCATAGTGAGTGTTTTGTAAATCAATAATTAAATATTATATCCTAAAGCTTAGCATTTTCTGCATACTCTAGAAAACAAGGGTTAATTATTTGTCCTAAACTACTTAGAAAATCATAGGTTAATGGAGATTTAATGTTTGTATTCCCTTCTCTGGGAGACTGTTTGATGAACATCTCTCGAAATATATGAAAGGTACTGTAATAGACTAGCATGGGCCAGTTGCATTGGTCAGAATAGGTTATATATGCTGTGAGATCAAAACCCCTAAAATCTTGGTGCTGAAGACCACAAATGGCTAATTTATGAATTACTTTCTTCTCTGGCATAGGTTATCATAGGTTATCAACTCACAGCAATCACTCAGGGACCAGGTCTAATGAAGCAGCCATTTTTAAAAATATTTCTGGTTGCTGTGCTAGAGGTAAAGAAAGTTCTGGAAGGTTTTAACCTGTCACATCATTCCACTCAACTCATTGGCTGAAATGAGGAGATCTGGGAATTCCATTATCCATGTTTGTCAAGTGAATTAGAATCAAATGTCTGTGAACAGCTTTAATAAACATCACGCTGAAAAATGTGCAGAGTGTGGGGTTAGGATGGGAACAAGGGAAGGAAAAGTCAGTATGATTAAATGGAAGGGTGGCTTTAGTTCTGAATTTGTAGAGCATTTCCTTTCACTGCTAATACTAACAAACTTTCACACTTTAGCATGCAAGGCAAGCACTCTCACTTAGTTATCTCTTTTATAGAGAGACAGAAACAAAAACACCAGCTTTAATTTGGCATTTATTTGTGTCCCTCAATCAGCTAAGGTTTGTAGCTCTGTGGACTGGAATTATTGTCACAGTAGTTTACACTATGGCATAATCAGATACTCCTTGATTATCTTATAAGAAAAATCTATAGGAACTTTCTTTGTCTAATGGGCCAAGGTATGAACTGCAATGACAAACTGCCTTTGCAGAAAAAAATCTAATATAGAGGGGGACGGTGAGCAGTTTCATTAAACTAAGATTTTAAAAAAGCCTTATGTCTGTACCAGCTTTCATCTCCCATTACCTGTTCAAGGATGAGACTTCACACCTTCTCAAACCACTGAGCACCCTGATTATATGGCCCTCTGCTGAAGTTGTACCTGTTTCAGACAAGTCTTACTATTTTACTTTATTTCAATCTGCAAAATATTTAGGGAAGAGAGAGGGAATGTCTTGACTGTTTAGAATCCTGAATCTACCTAGGGCCAGGAGCCAATTACTAACACATTTTGGCAACCTATAACAATGTCACTATCGCAGAAGCACAGATGTGTTCCTTTGTCTTAAATGTTGCCCTTAGTAACAAGGAATGTTTTCCCAAGCATCTTTCATGAAAACAGCAGAATTGTAGATGGAATTGGTCCTTTTTAATTAACTTTTTACTTTCAACCCTCAGGCACAGAAGAAAATAATGAAAAATCACCATGAAAGAGTTGGTGACTACCTACTGATTTTTTTTCAATATTTCTAAATGTTTTGTTTCTGTGTACCAACACTTTTCCCCTTAGCATTTTGGTTTTAAAAGAAATTCAATTTTATTAAAATAAAGGAAAATGATAGAAAAGTGTTATAATTATTTCCTTTTTCGTCGAATTGTCTATTTGTATTTAATTTTATGCTTTCCATTCACTCTAATTGTATTTCATTCTGCTGCATGTGTTTCCTATTTTTATAACACTCTGAACTCCACTATACACAAATCAATTTTCAGGCATTTTATCTTTCCTCTCCAAATAGCCATATTGTCTCATTAACGTAAGGCAGCATAGTAAAGAAACTTGATGTTTTTTAACTCTCCTCCTAACATCAAAAAGTAACTTGCATTCACTTTATTTATATTTGCATATTTTTCAAATGTATCCAATAGAATTGAAGCAGAACACTGATATTTAATGAGCTGATAAATAATTTTTGAAAATGCTCACATTGGAAAAATAACTAGTGCAGAGGTTGCATGGCAATATCCGTAGGTCCAGATATAGCATCACTACCATTTTATTTGTTTGTTAATTACACTGATACATTGATAAATTGCAGAATGGTCCTAACAAAATTCCCCTTTTCTTTGTCTTTTCTCTCTTTGCTGAAGAAATTGTGATAAATAAAAAGAAATATAGATCAACAATTGAAAAAAATGAAAGCAGTTAACATTCTGTTGGTGCTATTATTTTGAATTTTTAAATTTTGTAAAATAGAAACATTTCATAATAAGATTTTCACATAAATCTCAAGTACCTGATAATAAGTTTTCTCTACAAAACCTATCTCTTGATTCTTCAAGTCATTAAAGAGAAAAAATAAACTATACCTCCACTTGTTATATTATAGTCAAAAGACAAGAGTTATATCAAAATGAGCCAATTTTTTAAAGTAAGAAGGTTACATGGATGTCTTCTATATGGGGACAAACTTCCACAGTTTTTCATAGATGGGAGCTAAGTAACGATGTTCTTTTGTGTGCAAAATTTGGAGCAAGAAACAGGTCATTTAGGATAAGGATGCATAAAGTTCCCAACAATGGCAGTATAACGTGAGGGAAGGAAAATGAGAATAAAATTAAGGAGGCCACATCAAAAAACTCAGTTAAACCTAAGGTGGGTATTTTCAGAATGTGACTATGACTATGCGAATTGAAATGCCAAGAGGCAGTGTCAATAGCTTGGAAAAAATCTGCATATGAAGATACTACTACCAACTATAGATACAGAATACAGTTGTAGTCATGATATTAAAGAGAAAATGTTTATATCACTTCAACTGAAACTGATCACTGTTTCATTTATACATGGCTTTTTATATGCTACCCCTTTGTCCAGATTCTCTTTCCTGATTTGTCCATATAGGGAACTTTTATTCAACCTTTAAAATGAGTTCAAATATTTACCCTTCTTTGGGTTTTTCCTGAGCCCAGGTTAGAATAGATTTCTTCCTACATTATACTATCACTGAAGTATACTTACTCATTTACATTTCTTGCTTACAAACAGCAACTATTTGAGAGCGAGTACTTTCTCCTTTTTTTTGTATATATTACTGGCCTTGGCAGATATTAGGGTCGATGTAAATGTGTGCTAAATGAATGATTCACAAAATTTTAGGTCATTTTAATACATAACTTTCTGTTAGAAAATAGTCATTAGGACCCATTGTTTTCTTTCACTGTTTCTCAGTTTAAGATGCTAAAAGCAGTGTTTTGAATCTATAGATTGCTTTGGTTAGTATGGACATTTTAAGAATGTTTCTTCCTATTCATGAGCACAGTATATGCTTCTATTTATTTGTATTTTCAGTTTCTTCAGTGTTATAATTTTATGAGTGCAGGTGTTTGACCTCCATGGTTAATTTTTAGAATTTCTATAAACATTTATTTGAGCCAGAGATACACCTGGAAGCAAGATCTCAACATACTGAGAAAAAATGCGCCCTCTCCTTCATTAAATTTACTCCTCGGTATTTTTTTTTGATGCAATTGTAAATGGGACTGTTTTCTTGGTTTCCCTTTCTGATAGTTCATTGGAGTATAAAATGCATCTGATTTCTGGATATTTATTTTGTCTCCTCCTACTTCACTGACTCTGTGTACCAGTTCTAGTAGTTTCTAGGTGGAATCTTTAGGGTTCTTTGTATATAGTATCATGTAATGTGCAAATAATGACAGTTTTACTTCTTCCATTCCAATGTGGATGCCTTTCATTTCTTCTTGTCTGATTGCCTTGTCTAGGACTTCCATTACTATGCTGAGTAAGAGCAGTGAAAGCAGACACCCTGGACTTGTTTCTCATCTTAAGGGAAACACTTTTAGTTTTTGCCCACTGAGTATGGTGTTTGCTATGGCTCTGTCATATATGACCTTTATTATGTTGAAGTATGTTCCTTCTATTCCTACTTTGGTAAGAGTTTTTAATCATAAATGTGTGCTGGATTTTATCAAATACTTTTTCTGCATTTATTGAAATAATCATTTGACTTTTATGTTTCATTTTGTTTATGTGGTGTATCATGTTTATCAATTTGTGGATATTGTACCAACCTTGCCTCTCCAAAATAAATCCCACTTTGTTCAGTGTGTATAATTTTTTAATGTATTACTGAAACAGTTTGCTAATATTTTGGTTAGAATTTTATCATCTATGTCCATTAGAAATATTGGCTTTTAATTTTTCTTTGTTGTGTCTTTATCTGGTGTTAGAATAGTGCTGGGCTTGTAAAGTGCACTTGGGAGTCATTCATCCTCTTGAATTTTTAGAATCATCTTGGCTGGCTTCTGGCCCTAGAGTGACACTTAGCACAGTGGTTTCTACCCCAAGATGATTCACACACTTACTAAAAGAGCTTCTTTAAAAAAAAAAAATCTGTTCACTAATCTACCTGGGAATTCCCTTTAAAATAACAAAAATGTTAATTCAGATATAAACAAATATATGTGGCCAGACACACAAAAAAGCAGTTATTGTAAGATTCTGTTCTGTTGCAGTCCACCAGCCTGCAGTGGGCCGCAAACGTTGTAGATTGCTTGCAAGTGGCGAGAGAAACGTACACACGGACTACCGAGTCCTGTGGAGGAATAGTGACGGCATGGCTACCCTCTCAAGGGGAGGGTGCCTCCGAGTGTCCTGGCCACTCTCTCAAAGGAGAGTGCCCCAGGCCGCCACCTCAATAGGCTTTTATTAGGTAGTATTGGGTAGGTGAATAGATACAGAATG
>CM052540.1:62219484-62256922 GCA_028533065.1 Trachops cirrhosus | reverse complement strand
AGAGTCACCATGCGGCTTTAGAAGAGAACTGCCACTGGGCTTTGGCAGAGTGATGACCCCCCTCCTGGCAGCCATTGTGGAGAGAGGACCACAAGGCTGTAGCAGCACAGGGAGAACCATGCGACTTTGGCAGAGTGGCGACCCCCCTCCCGGCCATTGTGGAGGGAGAACCATGCGGTTTTGGCAGCATGGGGACACCCGCAGCTTTAGTAGGGGGAACCACCATCCAGCTTTAGCAGAGATCCCAGTGACACAGCTGATGGTGCCAGGGAACCGAGGGAGGCCTCAGCTGAGAGGGATTGCTGGGAAGAACTGGGGGCTGCCTGAGCCACGGACTTCTATTTCTTTTCCTGAGATACGGTACCCCAGACTGGGCAAAGGGGGAAGGAAGGACTGTGTGTGTTTGTGAGTGTTTTAAGGGACTTTGGGATTTTGATGAAGACATTAGGTCACTACTTTAAGTCTGTATAGCATTAAATAAACATTTCCTTCCCTTTTCACGAATCTCTGGCATTGAGAGATGTCTTTCCTATAAGGCGGTGGACATAACGAACCTGGGGGGTTCCTTTCGGTAATAGTATATTGCCTTTCAGACCCTCCTTGGCCCCTTGTGTTCTGTTACACTACCTGATAACAATTTATACTACAAGGCCACAGTAATCAAAAGAGCCTGGTACTGGCATAAAAACAGACATATAAATCAATGGAATAGAATAGAAAGCCCAGAAGTAAATCCATGCCTATACAATCAATAAATATTTGACAAAGCAGGCAAAAATATATAATGGGGCAAAGACAGTCTATTCAATAAATGGTGTTGGTAAAAGTCAACAGATAGGTGCAAAAAAATGAAACAACCACATTCTTATAGCATACACAAGAATAAACTCAAAATGGATTAAAGACTTAAATGTGTGACTCAATACCATAAAAATCTAGAAAAAAAACATAGGCAGTTAAATCTCAGACATTTCTTGTAACAATATCCTTTCTGACATATATTCTTCTGCAAGGGAAACAAAAGAAAAAATAAAATAAATGAGAGTACATCAAACTAAAAGGTGTTTGCACAGCAAAGGAAACCATCAATGAAACGGAAAGACAACACATTGCATGGGATAACATATTCACCAATGATATATCTGCTAAGGGGTTACTATCCAAAATTTATAAAGAACTTATACAACTCAACACCAAACAAAACCCACACAAATAATTTAAAAATGAGCAAAGGGGTCTGAATACACACTTCTCCAAAGAGGAGACACAGAAGGCCAATAGATATATGAAAAGATGTTCAATGTCACTTATCATCAGTGAAATACAAATTAAAACCATAATAAGATATCACCTCACACCTGTCAAAATTGTTATCATCAATAAATCAAGAAATAACAAATATTGGCAAGGATTTGAAGAAAAGGCAATGCTCATGCACTATTAGTAGGAATGCAGATTGGTACAGCCTCTGTGGAAAACAGTGTGGAATTTTGTCAAAAAATTAAAAATGTAACTGTCTTATGACCCCATGGTTTCACTTCTGGGAATTTATCCAAGGAAACTGAAACACTGATTCAAAAGAATATATGCACCTCTATGTTTATTGCAGCATTATTTACAACAGCCAAGACTTTGAAACAGCCCAAATGCCCATCACTAGAAGAGTGGATAAAAAAGCTGTGGTACATTTACATAAGAGAATACTACTCAGCCATTAAAAAAGAAAGAAAGAAAGAGAAAAAGAAAACTTACCTTCTGTAACCACATGGGTCATCTGGAGAGTATTATGTAAATGAAATAAGCCAGTCAAAGAAAGACAAATATCGTATGATTTCATTTATATGTGGAGCCTATTGAACAAAATAAACCAATAAATAAAAGAGAAACAGACTCATAGATATAGAGAACAGACTGGCAGATATCAGAGGGAAGGGTACTTGGGTGGTAGGCAAAATAGGTAAAAGGATTGAGTGAAAACAAAACAAAAACTCATAGACACATAACAATATGGTGATTATCAGAGGGAAAAGGGGGTGAGGGTGGTAGATGGGGGTAAAATGGGGATATATGGTGATAGAAGGAGACTTGATTTAGAGTGATAAACACACAATACACTATGTAGATGATGTGTTGTAGATTCATACATCTGAAACCTATATAATGTTATTAACCAATGTTACCCCCAAAATTCAATAACAAATAAATAAATAATAAAATAAAAGCTATGTTTTGCATATTGTATTTGCACCAGGACACATATCCAGGTCACCTAAGACACTTAAAAGGACAATGAGCCCTGAATGGTGTGGGTCAGTGGATTGAGTGCCAGCCTGTGAACCAAAGGGCTGCAGGTTTTATTTCTAGTGTAGGCCATATGCCTAGGTTGTGGACCATGTCCCCAGTAGGGGACATGTGAGATGCATTTATGCATTGATATTTCTCTTTCTCCCTTCCCCTCTCTAAAAATAAATAAATAAATAATTAAAATCTTAAAAAAAGGACAGTGGAATAAGAAGATCAATGGTGGAGAACAGATTACATGAATTTAATAACAGAAGATGATGAGAAGAAAAAACAGAGCACGAACTTTCAATTACACATGTTTAGTTTTACATGGAAAAAGAGAGTCAGGAGAAGAAATTAAGGAAACAGCAGGCTTAGTAAGTTTTGCATGTGAAAGAGGAAAGCTTATTATTTTTGAAAGACTGAAGAGAAATATTATTTATCTACTTCCTACATTAACTCTGCAATAGCTGGACAAAATGGAAAATTTCCCTCAGAGACATTTTCTCAGTAAGCGTTCTAGAAGCTGCTTTCTACTGACTGACTCGCCTGCTATCACTGCTGCTCTGTAATCATCTCTCCCAATAGACCATGAGTTGCTTGGAGCCAGTCCCCTTGCTTTATTTATCTTTGTTTTTTTCTTGCAGGAGAATCATAATTTATTTGAGTAAATATGTAGAATTTTGATCATTTTTAGATAAATATTCTTTTTTTGTATTAGCTCAAATAGGTTCTGGCCCAATTTATATACAAATCTATGTGGAGCATTATAGTGCTAACAAATTTTATTGGCTTCATGTTAAGAGTAACCAGTGATAATGAAATGATTTGGGAAAACCAGAAGACCTACTCACTAATTATAACTGGGAAAGTTCTAGAATATTCATAAAAATTGAGATTGTAATCTTTTAAGAACTCATGTTTGGAAAATAAGTCAAAATAAGAAATAAGGAAAAAAGCTATTTTCTTAGATATTCATTAAAATCATCTTTAACATGACTGTTATAAATAAACTAAATTTTAACAAAAAGATAAATTGAAATTGATCAATTATTCCACATTAATTCAATGTGCTATTTATACAGTCATTAAAGTGATACTTAAAAAGATTTTACAGACACATAATAAAAAGTTATTATAAAATTTAAAAGGAAAAAAGTAAACCAATAATTGTGAATGCTATATAATTACAATTATGTTAAATCTATGTGCACTAAGTGGAGAAATGTATGAAATAAAATATTATGGTAATGGTTTTAGGTGGTAAGTTTATATTTTTAATATTAAAAATTATATTATTTAAAATAAAGACAAAAATTGAGAGTTTTCTTTTTTTCATCTTGCAAACTTAACTATGGTGACTTTACAGGACAAAAAGCAGTTCTATACATGGAAGAGGTCACTATATGGTTCACATATTCAAAATTTCTTTTTTGTTAAATTTTATTTTAGATTATTCAGTACAGTTTCTATCCTTTATTCCCATTCCAGCCCATTAGCACCTACTGTGTCCCATGAACATTTCTGTTTGCCTTTCAAAAACAACACAGATGTGATAGTTATGTAGGTTTAGAAATCAAATATGAATGATATATGTATATATCGATGATACATAAATGATATATGAATATCAGTGATATATGTGTATTGTCAATGTCCAGTTGAATATGCTGTGGTGGCAGTGACCACAAGAAGCAGTTGCTGTCATCATTGCTGACATTTTTAGCAGAGGTGAAAAAAATTGAAACAGCTTGAAAGATTTAAGTGTGTTGGTGTCTGAGAAGAGCGCTGCTTAATGATGGCTTATGGCAGGGTCAGGGATGAGCAGCAAGTGCCTGGCAGTTATAAATAGTGAGCATGGATGCAAGACCTAATGGACTGAATGGTAACATTAACAAGCCAATGACAACAGCAACCGGGAATTTGGTGGAGCAGAGACTCTGGCAAATGCGGTTAAAGGACATGCACTGCTCTGAAAGCAGTCCTCTGGCACCACAGACATACCTCATCTTTAAAGCCCTTCCAATGCTAGCATTTGTCCTGAAAAATGTCTTTTAGAATTGAGGAATTTTCCAATTCTGTAAGCTGTAACACTTCAAGTAGGCCCTGGCCAAGGTAGCTCGGTTGGTTAGAAAGTTGTCCTAATACACTAAGGCTGCGGGTTCCATCTCCTGTGGAGCACACACAAGAATAGCCAATAAGTGAATATATAAGTGGATGAACAAAACAGTGTTTCTCTCTCTGCCTTCCTCTAAGTCTAAAATCAATTTTAAAAACTTTAAGTAAAACCCAAAGAGCTTTTTATATTTAAATGATCTCATAATCATACAAAATAAATGTTTGGAAAATTCTTTTGCAAGGCAAGGTGAAAAATAAGTATGAAAGATTAGTTTACAGTATTCAAGTTTTACTTCTAAATTGGACTTGGGTATTGGGAACAAATAATTTACTGGTCACTATTTTATAACCCTTCTTTCATTATACAGAGAGAAGTCATATGGGTTTTTTGATGGTACTGGTGGTGGTGATGACCTGTGTGTTTATGTATGCGTTGGTAAATGCCCCTATATGTCTGTATCTGCAGACCTCTGTGTAAACAGGCTGAAGAACCTGGACCTCTCTTAACCAGAAAGGGGGCCAGCACTGTTATTCTTGCTTTAAAAAGCTCCAGATTCAACTTGTGAGCTGCCAGAGTCACATTTCTTTACATTTACAACAAAGGGTCCACAATTCAGTCCCTTTTCAAACCAACCCTCCCTGTGCTTTTCCTGTCACCTGAGGCAGTAACTGCTGGTACTGCTCTACCTTTCTTTATTTGGAGGAAACCTGGGGAGGAAATGGAGAGGAAATGAGGAGGGGAGAAGATGAGAATCCTCCAAGCATCCTGGAAAGTAAGTCATTTGGAGAAACAACGTCCCTAAATCACCGTGGATATCACCCTAATTACTAAGATATTGAAGACCTGGGGCAGTGGTGGTCCGTCTTCTCAAGAGCAGCAGGAACCATTGGCTGCAAGCAGCACTGTGTGGTCTTTGGTTCAAAAAGGAAGAAGAAAAAACACGTGTGGGAATCTGTGGAGAGAGTGTAGTTTGGTACTTTGTCTTTCAGCACTTAGAGTAAGGACGAGGGCTCACTCAGCAGCCTGATGTACTTTCCCTGCCTAATGATTTCTCTTCAGCCTGATGGACACCTATTGTCTTCATTAGGCTCCTTGCCCCACAAAGAAAAGATGGCATAGCAGGGCCTCTTCATGTTTGTATACACTGCTCAGTCCCCTTTGTGCAATAAGAGCTGTTTTTGATACTAAAACTGATTTGTATCTCCTTTTTTTTAACCTTGGCCCTACAGTTGACTAGATGCCTACAGTGGTATTCACCTCATCAGAGTGGCCATACCCCACTAGCCAGACCACTGTACATTTACCATACCAGATAAAACAATCTGAGACTCAGCCCTCCACTCGTAACCCTGTAAAACATGAGCCAGATGGTGAAGCACATCCAACTGACTGCAGCTGAAAACAAAGGGGGAAAGTATGTGTGTGTGTTTAATCTGTAAAATTACCGGGAGACTTCCATTCAAATTGAAAAATGCAGCTGGCAGACCCCCTCAAACCTGTGAAAACACTGCATGGCAAAATCTCCTCTGCTTTGCAATGAAGACAGTTCTTATGTAAGAAAAGGGAGGAAATGAACTTGTTTTTGATGCATCCTTGTCCTGATCTGAAATATCTTGACATATACTTGACAGTTCTGTCTATCTTTGGCTTCTGGGTCATGCACTTATCTTAATCCCTTATACCATTCAGTATTTTGCAAGGAAAAACTTTCATAACTACAGATTGCACTAGAGAATGTCAGGACTCTAGTGTGTATAAAAGTAACATTTCACCCTTTTAATTTTGCAGATTGCATTACATTTTAGAGTGGACAGTAATTTGCAGGAATCAGCAAAAAGATTGGGTTAATGCTCATAAGGAATGAATTGTGCCAGTTTAAAGTTATCCAAATAGTTTGCATGTGAGCCACTCTCCTTCCTGACAGGTGTTAGACATGTTACAAGAGAAATCTGGGAGGGCTGTAAACAGCATGTTAAACTTCAATCATTTCTTCAAGAGCTAAATTATAATGACAGAAAACAAGTGTGCTAAATATAGTTGCAGACAATGTTATATTGTATCTCTGTGTGTTTCAAAACTTTATTCATCCAAAAGTAAGTTAGAGGGTTTGCAAGCTTTTAGAGGCATCATAGTAAAACCCACTGCAGGCTTTGGTAGAGAATAAAGCCATCTTTCACAAAAAAATTTCATAGGTATTTTAAATTAATGCTCTAAAAATGACTTGAATGTTTTAAAGTACTACATAGTGATTAGGGGTTGTGATTATGTGTTTTTGAGGACTATATTTATACATTTATATCTGGCATGATGAGCTAGGAGCAAAAACAAATCAGCCCAGGTGGGAGAAGAATATTGAGATGAAATAAAGAGTTATAGTACAAGATAGGAAATGGAACAGTAAACTGGTCCAATGGAAGCTTCAGTGAACGACTTGATTGGTTATCGCAGAAACACTTATCATCCTTGGCAAGGACTATCTCAGATTCCCTGTTTCTCTGAACCAACTTGAGGAAAGTTTTCTTCTTATGTGTGTACTTATTACACATGCACTCAAACAAGTTTCTAAGAAACCAGGGCAAGGCAAGTGCTTCTCTGGTTCTGATGATGGTGACTCACTTACTGACCGGTAAGCATCCTGTGGCTGCTTGAATCTGCCATGGTGTCATGGTGGCTTACACGCTCTCTATACTCTTATCCCCAATTTGGTTTATGTAAGTTGACATCCTAAATGCTGGCTGTAAAGGGCAGTAGAGTGTAGAGATTAAGAGTGCAAATTTGGAGCCAGACTTTTTTGGTTCCAATTTTAACTCTACTAATTACTAGTTGTGTGACCTTGGGACAATTATTTAAACTCCATTTGTTGCAGGTTTCTTGTTTTAAAAAGATTATAATAATTGTACCTACTTTAGGATTGTTGAAAGGATTAAGTGGCAATTTATAAAATTAGCATATAGTAATAATTATATATTTGTTAGTTTTTATTTTTCTTTAAATGACCTGGTAGACTGTAGTTCCAAATCGATGTTGGGATATATCTTGGTAATTATGGAAGAAGCAAGATTTTCAGAGAATGAAAAAGGAAAAAAAGAAAAAGTCTGGGGTGGAGCCATGATGTCCTAAGCCAAAGACATGATTCCAATTAACTTTGTACCATGACTTCATCTGCAGTATTGTTTACTTCTCCAAGTCATGATAAATATTAATTATTATTTTTAACTGGAATTAGAGCCTTTAGAGATAGTGTTTATTTTACTTTTAGAAAAGGAGAGATAAGAGAAAATTTAGTATGCCCACATAAAATGTATACTTTAATTGTAAGTAAGGTATTAGTATGTACTTACATATATCAAAACTGGAACTTGACATTGTTAATCTGTGTCCAAAAATTTTCTGGGAAGCTAGCTAGGTATAGGTATGGAGCAAGGACAGAAAGTAATATTAACAACAAGAATATAAATGTTTGTAGAATGTATTTCAGAATTTTGAAAATATCTCAAGGTACACTTATTGCAGGATTTTTTAAGTTCAATGCTAGAAATAAATGACCTAGAACCATAACCAAATTTCTTTTCCAAGTAAAGGAGCATGGATAGATATGTGGGAGGTTCAGTGTCTCACGAAGGAAAGAAGGTGGAATAATTTTAAGTAATAGGTTAATCATTTAAAAACTGACCATTTGTTGTCATATATGTTGATGTCTGTGGTAAAAATTGACTTTAAAATATTCAAAAATAAAAGTATAAGAAAATAGAAAGTGGAAATCTTAGACTTGGTAAAGAAAACTGAAGGAAACAAAATAAAAATTAATAACTAAAATGCCCATGATAATCTGCAATCACACTTTGCCCACAGTGTCAACTTTTGCCCATGTTCAGGAATGCAGCCTTCACAATGTACAATGTATAGTCTAAAATTACATAGACTGCCAATTCAAAAAATATTTTTCAATATATCTTTCTCTCTTTCTTTCTCCCGCTCCCTTTTTATAAATCAGTGGCTTCTCTATCTCTTCAATTTCAGTAGGTGTACCATAAACATTTGAGAAAGAAATAAGAAAAAAGAAAAATAATATTCAATATGAAAGTTCTAGAAGGAGATAGATCAAATTCTGAGCCTGGAGATGATATCCTTTCTAAAAAGGGCAATTCACAGACAAAAGATAGTTAGTTATATATTAATTTAATAGTAATTCAAACTAACTACAAATCCCTATTAAAAGACAACATTTATATCATTTTCCAGTCAAGCATGTGAAAAGGGGAGATATTGAGCAATTTAAATAAAATCTTGCATAATCGTTAGGAATCATTAAATAACATTGCCTTCCTTCCTTTCTTCCTACTCTCTCTTTCTTCCTTCCTTTCTTCCTTTTCTTTTCTTTATACAAACAGTGGAAGAAAATATTCTGGGAAAAACAACATTATTAGATAGACTATGGATTTCCAGACCTGCAAGAATTGGAAGTTTCACAAAAGCAAATGCTAAGTTTGTTTTGGCACTTTTTTTTTCAGGAGCAAGTCCTTAGGACTCTGATGAGATAATAGGTGTTCTGGTGCGTTACACAGTAGGAAATAAACTTTTTTAACCACTAAAAAATAAATATGAATATTGAGCTGGTTTCCTGGTTCAATGATATTGAGTGTCAAGTGTTCAAAATAATATCTAATTCAGCCAATTGTCTTCTATGTCACTTGAAAAATTCAGAATATGTATAGCAAACTTGTGCTTGTTTTAGATCCTTCACACTGCAATTCTCTCAGTTTAGAATACTCTTCACCTTAGGCCTTCCTAAGGTTGCTTATTCATTTCATTCAGGTTTCAATGGAATACCATCTCCTCCCACAATCCTTTCTGACCTGACAACCTAAGGGTATATATCCAATCCATTCCAGGCTCAAACATAGAGAAATGCTGATTTTCCCTGGATTTTTCTTATTATTGCCCCTTAAATAAGCACTAGTAAAAATAAAAATAGAAATAAATAACCTTAAAAAAAGAACTAGGTAAATTAAATTGGACAAAGTCACCTAATTTTCAGTTATTTCACCATAGGCTTGTTAAGTGGGCCTGTTTCACTTTTTAACTGGTCTAAGTATTTCAGAAAGGCAAAGATAAAAGAAAATTAAAGAGTAATATTAATTTCATATCATTCCTAAGTCAAAAAATAAGAAATATTTAACAAAGTATAATGCCATCATATCTTGAAAAGTTGCCCCTTTCTAATGTCACATCAAGTAAGTGTACAAACTGAAAACAAAAATTGGAATCAGTTGACTTCATTTGGGGTGGAAAGCTGAAACTTATTGTTTTTCATTGTAGAGTAACATATAAGAAAAAATTACTATAGTCACTCTACATATGTATGTATTTATTTTACATATTTATTCTGGTCAAGAAACCCTGCTTTAATTGTAAACGGCCTGATATATGATTTGAGGATATCAGAGATAATGATTCCCAATGGGAAATAACTTTTTGTATGTTTTTATGTCAATAGAAAAGAAATGAAGGTTTTAGTTGAGCTTAGAGTATTTTGGGTTCTTTTTTAGTTAAGTGTCAGGAAGCAGAGAACTTTCAATCTAATACAATGAAAGTTGTTTTTCTTTAACACACTGTCCATAATTTAAATCCTGGTTTTGAGGGACTACAGTGTTAAGTGTCTGAAATACGCTTGATGATGGAATGAGTTTCCTGTGTGGAATAAATAATGTTTGATTAAATTCATTTTTGCTTACAAGATAAAATATTGTATCTGACAAAATTTAATTACCTCCACTGCCCACACTTTAGAAAAATGTGGATTTTCCAAGCTGCCTTTATACATGAAATAATATAAGCAGTATAGAATGAAAGTACAGACTATTTTAGTAGCAATTTTCAAGTGCTTTCCAGAAGTTTTGATGGCAGATCAGTTCTTTGTGCCTGAAAAAAAATTGATGATGACTCACTGGGCCATTAGGGTATATTCTCTGTGATGACAGTGTGACCACAGAAAACTGAAATATGTCCAGAAGAACTTTATGTTATCTTTATTATAGTTTATCATATTTATAACAGCAAGAAATTAAGTTAGATTATTTCTTCTAAGAAAATAATATTAATGCAAGTCAATCAGAGTGTAGATGTAAAGGGAATAAAAGGAGAGGTGGTATGAACAGATCTCTAAGAAATGTGGGGGAAAAAAATTCTAGGACAAAGCTACAAAAACAAAGTCAAATATGTATTTTTTTCCATACTTAATTACTGTCAGTGATATATCTATTTCCTAAGAGTCTGTATTTTACAAATAGGTTTATTGAGGTATAATACACATGAACTAAAATTCAGTCTTTGGGCATGTTCATTTTGATTAATTTTCACAAAATATTGCAGTTGCATTACCATCACTAAAACCAAGATAGAAGACATTCTCATCATCTCAAAAAGACTGCTTTGAAGTCATTCCCTTCCAGAATGTTACATAAACGCTACTATAGAATACGTGAGTCCCAGTTGCTCCACACTCTCATCATCATTTGATCTTTTCAGATTTTTTATTATTGTTATTTTAGTCATTCAATACATGTGTCTTGGTATCTCATTGTGACTTTAGTTTTCATTTCCTTAATATTCAGATGATACACATCATTTTATATACTAATTTATTTCGTGTATATTTATTTGAAGCATCTGCTCAAAAAAATTTTACATTTTTATTTTGTACTATGTGTCTTATTATTTATACATAATAATTCTTTATGTAGAATACATAAATGGATTCCAATCCTGTATATGTTTTGCAATCATTTCTCCCAGTCTGTAATTTGTCTCTTTATTTTTTTAATAATGTGCCTTTCAAAGATCAGAAATTTTGTTTCATGGAGTCCAGTTTTTCATTCTTTCCTTTTATATTTCTTGCTTTTTGTGTTGTATCTAAGAAATTTTTGTCTAATTTAATGTGAAGACTTTCTATGCTTTCCTCCAGACATTTTAATTTTTAAATCTTTACATCATTTTTTATTTTTAATTACAGTTGACATACATTATTATATTAGTCTCGGGTGTATACCTCAGTGATTAGTGATCATCCCAATAGATCTTGCACATATTTTACACCATACATAGCTATTAGAATATTATTGACTGCATTCCCTATGCTGTACTTTGCATACTCATAACTATTCTGAAACAACAAGTTTGTACTTCTTAATGCCTTCACTTTTTCACCCATCCCCTCAAACCCCTCCCATTTATCAACCATGAAAATTTTCTTTGTATCTTTGAGTCTGTTCTGTTCTGCTGGATCATTTTTTTAGATTCTATTGCTAATAGACATGTATTCATTGCCATTTTATTGTTCATTTTTTGAAATTTTTTTTCTTCTTCTTCTTAAAGACACTTTAATTTCTAATGTAATTCTGATTTGGTGGTGATGAACTCCTTCACTCTTTACTTACCTGACAAGATCTTTACCTTCCCTTCAGTTCTAAATGATAGTTATGCTGGGTGGAGTAATCTTCACTGTAGGTCCTTGCTTTTCATCACTTTGAATATTCCTTGCAAGTCATTTCTGGCATACAATGTTTCTGTTGAAAAATCTGCCATCAGTCTTATGGGAGCTCCCTTATAGGTAACTAACTGCATTTCTTTTTTTGATTTTGAGATTCTCTCTGTCACCCTGGCCAGGTAGCTCAGTTGGTTAGAGCACCATTCCAATACAGCAATGTTGTTGGTTCAATCATTGGTCAGGGCACATGCAAGAAAGCAACAAATAAATGAATAAATAAGTAAAACAACAAATCAATGTCTCTGTCTCTCTCTCCCCCCAGCTCTTCCTTCCCTTTTCTCTGTAAAATCAATAAATAAAATAATTTTTTTAAATGATTCTCACCTTGGTTCAGTTGCTCAGTTGGTTGGAGTGTCATCCCATCATACACTAAAATGGTTGTAGATTTGATCCACAGTTCAGGCACATGCAGAAGGCAACTGATTGATTCTCTCTCTCATCAATGTGTGTCTCTCTCCCCGCTAAATCCCTTCCTTTCTCTCTAAAATGAATAAAAATATATCATTGAATGAGAATTAAAAAATAAGATTCTCTTTTTGTCTTTAACCTTTTGCATTTTAATTATGATGTACCATGTTGTGGGCCTCTATTGGGTTCATATTGTTTGAGAATCTCTGCAGATGCTGGACTTGTATGTCTATTTCTTTCACCAGGTTAGGAAAAGTTTCTGTTATTTTTTCAAATAGGTTTTCCATTTCTTGGTCTCTGTTTTCTTCTGGCACCCCCATGATGGGGATGTTAGTACATTTGAAATTGTCCCAGAGGCTTCTTACACTTACTCATTATTTTGGATTATTTTTCTTTTTGCAGTTCTGATTCAGTGTTTTTGTTTGTTTCCTTACATGACAATTTGCTGGTTTGATTCTTGGCTTCATCTACTCTACTGTTGATACCCTGTAAATTATTTTTTATATCAGATATTGTATCCTTTATTTCTAACTAGTCCTTTTTTATGTTGTTGAGCTTCTCACTAAGTTAATTGACCATCCTTATACCCAGTGTTTTGAATTCTGCATCTAGAAGATTGCTTGTCTTCCTTGTGTTTAATTGTTTTCCTAGAGCTCTATTTTGTTTTTCATTTGGGACATATTTCTTTGCCTCCTCATTTTGGCAGCCTCGTTTTATTTGTTTCTATGTATTAAGTAGAGCTACTACATCTCCCAGGCTTGGAAGAGTGGCCCAATGTAGTAAGTGTCCTGTAGGGTCCAATGACACAGCCACCCCTATTACCAAAACTGGGTAATTGAGGTGTCCTTTTGTGTGGGCTGAATACACTTTCCTCTTGTAGTTGAGGTTTAATTGATGTTGGCATGTAAATGGGAGGGACTTATCCTCAGGCTGATCAGCTGCAAAGAATGGCTGCAACCAGTGACCACTGATCTCTTACCACCATGAAGGATCAGCTATGCAGGGGCCTAACCCATGAAGCAGGATTTCCTTCTGTGGGGTTCTGGGGCCTACTAAGTTTGCCCCTTGAGTGTGTCATGTGTGGAGGTCGTTGTTGGTTATGCTTTGACTTGGTATGAAGCTGTCCACTCAGTATGTTGTCTTTGGGGACTCCTGGGGGGTGCAGACTAAAGTCCACCATTGTCTGTGTTCTGTCCGGGGCCAGCCAGCATGAGCTACATAGCAATCTGCAGATGGCTGCTACTTGTGCTGAGCTTGAGGGTACCCAGACGAGGCTATGCTGCATGCAAACCAAGGCCAGTTGCTGCTAGTGCCAGGGATGGGACCCCACAGTGAGAGGTATGGGGCTCATTGAGGCCAGATTGTTTGTTTGAAAGATCTTTAGTAAAATATAAAGCATAAAAATATGAAATATAACTAGAAGTTATGGGAATTCTCTTCCTGACACTGGAAAGTTGGACTGGGGGTTCTGATATGGGGCTGGGATTCCTCACTTCTCAGGAGGGGATCTCTGCAGCTGAGATATTCTTCCCAATTTTTATCTGCCACATGTGGGTGTGTGATTATCCCCTTCTACCAGTCTCATGATGGCTTGTTTTTTAATTCCTTAGTTGTAGGAATTAATATTACTGAGGTAATATTCAGCCATATTTCAGGTGGCTCTGAATGATGGTTTTTCTGTAGGTTAGTTGTAATTCTGATGTGGTTGTGAAAGGACACAAGTACCATGTTTACCTAAGCTGCCATCTTGATCAGAAGTCTTCTTCTAGAGGTTTCATAGTCTCAGGTTTTACATTCAGGTCTATAATGCATTTGAATTAATTTTTTGTATATGCTGCAAGGCATGGATCATGGTTCATGTGGCCACAGGGCCCTAAGGTCCTCCCCAGGGGTTGTTTGGGCCTTAACAAAGGCATGCTTTGCCAAGAAAAAATATTTTTAAAAACATATAAAAAAAGCTCCATGATGTATAAAATTCTCACCACCTGGCTACAAATGGTAAATTCAGATAGCTATAAATTGATGAATAATGGATTAGACATATTTTGTTAACATAATTTCTATTTTTCTTAATTTTATTTTGATTTTCATGTAGTGTCTTGGCAGAAATATTTCAGCTCACATTCAGAACTGTAAGTCAGTGAATTGAGTTCACAGTATGCATTGTTTTTGATAAAATATGGCATAGCAGTTAAAGGGTCTTCAATCATTGTTCTTCCTATTAAATTTTCAGTTAAGACACCTCTCAAATACAAAGTGGGTCTAGTATAAAATTTACTTCACCTGATTATCTGCCTGCTTCAATGAGACCATGTAAATTATAGACCTTGCAAACTCTTTTAAGGACAACATACATTATTTATTTTTATAGAATTTCTTACGCTTTATTTAATGATTTCAAAAGTAATTCATGTTAATTTTAGACTTTTAAAAAGTTATCTAAATTTCTATTATCTAGAGGTAATTTGTGTTAACTTTTGTGTATATTCTTCCAGTATTCTCTTAACTATATACATGAATAATACAAATTTCTCATAGGACAATATGAATCCACTTGTTTAATAAAAGCAAACATATCTATGTGTGTGCATATGTATAAACTTATACTTGATATTAATGCATTATATTGTTTTTATAACTTTTAACCTTTAGATAGTAATACTTGACATGGAAAATTCATGTAACATAAATTCACAAAGAACCAAATGTCATGAAGCTCTTTAGTCCTGCATAAGTCAAATATGTGTTTTTTTTCTCCTTATAAAAATTGATTTAGGGAATATTTTGATTACTCTTCTAATAGTTTTTAAACTACAATGTAGTTACAATTTCTAACTAAATCAAAAGCTAACATCATTTCAATAAAAATATTCTGTTTTAAGATGATGTTTATTCTTTGCTTTAGAAATAACTGGTGTGTTATGTATGGCTTCATAATAGAATGGCTAGCCTGTAGTTTGTATGGAAAAGAGATAGGAAATCCCATGGTTACCTGTAATCTACAAGATGTTCATATATAAAAGTTTTCACTTTATTTTGCCTATATAAGGAGACTGATATTTGATCTAAGGGTGTCCAACCCATGGCCTGGGGGCCGCATGTGGCCCAGGATGGCTATGCACACAGCCTAACACAAAAATAATAAATTAAATTAAAACATTATGAGATTTTTTTGTGATTATGCATCGCAATGTATTTAATGTGTGGCCCAAGACAACCCTTATTCTTCCAGTGTGGCCCAGAGATGTCAAAAGGTTGGACATCCCTGGTAGGAAAATTTTGGGTTTTTTTTTGTTAATTATTTAGTCACGTAGATATTTGTAAGTCATACTCATATACACTCAAAGAATTTTCAGTATTTTACATTGAGATGACAATGTTAAACAAGATCAAATAATACTTTAATTCACTATCATAAATCTTATAAAACATCTTAATTGTGTTTCCATTTAAAAATCTAATTAAAATAAAATTTTGTCATAGTTCAATATAATGTTATTTATCTGTTTAATAAAAGCAAAAGTATGTATGTATTTGTATAGATATAAAACTATATGTAATATAAAATCATTGTAAAATTGCAGTATAGGTTATAAAATTACAGTATGGATAAATTGTGGGTTATGGTGAATTAAGGATTTTATGGAACAGTTTTGGAATTGATAAGGGAAAATTTCTGAGATGTCCACATTAAATTATAGCAGGAGGGACAGTGAAGGAGAGAGAGGGAGGTTAATGAGTTATTAAATCCACGGCCCCAATCCAACAAAAGACTATCCACATTTCTGAATATATGTTGAAACTGAATCAACTTCCAGGTGACTATTTCAGTTCTTATCCTGGGTCACATAGCCAACCACCAGACACCACTGTATCTTGCTTATGCATGAACTATTTGGCTTATTGCCCACAACCAATTAAAAAAAGTAAATACTTTTAAAATACAGACTATGCATCCATCCAGAGCTTCTGCTTTTGATTTCTCCTACCCTCTTTATGTAGAGTCAATGTGAATTCTTTCAAAACAATCACACCTTTTTCCTCCAAAATCATTGTTGCCCCCAGAATGGCAGACACATTTGTCTTTCTCTGCTGCCGGGGTTTAGATGCATATCCCAGGGACAGGCTCTTATTCTGGCTAGCATACAGCTCAATAAACTCTTTCTTTCAGAAGAATCTTTTGGACTTGAAGGTGTTCGTGAGACAGAACCAACAACTTTTAAAATCATTTAAAATGCCTTTTTCTCAGTTATGGACCTAATGAAAAGTTTTTAAAAATGACTATTTTTTGTCTTCTGACTCATTATAAAACAATATTCTTTTGTGACTCCTGAACTTTGGTTTGCTAAGCTTCAAAAAAACTGGTATTAATATTACATTTGTCAGAAAAAATACAATAGACTTATGAGATGAGAAAATGTATCCAATTCTGTCTTTACTTTTATTTAAGTTTACTAATGGGACTTTTTACATAAGTTGTTTGAACAGTTGGTGACAGAATTATATAAAGAGTTAGAGATGGGTACTCTACTCAGAAACCCATGAAAGTTATTAAAATCAGAGCCTTCCAATAAATTTCCTTAGTGGGACAATTATATTTTGTAACATATAAATACTAATTTTTACCCAAAGTTGCTTTTGTCAAAAGGTAATAGTTTTACCATCACTATCTGGAAACCATCCTTTTTATAAAAGTAAGTGGTAACATGGGCTGTGGTTACCTGTGGTTAGTTTATAAAGAGTCCTGAATTGAGGCTAAAAATAAAAAGGCCCTTTACTTAGTCAACGTTCTGATGAAGGAAAGCACCAAAACAGATGATAGGGTTGCAGCCAGTGATAAGCTGACTGGGTGAGGAAGGGGACTAGATATCAGACAAGCTTTGTGGACTGGGATCTGTGGGTGAATTCATTCATTTATTCATTAATTTGGGTAATATATATATATTATATATATATTATGTTTGATGCTAGAAATTCAGAAATAAAGGAATCACAGCCCAAGCCTTCAAAAGTCTCACAATGTGGTTTGGGATACAGTAAGTACAGTGATGAAAATGAAACAGCTATTATGGAAGCATGGAGAATATGAATCTCCATTTGCATCATGTATATCAGACCTTAAGGACAGCCCTAGTTTTCTAGAAAATCAAAAACACACATTATGTCTATCCCTGCATATACACATTTCTCATTAGTACTTACAAAGAAGTACCTATTGCTTTGACTTATCATACTTTTTTGAGTCTAGAGACTACAGTTTTCCAGCCACTGCACTCCATGTGCCTACACTCAAGTATAAGGGGACTACTAGTGAAAAAAAATGGTGTAAACATGATTAAACACAATTAGAATCAAATAAACGGTAATGGACGCTGATAATTAGTATCTAAAAATTCAGGTAGTATACTAGGTAATTTCCCCAAAAAATGTGCATATCAAGAACAATAACCACAGTCTATTTTCTAAAAAGATACATCTTAACTATAAAAGTTTTAAGCAATGCTAAAATAAATTTCCCAAATATCATAAGCCATAAAATGTAATATTTTATTATCTTCCCACATAATTGTAGTGTTTATGTCTCTGCGTGTGATTAGAGTGAGTGAATAACAGTGATAGAAATGGTTTTAGAGAGTAAAATTATACTATAATTGACATTTTCAAGTAAAAATAATTTAATGCATTTTAAAAGTATTTTGACAAGGAAAAAAAACCAAAGTCTACCTGGAAAATTGCTGTACATTGAACTAAGTTTTATGAATGGAAATATTAAATACTGCAAAATTAGAGAAATTATAATTAGAAAATGTTTCATGTTTAAAATAAAAACTATTATTTTGAAAATTAAGAATTTTCATCAAAATTTTAATTACATATTTCTGTACTGACAATTTCTATTTTCTATTCTAAATGATGGCCTTAGAACAGTTACCTATTTTCTAAATTTCACTGTCACGAGAATTACAACTGATTCAATCAATTACTGATTTTTACGTCAGACATTACCATATTTACATTCAGTTTTTCATTATAAGGCTGGTTATTCAAGATAGGTTCATTGGTAATTTATATACAGAATTAGAGATATTTAAGGATATATTCTCTACCATCTTGTAAAACATCTTGGCTAGGTATAAAATCACAGTACCATTGTCTACATCAGAAAATTGTATATTATTTTTCACTAATTTTTGATATTGAATGATACTGTGAACAAATTATGAGTTTTCTTTTTTTAAAGTGATTTGGGGCTTTTTAAAAAAATATTTTATTTATTTATTTTTAGGGAAAGGGGAAGGGAAAGAGAAAGAGAGGATGAGAAACATCAATGCGTGGTTGACTCTCATGTAGTCCCCACTGGGGACCTGGCTGGTAACCCAGGCATGTGCCCTGACTGGGAATTGAACCAGTGACCCTTTGGTTAGCAGCCTGCACTCAGTCCACTGAGCTACACCAGCCAGGGTGAGTTTTCTTCTTTTTTATTACTGAATTTTAAAAATGTTTTTCTTATTAATGAAGTTTATTCATTATATTAAGATAAGCTTTATTGTAAGGTTTAGTTTGTATTTATTTACTTGTCTATCTTTATGTCAGAAAGCTTTCTCCCATGAATATTTTAGCACTTTTTCCATTTCATATTTTTTATTCAGGTACAATTCTATAAATGTTGGCTCTCTTCTTTATTTTTTATCTTCCATATTTATCATATTCTCTATAATAAATTACTTTTATTTACTTTCCTACTTGTTTTGTGTGATTTTTATAAGAACATTCATCTTTCTCTTGGGGTGTGTGTGTTTGGGAGAAAAAGTACGGGGTATTTGGAAAAGATATTTTGTAATCTAATGGTATCTCTCCTCAGATGGGATTTATCATTAAAAAATTGACAAATAATCTGTATTATGATCTTGCCAATGCTTTATCTTCTGTGTCTTCTACCCTGCTTTACCTCTATCCTTGCCACAGGCTGAAAGACCAGGTCAGAAACAATAAAAATGACTTTATTGGCATGGCTATTTCCTTAACTTGCCCCTTTGCTGTTCCACTGTTAACCTCTGTCTCTCCAAGGTCAATCTTTACCCCTCTCAAGGTAGCCCTTATCACTTCAGTTCACCTCCTTTATTTCTCAGTTCAATGCAATCTAACTTTTCTTACACTTCCACTGAAGTGTTTTCATCAATTATAATTCTTGACTTAAAGTCTAGTGGGCAATCTTTAATCTGACCCTCATTTGACCTGGTGTACCTCTAGATAGGAAAATAAAACAAAAGTAAACAAAACATCTCTATTCTATATTTCTGCCAATAGGCTGACTATTTTTGAAGTATTGGCTGAAAGCAAATATGCCTGTACGACCCTGTGTACACACACACACACACACACACAGGCACACAGAGCAAAGTTTAGGGTTAATCAATATGCCCAGAATTCTGCTATCAGAAAACATAGAAAGAAGGTAAAATTTAGCACAAATATAGTTACTTAGCAGTTGAAAAAGAGTTGCTTTGTTTCTTATGTGCAGGGAGAGGATGGTTCATCATGGTCTTTTCAGTTCTTAGAGTTTCTGAAGGTGTAAATTTAACATGCATCTCCTATTCCTAATGAAAGATGTCTTAGTTCTGGTGCATTTTCCACATGGAAAGCTCCAACAGAATTTAATCTAGTTCAGTTATTGTCCAGATTGCTTCCAGAGTCCATAATTATCGCACAACTATGATCTTGTTTTGCTGATGTTTAAAACAAAATCTTTTAATCTTATATAATTCTATATAAATTAAAAACAATATATAACACATTATTCACATCTTTCTTAATTTAACCTCTGTCTATTCATCCTGCCTCATTTGCATGCATAATATGCCCCTGCTAATCAAACTATTTACAGTTCTACCAAAGTGTGCTGCTTGTTTTTTCCTTCAACGTTTGTAAAAGTTGCCTCTATTTCAAAAGTGTTTGCACTATTTTTAGCTATTTCCTGGAAAAGTTCAACTCTCCCAAGAGTAATGTTGTCCTTTTTGATTTTGAAATTCCTTAATTTCATTTACCCACATTTGTAAAATATAAGCTTTTCAAGGGTTTTGAAATCAGAGTTCAGTATTCTGTTCTCCATAGCTTCATTCTGCTTTATATATTTCTGTTATATTATATATTGATTTCCTATTGCTGCTGAAACAAATTACTACAAAATCAGTGAATTAAAACAACACAAATTTATTACATTAATTTATGCAAGTCAGATCTCTGAAATGGGTTTCACTGTGTCAAAATCAAAATGCTGGCAGGATTGTAAGATTATAAGAACCCTCTGGAGGCTCTAGGGGTTATCTGTTTCCCTATCTTTTCCAGCTATTTAGAGGCCACCTGCATTTTTGGCTCCTGGCTTCCTCCTCTGCCTTCAAAATTAGCAGTGTATCACCCTGACTGGCTGGTTCAGTTGGTGCAGTGTCATCCCACAACAGGAAGGGTTAGCAGTTTGATCCTCGGTCACTGCACAAGCCTAGGGACCAAGGTCCCTAGGTTAGGGACCTTGTCCGCAGTTGGGGCACATGTGAAAGACAACAGATTAATGTTTCTCTCACACATGGATGTTTGTCTCCCTATTTTCCCCTCTCTCTAAAAATAAATAAATAAAATCTTTTTTAAAAATCAGCAGAATATCATCTCCAAATCGCCCTCTGACTCTGACCCTCAGTTATCACATCCTTCTTCTGATTCTGACACTACACTATCCACTTATAAAGGACCATTGTGATTGCACTGGGCCCACCTGGATAATCCCACATAATCTTTTAATGTCAGGATTCTTAACTTCATCACACTTACAAAGCCCTTTTTGTCATGTAAAATGACGTACACACAGATTCTAGGTAATAAGATATGAATATCTTTGGGGGCCCATTATCTACTCTACCACTCATAGTATTAACTGAATTACTTTTAAAAGTCTTTCTCTTTCCATGAAATAGTAGAGTCTTCAAAATATTTTTGTTAAATTTATTAAACAAGGAGGCCATTAGACTGATGTAGCTGTAATGCTCTGAGGCCCTATGTAAGCAAACCAACATCTAAGCCTATAAATATCACAAGGTTACAAAATCAGAGAACTAAGGACAACTATCATAAATAACCAACTAGGCTTTAAGCTATAGCCAATCACTTTCTCTGGCTCCTATCAGCAGGACACTTTGAACCACTTCTGGTTTGTCATTGCCTGATTTTAGTTCAAATAAAGTCTTTAAAAAATGTAAATATGGCCTAGTTTATCTTTTAGTATCTCTGAGGGCTATATTCATCAAAATTTCTTGAGGTGTTTCAAAAATTACAAATTCATCAATCAAAGTGTACCCAGGATAATCAGTGTTTGTGCTGCCTGTCACTACCAGAAGCAGTAAGTAGAGACAAGGATTGAATCTTTATGGGTGTTTTATTCAGATACCACAATCTGAGAAGACTGAGTTATGTGTCCTCCAAAACTGTATTGACATCTCATCTCAAGTAAACCTTTTTTTTTTTAATATTTTATTTATTTATTTTTAGAGAGGGGAAGAGCGGGAGAAGGAGAGAGAGAAACATCAATGTGTGGTTGCCTCTCATGTGGTCCCCACTGGGGACCTGGCCTGCAACCCAGGCATGTGCCCTGACTGGGAATCGAACCTGCGATGCTTTGGTTCGCAGCCCGCGCTCAATCCACTGAGCTACGCCAGCCAGGGCTCAAGCAAACCTTTTTATAAGGAGAAGAAAGTGTAGGTAAGAGGTTTTGAAAAAAATGGGATAAAAGTTACAGTCCAGAAGTGATTTTCCTACTACATCTTTATCTGTTGATCAACAATTCTTTATCTGCAACTTGGACATTCCCTTCCTGGGACACAATGGCTCAGATGCCATCTCCTCACTTGTAGACCCTTGGGGCAGAAAGATGGAACCTGTTGTTGACCTCCTTGAGTCCCATAGGTCATGCATCCCACTTCCTGGAGTAACAGCTTTCCACATGCACTTGAACCTGTCAGCTATGTCTGAAGCTAAAATTGTTAACTCTTCAATTCCCCTATCAAAATACCCTATTTACTACAAAAAATTCTCAGAACATGAGGCCAAGGAATCCCCATTTCAACAAATTCTTCAATACTTATTACCCAAAGGAAAGTATAAAGATCACTAGTAGAAATCAGTCTGGGTACTTTTTTTCTCATTTTATCTCGAGTTTCTAGCACAGTATACGAAACTCCAATAAATGTATGATTAAATGATTAAATGAATGGATATGTTAGGTAATCTTTAGAGTTATTATCAAGATTGATTCTTTAATTTTAAGGTAGAAGAGTAACATTTTTAAAAGAATATACATAGACTGAACAATTTCTAAATTATCTTGCAGCTGAATTTTGCTGATATATATACATATATACATATATATACACACACATATATATATAATTCATGTAAAAAAAATCTTCAGGATAGTCCAATTTGATGAGAGAGATGGCAAAGCAATACTCTGAATAAGATCATCATCTCCCAGCATGTTTCCCACCCTGCTGGGAAATTTAGAACACAGTTATAGAGTAACCTCAGAATGATGCATTTACTAGCACTTTGGCCAAAAATAATTTTATGACGAAGCTAGAGATATGAATAAACAAGGGGTTTTTGTTAGAGCTGAAAGAAGGTTTTAAGCTTGAATCCCTTCTTTAATTCCCCCCCATTCAGAAAAGTACTGATGCTGCTCAGATCCCCTTTGAAGATAGAACTTGATATTTAATTGCAAGGAAAGCAATTGCAAGTTAGTTGACAGCTTCCAACTACAGCACATCCAGTATCCACCACAGCATTTAAGAATCAATGCCATACACTTCCTAGGAAGCTCCCAGCCAATGACTGAGCATGGTAGAGTTAATAAAAGTACCTTGAGTATTTGCAAGCAACTTGTGACCTTTCTAATGGGCAACGTGATTTGGAACACTCTATTGGTTTGGCTGAGACTTTGTCAAATCTGAAATGCAGTCTGAGACTCTTCCTGTGCAATTTTCCTCTCTGCCCTCTTTCCTTACACAGGTGTTAGATTTTCTTCACAGTCTGAAAGTTTTTCCTGCTCAATCCTACTTCCTTTTACTTTATACTTCACACTCTACTCCTTCCTTAAAACAAACAAACAAGAACACCTCTTCTATACTTAACTTGTTCTCAGTGTCTGCTTTCTGAAGCACCCAAACTGACACTCCCCTACCTGAAATATCTCATTTTATCTCCCACTCTAGTTTATCAAACCTTACAGTAGCTTTTGAATTCTGGTCAATGCTGAGCCTCCTTAATGTCTGTGAGGCATGTGCAGTTCATAGGACCTTTTGCTCAGGAGGGTCCATACTTGGTTTAATGTTCTTCTGTTGCCATCTTAAAACTCTTAATAATTTTTATATAGGGAACTCCACATTTTTGTTTTGTACTAGGCCCCCAAACTATGTAGCCAGTTCTTTCCACTTTAAAAATTTTCTATAACATTAAAAATTGTGTTTACTACTTTTTCATGAATATCTTAGTTCTTCGAAAAATTTGTTTCCTATTGGTTGCTGATATTGGCACTTACTTTGTATTAAAGTTATGTCCTTCTTTCCATTTTGTACCTTAACTGGGTGGGGGAGTGTGTGCATATCTTCTTCCCTAGTCAGAATGTGTTCTCTGAGGTCACATTTCAGCCTCCTTATTATTGCATGTAAAACTGTCAAGTAAACATTTAGAAATATCTGGAAATATTTTCTGAATAATTGACACAAAATCCCATTAACATGAAAGGAGAGGACACAGATTTAAGAGGTTCAAGCTTAGATGTGTGAACAAAGTAAAGCCTAATGTTTTAGACTCTTCCATTCTTTCTCTCTACCTCATGAGTAGTGGGGAAAACCTGTTTTCCAACTAAAACTCAGTTTCTTCTAACTTAAACACTCTCAGTTCTGTTTAAAACAACTCATTTAAGATAAATTCTCAATCATTGAAAGTTCTTTGTCTCCCTCTCTGAGTTTACTTTGATCTTATGAAGGTAAGAGAACAGCCCTAATAAACCTAAATAACAACAACACAGATTGCTATGAGCCAGGTACTATACTAATCATTTCATATTTAAAATCTCATTTGTTCTTCATAAAAATTCTGTGAAGGTGGTACTAGTGCTAATCACTGGGTTTACAAAAGTCAAACAATTAGTGAGCAGAGTTGGAGTGCTGCAACCTGAGTCTAATTGCCCCAAGACACAGGCAATTAATAAGTTCACTTTCATCTCAGACATGAATGCTTACCTGATATTTCTTTAGCAAAACATCTAGCTTTCTCCACAGATATGTTTCTTTCTAAACACAACTGGGAAAAAAACATCTTGAAGCTGCCCATTGGAGTACACATGGGTGAGAACATAAAACAAATTTCAATCAAGAAATTCTTTTAAAAGGCATTAATTAATTGGGCATTAATTAATTTCCTACTTTCAGACCATCAAAAACATGACATTTTCCTTTGTGCTTCAAATTACCTGAGAGACTTTCTGTGAAGGCCAACCTAACCTACACAAATGACCACAGTCCTGAGGGCTTCCAAAGCTGAAAGGCAAAGACGGCTGAAATTCAAAGTAGACAATAAAGAATGTGCTGCAGGAAGCTTTCAAAGTGCAAATTAACTCATTTATTATGTCTGTGATAATCAAAGTAGCATGTTTAGCCTTGTATAACATTTCTCATGTTTTCTATAAACCACAGTTCAGCATCTTTTTGGAGGAGTAAAACTAAAAGTCATTTTTAATACTGAAACACGTTTTGGTTGAGGGGTATAACTGTTTTATTAGGCCTTGCAACTTGGCAGCTAGTCTCTTCAATTATACTTTTTAAGTAGGACGAGACTGAAAAAAAGCCCTTCATGCAAACCCTTCATGCTGAGGCCTTCAGTGGGATTGGATATGCTGTGGTATCTCACCAAGGCACATTTCCTTAAGCAAAAGTGTGTTTTTAGATGGTTACTTTTGGTCACTTAGTGCTACCAACAAACAATTACATTCTCTTTTCTGGTTCCTATAGGTCAGCTATCCAAAATTAAGTTAGAATATGCACATTTTTGTAAGGAGAACAAATGATTTAAACAGACCATGGTAACTAATCATTTCTTCTTAACAACATGCTGTGGTCAGCATAGACTAAGTGACACCTCAGCAAAGGTGTTTCAAGTGTCATAGTTTTTTGTTTCATTGTTATATAAAGAATCCCCAAATTGAATTGTTTCTTTTTTATACAATAGGGGAAAAATAGCGGCTCTCTTTTTCTTGGATTACAAAACATCTTTCAATACACTAAAGCAACACTTCTATAGTTCGAGTAGGTAAAGGTTCTTTTTGCTTCTGTCTTCCCACTTCCTCCAAGGTACAATCAAAATACTTTCTATATGCAGACTTAATCTTATCCAGTATGTGGAGTATGGAATTGACTGTGTTACAGGTTAAAATTTGTCAAATATCAGCAATGTCACATGCTTCAGCCTACAAGTACTCAAGTTCCTCTTGAACGACCCAGTCCATGGTGCTCCTGGGATGAGCTCTGTGCAGACGCATGCCCAGCAAGTCAGGCTTTATTTACTCACCTGGGCATCATGTTCTCCAGTGATTTAGAGTTTCAATTTTCTCAAATCTCCACTGATGCCTTTTAGTTCCTTCCTTGATTGTATCTCTTATGTTTTAAATTATACTTAATAGCAGACTTAATACATTTGCTAGGGATCCACAGGTGCCCCAGAACATTTTTGCCGAAAGCAACAAATAAAGAGAATTTTTATAAGGTGAGTGGCCATTTTTTTATGGCAGCCCCTTGAACTACAATTGGATTCAAAATTTAGCTTGACATTTTTCACTAATTTGTAAAATTCTATTAAAAATCAAATAAGAAGCAACAATCAGGTTGAATCAGCCGATTCTAATTTTTTATAACATCGCATTATCCTAACATATTATTTGAATTATATGTCCCTAAGCAAGAAATCCACTGGTTAATTGAGATAACTTTCATAAAGTTATCAAAACTTAACAATGAAGGAGAATGGGTAAGTGAGTCTACACACAACTTGTCTCTGTCCTAACAACTTCCATGGTCACACGATTTTAGAGTCTAAGAGCATTTAAGTTTTTGAAAAAAAAATCTAAAGAAACATGACTTTTTGCCCCAACTTCCATTGTTTTGATCACTTACACAGTCTCTCTCTTTTATTCTTTTCTTCATCTAATGTTTTTTTTTCTTATTCTTTCACCAAGCTCTCCACCTCGTCTTGCTGAATGTGCTCCCTATGTCTTCTTCCCTTTAGTTTCAATGGTCAGTGTTCAACGAAATGGAATAAATGTTTGTTGGGAGGCACTGAGAAACCAATTCCATAGCATTTCTGAGTTAGAAGCAATACTGACAATTTATAGAATATTTTTGTCTTGTTTTATTACTAGTCATAATGTAAAATGAGAAACAGTCAACTCCTCTAAAAAGTACTTTAAGAAAAAATAGCCCAAATTTAGTGGGCAAAATTTTATCCCTTGTTTGCTCTTGAAAATTTTCCTCAAAGTTAAGTTTAATACCAGTCTTCTTTTAATTCTGCCCCAGAGTGGTGGAAGGTAGTTTGTGTAAAGAGCATGGATTTGAATGTAACTCCTGAGTCTTTCCCTTCCTAGTTGATTAACTTTGACATGCAACAAGCCTAGAAACATTTTTATGAATATTAAGTGAGATAACAGAGAGATGGCTCCCCAAAATCTAGATGCTGAATACATGTTCATTTTCTTCACCCCTAGGTAATGAACTTGTTTGAATTAGTGCCACTGATAGGTTCATAACAATTAAGGAGGAAGTAAGAGCTATTGATTTATTTACTTACTTTTTGTACAAGTTATATAACTTTGACTTTATGGTTGCAGATACAAATTCGATTACTTTGATATTGCTTTAGAACCCACCATCATTTTACACATCATATTTCTCATTTTATATAAACTGAATTGTAATGTTGAGAAGGTAAATGTTATCATGATTTATTAGTGTAGAGAGTGGGTCAAAGCGGTTACACATTACAGCTAGTGATAGACAAGCTGAATCCAAAAGCCAGGTCTCTTAACTTTTATTTAAATCTTGTTTCTAATGTATAATACATACTTAAAAATTAGAAACAATGTTTATCATAATATATGGTGGATGGCATTGCTTCATGGTTGTCAACATGTCATAATAACTTCATGCATGAACTCTAGATCTAGAGAGTGCAAGTCCCAGCTCAGCCACTTACCAACTGAGTAAACTTGGATAATTAACTTCTGTCTTTGTTAGAAAGAATTATGAGAACAAATCTAATGGTGAACAATGAAAATCTGTTACATATGAGTTGTAATCAGATATTTTATTTTTAATCACTTCTCTCAATGATAGATGTATATTATCCACATTTCACAGATGAGGAAATTTGTGCTCAAATAGTAAAAAAGAATCCATTTAAGGTAATGCAACTAATACATATTATAAAAAGTGTAAATGCAAGTCTGTCATCAAAGCCTATGTGCTTTCATTATATCACATGGTGTCACTTAAAGTTAATCTAGTATTTTACTTTTCACACAAGCAAACTAGCTCTAAGGGAAAAAACCCATGAGTCTTAGAAATTATGTCTAGTTAGTTATAAGTATAAACTAGGGTCCAGGATTCCTAAATCAGAGTTCAGTGCTTATGTGAAACCAGACTATGGCCTAAATAAGTGGGATTTCTTTCGTTTTAGTTGTTCATGATCTTATGTTATTGTCACTGTTTTATTTATTCAAAACTTATTAAAGAAAATAAGGAGAGAGAAACCCTTTTTAAAATTAATGAGGCATCTGTTCTCTTTATCTACAAATCCTACTAAAATGTCAGGCAGACTGATACGTAATTCCTAAAAGCCAACTAATTACAGTGCATTTGCAAAAATAACCTGTTCTTTCCTGCTTATTTTCTGTGTGGTACATTAATGTCCAAAATAATATAGTAGTAAGTTTAGACAGCACAGCACAACAATATTGTGGTAATGTATTGATATAACCCACACCAGAGGTGCTAGCTGAGCAATTAGAGGTCTCACATAGATTTAAAATGATATCAAAAGGTCAACCAAGCTTTTATTTCAGTAAATATCATTTTATGGTTTAAATTCTTTTTAAAGCAAGTATCTAAAACTTTAATACTAGAAAGGTCAGTTCAAATTCAATATTTAAATTTTAGTAAACATACAATATACACACATATAACTAAGCTACCCATAGGTAAGAACTGTAAATTACTGTAATGCTGAGTGTAACTTTCAAACTGGCAGATTTTCTGATGTGCTCCTTGAAGAGGTAACATTAGCTATGAGACAAAAGACCGCAGATGAGAAGAAAAGGCTTTTTCTCTCAAGATTAAGAGGTACAGTGTGACTTGAATCATTGCTTTCCCATCCTGGGATAAGAACCCAGTGATCACCTGGCTCAAAAGATAGATTATGGATACCTCTGACAAAATGATGGGCTCTTAGCCATTGGAAAAATACCAAAAAATAAACACAAATTAAAAAATCAAATAATAAAGAAAAAAAGCTTAAATATTAATATATTTGGGGGTCCATGGAAGCATTTTTAAGTATTTTTATTGATTATGCTTCATATGCATGCATGAAACCCATGGCACTTGTTAGACTTATAACACATGCTTTCAAAATAACAAGACACAGCTTCCAACATTTAAAACTATAAGGTTTGTCTGGTCATATCCAAACTCATAAACATTCATTACCCAAAAGAATGTGAATGTCTTTTGAGGGAAATCATACAAATAGAATCAGTCAATAAACATTGATCAGAGTTTTTGATATTCAAAGTAAAGTGCTAGGTAATATTTCTAAATAATGTTAAAGAGAGAAAAAAAAAAAACAAAAAACACAGACCCAAAATGGCATCATTTGTGCTACAGCTTATGATGGGAAACCTAGTTTTAATGCCTGACATTACTGCTGTTTCAACCTCTCCCAGAAAAATACTTTTTTATTAATATTTTTATTGATTATGCTCTTACAGTTTTCCCAATTTTCCCCCCTTTATCAGCCTTCCACCCTGCCCCGCAACCCTCCAGCATCTTCCCCCCTTAGTTCATGTCCATGGGTTGTACATATAAGTTCTTTGAGTCCTCTGTTTCCTATACCATTTTTTATCTCTTCCTGTCTACCTTATGCCTACTAATCATACTTCTTCTTCCCTGTACCCCCCTATTCCTCCCTTCCCCCTATTCCTCCCTGCCCCCTCTCCACTGAACTCCCTCCTTGTGATGTCCATTTCTCTGATTCTGTTCCTGTTCTGGTTGTTTGCTTTGTTTTTGTTTTCATTCTTTTTCTTTCCTTTAGGTTCATTTGTTGATAGTTGTGAGTTTGTTGTCATTTTACTGTTCATAGTTTTTGATCTTCTTCTATTTCTTAGACAAGTCCCTTTAACATTTCATATAATAAGGGCTTTGTGATGATGAACTCCTTTAACTTGACCTTATCTGGGAAGCACTTATCTGCCCTTCCATTCTAAATGAAAGCTTTGCTGGATAGAGTATTCTTGGATGTAGGTCCTGGCCTTTCATGACTTCAAATACTTCTTTTCAGTCCCTTCTTACCTGCAAGATTTCTTTTGAGAAATCAGCTGATAATCTAATGGAAACTCCTTTGTAGATAATTCTTTCCTTTCCTCTTGCTTCTTTTAGGATTCTCTCTTTAGTTTTGGTCTTGGGTAACTTAGTGATGATGTGCCTTGGTGTGTTCCTCTTTGGGTCCAACTTCTTTGGGATTCTCTGAGCTTCCTGGACTTCCTGGAAGTCTATTTCATTCACCAGATTGGGGAAGTTTTCCTTCATTATTTGTTTAAATAAGTTTTCCATTTCTTGGTCTTCCTCTTCTCCTTCTAACACCCCTAATATTCGGGTATTGGAATATTTCAAGTTGTCCCAGAGCTTTGTAAGAGTCTCTTCAATTTTTTAGATTTTTGTTTCTTCATTTTGAAGGATGTTTATTTTTTCCTTTTGTTCCAAATCATTGATTTGAGTCCTGGTCTCCTTCCTGTCACTGTTGGCTCCCTGAACATTCTGCTTTATTCCACTTTGGGTATCCTTCATTTGCTTTTTCATTTTTCGACCAAGCTCAATCATATCTGTGAGCATTTTGATTACTACAGCTTTAAATTCTCCATCAGATAGGTTGGGTATTTCCTCTTCACTTAGCTCTCTTTCTGAGACTTTACTTTGTTCTTTCATTTTGGCCCTATTTCTTTGCTCCAGGCCCCTGATAAGTTTTAGGGGAGGGGGCTTAGGTATTCACCTGGGTAGGGCAAACCTACTTGCTACACTAAGGTGCTGTCTGTAGAGGAGGGGACAGAGAGGGAACAGTGCAGCTCACCTGCTTGTCTCTAACACACTTCTCAACAAACTCTCATGTGAGACTGGGAGTTTCTCCCACTGCAGCAATGGCCATAGTCCACAACCACCTCTGAGTCTCAGTTTCCCCTTAAGTTAACCCTTTAATTCATGCACAATGGTATAAAATTTAAGTGCCCAAGTCCTGTCCTACAACACTACTCAGAGACTCCAGAAGTCATACTTTATGAGGGACAGTTATTTTAATAATATTTTTCAACAACTAATATTGGCCTAATAAAGTGCTCCTATGTTGGAGACAAAAGGTTATAAAAATCCAGATTCTGGTTTTAAAGAAATCTCAGTCTAGTGTGTGTGTGTTTAAAATTTTTTGAACATGATAGGAGGAACACCTTATAAGGCATTTCACATACCCATCCTGTATATTTGTGTCTGAAATAAAATTTCATATAACAATTTTCTGCCTAATAAGAATGCAGTATTTTTTATTCTAACCTCTTTATTTAAAAGAAAATGTGCTCATCACCACCCACTAATATGCTTTTATTGATTAAACAAACAGGTAAGTAAATGTATAAAATGTCTACTGATTTTATAGGTAAAATAGACAGATACATGTAAAATAATGTAATAAAGTATTCAGACATATTATTTAAGGTAAACCTTACAGATGAATTAACATTTGCAGTCACAGCCAATGGGTAGACTAGTCTAAGCAAAAGAGGCAAAACTTAGAAGTGATAGGGGACCTGAATAGTTAAAAATTTTAGCTTCAGTTATAGTTGATAGGCTTAAGTGATTAATGTGTGTGGAAAGCTCATATTCCAGGAACCAGAATCCATGACCTACTGACTCCAGAAAGTCAATGAGCAACTCAAACTTTGTGGCCCAAAGTGTCTGCCAGCAATCAGGATGGTATCTGAGCCACCACGTTCCAGGTATGATGCAGATAAAGAAATCCCAGAAAAATCACTATCAGACTAAAACTCTTATCTGATTAACCTATTTCCAAAACCCTTCACCTACCCTTTTCTTTTCCCATAGAAAGGTTGGCTTCTGATAAGCCAGATGTAAGCCAGTTTTTTGGGTACATAACCCACCCTCTTCTCAAATCACTGGCATCTGAATAAAGTACCCATAAAGATTCAATCCTTATCTCTACTTATTGGTTCTTGGAGTGACAGGCAGCATGAATGCCTACTTTTCTGGTTTAAAAAGTATTATCTCAAGTGGCATATTTAGGAAACTTCAATCCTAAAAGTTTAAAATAACTATAAAATTGGGTATACTTTGAAGTTTGTTAGGAGATGAGACAGATAAGTAAGCTAGACAGATGAAATAATCACGGGCCTGTTTGAAGGCCTTCCATTTATTCAGGCTCTACTTGCTATGGGATACAGTTAGATCCAGACTAGGAATAAAGTAATGAATAAAATTTTCTCTCAAGGAACTTATATTCTATCATTTCACTTATCCTTTAAACAATGAGAAGAAATTCAAACTTTATCATATGGGAAAAGATTAAGTCACTGAAAAATCTTACACAGAAGAAAAACATGATGGCATTTATATTTAAAAAGATAACTATATTGGAGAATGGATTTAGTTTGTATGTGTAAAGTCTTCGTGCCTAATGAGAAATAAAACTAGGCTTTATCAGTGGCATGGCATCTTAAAGTAGACAGATTTTTGAGATGTTAGTGAGATAGAATTTGTAGGATATAAAGATTGATTATGAGAGTTGTGGAAAAGGAAAAATGGAAAATAATTTTTGTATTTTTAATTTTAGTGACTGGGAGGAAGGATGTGCCCATCATTCAATGAGGAAGGGCATGCACATTAAAAGCAATTTTAGGATAATAGATACTAAGTTGATAAAAAATCAAGTGCATATACACATGGAATGGAAGAATATAAGGTTTGGGTCACAGGAAAGCAGCGGAGGCTCATTGTGTATTGTTAGATAATAGGAGGCATTTTAGCCCATGAATTTAGTATAAATCATCCAGAGAAAACATGTTGAGAAAGGATAGAAGAAAGGGTAGAGGTCTATAATTAGGGTTATTTAAAGGAAAATCAGAATAGGATTAACCAGAGATTTTGTAATGGGAGTGTCATTCCCATTGTATTATACATAATATATAATATAGGTGTGTGATTTTAAAAAAGTTTTGAGATAATTAATATAAAGTGGTTGAAAGAGAATCTAAGAGGTTATGTAAGGTAAAAAGTGAACACTCTCAAATCAGTTTGGTTATCAAGATATCTAGTTGAAGTGATGTTTTAGAATGGTGAGGGTGGTGGACAATTTCCGTGGATGTTTAAAGGAAGAAAGAATAAAGGGTGTTAAGATAGAAACTGTAGTCCATAGTTTTCATAAGCTTGTTTTTGAAGGAGATAAAAAGGAATTGCTACAAAGGGAGCATGGTATAGAAGGTTTTCATTTTTAAGAGGGAACAACTTACAAGTGTTTTTGGTTTGGGCAAGAAAAATGTGGGAGTCCTCTTAGAGATTCTCAATGAAATGGATAAATAAGTGCCTTGGGAGCAAGGACAAAAGGTGTTCCTAAAAGGCCCCTTGCTTTCAGATTATAGTTTATGCTGCTTGTATGTGAAAAACAAAACGTCTTAAATGACTCTTAATATTTTAAAACATGTTGATAGCAGAAATTCAAAGCTTTCTGCATTAATTTTTGGTTCTCTTCTCCCTCTCAGTGTAAAACCACCAAGGACAATTAACATAAGCAGGCCAGTGATACTCCTGACTTTGCAAGGTAATTAACACAGCAGGAAGTGCATTCTGGGGCAGGCAGTTCCTAGAAGAGTGGGTGGAATCTTAATGCGAAATAGGGGAAGAGTAAGCAAGTTAATAATTCCAGAGTGTGTACAGCTCACATGATTAAAGTCTCAAAGCTATTTTTAAAAGGCCAACAACCTGAAGAGAAATTTTTACCTGCTCTTCAGTTTCAACAGTGGCCTGGCTTTCATTATTATTGTTGTTTTGTCTCATTGTGGTGTTTGTACAGACTTTCTAAGATAGTTTAAAAGCAAGCCTAATTGCTAGCCTTGCAAGCAATAATGACCTTCAGACTGGATATTTTCTTGGCATTAATGACCAATGGAAATATCTCAGGTGAAGCTAGAGGCCTTTAATCAAGCCTATCATCATTAATGGCTAGAAAATGCCTAACTGGGAGGTCATTAGTGTGATTATAAATCATAAAAATGTAAAGAAAAAGGCAAAGTGCTCAAGACTGAACATCAAGTTGCCATGGATACTGTATTTTCCTAGATACTGCAACCCAGACTAGTAACCAAAGGAAGACAATTCTCAATTCTTATTATTCCTTTTAGAGTTATAATTGCTGTTTGGACGCAAACACTGGTCCATAGAATCTGAAACAACGAACATTCCTAATGCATAAAGGTAACAAAAAATCTTTGGGCTATAAGGGGCTCAGAGGTTATTTCATTCCAATTTCCACTAGTACAATTATGGCAGGCTGAAGTACTCTATCTTTTTATGTCTATAGGTGTCCAAAGAAGGAATGCAAGGCATCTGAGTAGGAGTAGATGCAGTTTTTGTGGAACCTGAGACCCACAGAACTTTGTGATTTCTTTTAAAAGAAAAGAAATCCAAATTATTAGTATGAAATATCAATTTCATCAGTGCTCTTGACCCAAGGGGAAATATGACAGAGGGACAAGTATTTTACAATTGTAATTAAAATGTCTTACCCTTACAAAATTTACAAAATCATATTAGTATATAAAATAGGGTTATATAGGGTCCTCCCTTCCCCCATAGTGTAAAATGAAGGGCTTTTTCGATCTAAGGCTTGATTTGCTTCTTAGTAAATTCTTGCCTATTTTCCTTCTGTCAAGATTCCTAGAAGTTTAGAGGAAAAAAAAAAGCTACTCATCCAGTGCAACACTCACTGTAGGTGAGGAAACTCAAAATGTTCAAGTCAGGAGTTTAAGCTAACCAAGTCCTCTAATTCACATTTTCCTGTACCCAAGTCCTTTAAGTCTTACTGACTTTTATATGAGGGAGGTTGGCTGGAACCTAAGTGATATTCTTTGGTAATTTTTTATGGACTTTATTATTTTTTAAGACTCTATCTATTTTTAGAGAAAGGGAAAGGGGAAGGAGAAAGAGAGGGAGAGAAACATCAATGTGTGGTTGCCTCTCACATGCCCTCTACTGGGGACCTGGCCTGCAACCCAGGCAAGTGCCTTGACTGGGAATCGGACCCATGACTCTTTGATTCCCAGACCCATGCTCAATCAACTGAGCCACACCAGCCAGGGCTCTCTGGTAATTTTTGATGGAACAGTGAGGCAGGTCCAAAGGGAATACTTGTTTATTGCATGAAGCTTCTTGAAAGGATAAAGTATTCTAGAGAAAAGAGGACAGCTAAGTGTTTCTTTAAAAAAAAATTGTGTGGTGGAAACCACCAGCTGTTAAAATAAATTCCTTCTCCCCTTCTTTCATAGTAAATGAACTGTGGCCAGAACATCTCCGCCTGAGTGAGCTGTGTGTCTCAGCCCCCTCTTGCAGCTATGTATTATTTTTAATGCTGAGGTCAATGGCAAAGAAGAAATATAGAATTTCTTTTATTTGTTTTTATTTTTTCTTAGTTAGAATGTTTCTTTTTTAATTTTTTTTATTGTTTATGCTGTTACAGTTGTTCCCACTTTTTCTGCCTTTCCCCACCTCCATGCAGCCCCACCCTCTTCCCACTCCAAGCCAGTTTCTACACTGTTGTTGGTGTTTTTGGGTTGTGTACAAGTGCTCCTTACAATTTCTCTTACTTTCAGTGCATTGTGACAAGCCAGGGTAACCTCTTGATTTGAAAGAGGAGAGTCTGGGCACTTTGCATAGTAAATATTTCAAGACTATTTCTTGTTTAAAACTGCTATTCAATAGATGTTTTCCTTAGCCATTTCAAAACATATTAGTAAATGACTGAAATCTTAGAGTATGTGAATAATATTTCACAGAAGATCAATTATAAAGTCATGAGTATCCAATAAAACCAACCAGTGGTCTCACAAATAGCTTATTAAATCTTTCTTAATAACTTTTTGAAGATTTTGGTTTTAATTTTTAGATTAACACATTGGCCCTACTATAATTTATTAATAAAAAATATAATCTGGAGAGGTATAAGATATACATCTCTCCTAATGACTACAGAAACCAAACTGCAATGTCCAAAGGAGGAATTTCACAAATTTTTCTACTTTCTTCTCTTCTACAGCCTAGTTCCTATGATTTTGAAACTGGACCATTTCTGAAAGTGACTTTATCTGAAACCAGATTTTTAGAGAAATTATTACCTTGTACCTTCTCAGTTTTACATCCCAATCTAATTTATTATCTATTTTACTAGCTTCAGATAAGAGGTATAATGTTATAATGTTATATTTCCAAATAACATTATAAATCATCTCCTTTTCCTTGTTAAGTATAAAAGATAAATGATATATAAGTATATACTGGTATAAATTTACATTATAAAATAAAATGATTCTGAGGATAATAGTGAAATTATCACATAACTGCACTTATCTTTTATATCTGATATATACACAAAACACACATACATACCAGTATGATGTATTGATTTTCATTTCTTGATCAAAATTGAATTTATTTGAACACCATTTCCTGTTTAATGAGTAAATTTTGAAACTGACCTCAAGAGAGGAAAGTCGATAACTGTATAATATGCTTCCAACTGAAACCAGAAAAGTTAGCGCTCCTGCTGCCTGTCACTATCAGAACCAATAAGCAGAGACAGGGGTTGAATCTTTGTGGGTGCTTTATTCAGATGGCCTGCAGTCTGAGAAGATGGAGGATTATGTACCCTAACAGAATGTCTTACATTTTCTTTCAATCCAGCCTTTTTTATAAGGAGAAAAAAGTGTGCATAAAGGATTTGGAATTGAAGGGGAAAAAAGTGTAGGTAAGGGATTTTGAATTCAAGAGATTAATCAAATAAAAGATGCAGTCCAGCAATTTCCCTAACATCCTTTCATCTGTTCACTGGTGACTTTTTATCTGAGACCTATGTTCTGTGTCCTGGGTGGCGGGATGTCTCTCCCTGGAATACAATGGTGCAGATACCATCTTGCTTGCTATGGTCACCTGTGGAGCACAAAGTTTGACTTGCTTGTGCTCTCCTGGAGTCAGGGTGGGGCATGCCTTCAGTTCCTCAAACGATAGCTTTTTACATGCATTAACTACTAAGCTTATTAACTATTACCTGAAACTAAAATGTTTCAACTTCTGAGTTCCCCGATCTCAACCACAGCCAAGTATTCAGACTTCTACCTGTCAGCTGCCCATCAGCAGACTAGCATGGATGCCCATGAGATGGCAGCTCTGCAGTGCTAGGCTAAAAGAAAGTGGGTTATATAAACTGAAAAGTCTCATGAGAAAGAAAATGAGAATTAAAGGGTCAACCCTGACTCTCAGATGCCTGAGTACCTCTCCTAACGACTACAGAAACCAAACGGCAATATCCAAAGGAGGAATTTCACAAATTTTTCTACTTTCTTCTCTTCTACAGCCTAGTTCCTATGATTTTGAAACTGGACCATTACTTTTTTTTTTAATTTTTTATTTTAGATTATTCAGTACAGTTTCTATCTTTTATTCCCA
>CM052540.1:62187518-62218984 GCA_028533065.1 Trachops cirrhosus | reverse complement strand
TTGTCCTTTAGCTAGGTTCCTATTTTCTCATGGTCTAAGTTTTCCTCGCCCCTTACAGCGCACACACAAGGACCTGCCATCTTTGGCTCCACTGGCTGGGCTGTCATCTTCCCCAAAGCCTGCTCCGAGGTCCCCCGGATCAGCACTGCTCAGTCCTTGTTTGGCCAGGGAGGGAGTGGATGACCCAGCTCCCCTACCCCGAGAGCCCTGTGGCGGCTCCCAGAGCTCTGGGGCTGGGGCTGCAACCTCCCTGCTCCCCACGCTGATCACTGGGCTGTTATTATCCTGCAGTAGTCTCCTTACTGTCTGGTCTTTCCATGTCCACTACAATTTTGATTTCTTATTTTCATGTAAGCTGCAATGTCCTCTGTAGTATGGTTAGGTTTTTCTGTCTTTTGAAGCGGGAGGTGGCGTGTGCTCCCTCCTACCACGCCGCCATCTTCCCAAGAGTCCCAAAACTGGACCATTTCTGAAAGTGACTTTATCTGAAACCAGATTTTTAGAGAAATTATTACCTTGTACCTTCTCAGTTCTACATCCCAATCTAATTTATTATCTATTTCACTAACTCTTCAGATAAGAGGTAACAACCACTGAACTCGGATCAAAAAGAATATTTTTCATCTACAAATTCATCAGACTTAAAAGTCAAGCCTTATACAAAATAATTCCTTTGAACATGATATTCTTTACTTATTTTGGATTAGTGTAAAAACTAGAACTGGCTCCTGGTGATATGAAATAGTTACTTTTGATCACTGTTGCTTAAATTGCAATGATGTTTTTAAAAATTCCAGCTCCAAGGACACTGACCTGTGACTGCTGGATTCTGTTTGAAAAAAGCACAATGTAGGACATGGATGTACGTAAACACACAAGGGCTAGTTATGCAGAGAGTAATACAGCTGCCTTGATACCCTAAGGATTTGGGTTTAGAACCAGCTGAGCTCATTCCTTCGAGGATTCTTAGGTCAGTTTCTGTCTGTTTTCTACACATTGATAACCATGTCACTATTTAGCATAATTGACAAGTTACTTCTCCAAGGGATTGTGCACTAAAATAGAGTTTTCTCTGCATGTTTAAAAACAGTATCTGAACACCCACACAATTCTAACAGTTTTGAGTGCTGACCATATATATAATAAAGTCTCTGACTTTTATTTCTACCTTGATTTGGTTTCTTAAACTCTTCCACAGCACTCGAAACAATAAAAAATATGCGGAATGTTTCTGGTGTTGTACCTGATAGTTTGTGAACACTCTCAGACACTTGAACACTTTGTCTTTTGGTCTCCTAAAACGTGATAATGATACCAAGTCACGAAATGATCTTTTGTTTTGTGGAGACATTTATCAACACTTGCTAAAGAAAAATATGTGTATAATGTTTATATGATGCCAAAAGGAAACTGAAGTCCTAAAAACCACAATATTATATCTTCAAAACAGTATATACATATTCCAACTGGAATATGCTTAATCTTCATTAAAAGGCTAGGTGCTTAATTTTGGAATATATTTTTCTAAATATAATTTCCATATCAGACTTCTGGAGGAAGTATGCTGTATATTAGATTCCATGTTTAAATAGTTTGCTTTGGGGGATTTCTTTAATGACAGTATTTATTGGTAATATTTCATTATTTGCCTCATACCCTCAGGAAAGTTTTTAATCATTATTTTTACTAATCCTTTCTTTAGAGCCTTCCCTTACCACTCACCATTTATTTCTTCATCATCATCTCAACTTGTCCTTATGCTAAACATTAAATTACATAGTATGGTTTTAATTAATAACAGCCATAAGCAGAGCTTGTTATGGTTTCAGAACATGACATGCTACCTCACTCCTGCATAGCCTTGGACAGAGTTTCTCAAATTTGGCATGCGTCGACATCCTAAGCTGACTAATTCTTTGCTGTAGGTGACTGTTCTGTGCATTGCAGCAAGCTTCTTAGTGTTACTGGCCTCAAACTCTAGAAGCTGGTAGCATTTCTTGCTCCATCCCATTGTGATAGCCATAAATGTGTCCTGATCTTAGTAAATGTTCCCTGGGGAGAAAATTGCTACCACCCGCGAACAACCAGCATCGTATATACTGTCCTTGGGTTAGGAATAACTCTTCTTTGGCTTTGCTCATCTGCATGTTAATGTTCACTCATTGCGGAATCACCTTGAAGTATCACCTCCCTTGAGCCCCTAGTTATATCACCTAGAAGGAGGTAAGGGTTTTTGTTTTCAATTCTCTTTACATTAGAATGGCTTCATATCTCAAAATTCCTAGTATAATACATTTGACTTTCTCTGCTTGTAACAGGGTCTTTCTCCATTATTTCTTATGCTACTTGAATGAAAAAGTAAGAATACATATGTTGGCTTTTACATGATATATTCCCACATTCTACAAAAATCCTTGGTATATAATAGACATTTGGCAAATGCTTATAGAAAAAATGAGGAAATAGGCAACTAAATGAATAAATGGATACGGGAAGTTTATAACAAGATAACTCATAAATACATTTTGACTTTTGTATAGAACACTTGGTTGGAAAAATACACTTCTCAAAATTAGTTTTCCCAAATTATACACGAAGGGGATTTTGAGATTATGTAGGAAATTTACTGCACAGAGTTGAGAGTAGAGGAATAAAAGCCTTTTTTTTTTTGTAAATGGAAAAGGGATCCTATTCATCACATTTTTAAAGGTATTAATTGATGAGATTACCACTTACACAAAGATGCTGGTAGCTGACATGAGCCCATAGTTAGTTCCTTTATTCTGCAAAACTGAAGTGCTTATTAATTAATATTTGTTAATGACAATGCAAAACAAATTTGTGGACAGAAATATTTTCTTTCTTACTTTTTTCACATAGACTTTGATTAACTATTTTAGAAATTTTACTTTTCCTTCAATTGGACAATTCCAGTGCTTTTGTGGCCAATGTCATCTTGTTACGGAATAGCAACTGGAGTCTTGCTGCCTGCTGCCACCCTCTAGGCAAAATTGCAGAGGCAAAGGCTGATGATAAAGGAAAGGAGTCTTTACTCAAAATCTACACAGTTTTGGAATAACAACTTTCACATGCATTTCTTACTTAAGTTCATTGATTAAGGCAAAAATCTTTAACTCTTAGTTACAGAATAAATCACTTAACCTATCAATTAAGGCTAAATTCTTTAAACTTGTGTTCCCCTATCATTCCCCTGTTAGTTTTTAATTACCTTATTTCTATAGGATTAGTTTACAAACTAAGACAACATAAGATACAAAAGCTACACAATTTTAGAAGAATGGCAGGCTTCTGCCTCAGAGCTCATGCCCTCTAGAACACCCAGAGAAGAATGACTGTGTTACCCTCTGCGAGGCCAGCCTGATCCTAGGGCATACCCAGAGCTTCTTCTCCCATCCCAAATCCATCCAAATTACCAGCCTTTGGGAAACGTGGGCAGCTGCAGCACGATCATCCAAGTATCCTCGAAGAAGAGAGCCTGTTCTGCTCTTTTTTAAATTTTAATCTTCTAGTCCATAATTGCACGTGCTCCAGAGGCATTCAACTGTCCTAGACTGTTTACCATTGCCTTCAGCAACCTCCTCCTACAACCCCTTCCTACTCCTCCCCAGTGATCTGACTGATGTCTCCTTGATCAATTTAATATAGTGTCTATAGGAACTAATAAAATAATCACAAGCATTTTTAACATACATGTGCTTTTTCTATGAATTTTGTATTGAATGTGTTACTGTTATTGGTGATGTTGATACAGAGATCTGATCAGATCACTGGGGAGAAGTAGAGAGGAGCCATAGGAGGAGGTTGCTGGAAGCAATAGTAAACAGCTAAGTATGGGACTGCCTGAGAAGGTGAATGCCTCTGCTGGCCAGAAGATTTAAAATAAAAGGAGGGCAGACTGGCTCTCTAGCTCTCTTCCTTGAGGATACCTGGATGATTGTGCTACAGTTGTCTGCGGACGGTATTTGGGATGGGACAAAGGACTCCAGGTGCAGCCTAGGATCAGGCTGGCCTGGCAGAGAGTGGCAGGGTTATTCTTTCTTTGAGTGTTCTAGAGGGCATGAGTTCTGAGGCAGAAGCCTGCCATTCTTCTAAAATTCTGTAGCTTTTGTATCTTATGTTGTCTTAGTTTGTAAACTAATCCTATAGAAATAAGATAATTAAACACTACAGGAGTACTGATAGGGGAACTCAGGAGTTAAAAGACTTTAGTCTTAATTGATGGGCTTAAAGAACTAATGCTTGTGGAAAGTTGCTATTCCAAAATTGTGTAGCTTTTGAATAAAAACTCCTTTCCTTTATTACCAAATCTTTCCCTCTGGAAATTTGCCTAGAGGGTGGCAGTGGGCAGCAGGACCCCACTTACTGTTCAGTAACAATGTTGGCGATGAAATGGCACCGGTTGTTACCCACAAACTTGAACCTCAGTTCTTGTTTGGAAAGAAAGAATTCAGAGCCAGGAACTCAACATAAGATTAAGTTTATTTAGAAAGTTACAGAGGTAGTGGAAGTGACCAGCTGGGTTGTGTAGGCTCAGAAACAAGTTACATAAGCAGAAGGGCCGTTGGAGTTCAGGAGAGAGAAAGGCAAAGGTTAATGCCCCAGGAGGAAGAGGGAAAGGGAATGGCATTGACTTGCTCCAACAAGGGAGAACTCACTGGGTCCTTCCTCTGGAGGAATTTAAAGGCTGGGCGTTTAGGGAAGTTCTTATAGAAGGATCTCAATGGAATATTCATTTGTTTTATGCTGATGTGCCAAAATGAGATTCATCCCCTTACCTTCATCCATCCACCAATGTGGCTGGCACAAATGACACTAATTGGGTTTTTGTTATCTGTCTCCCTGTTTAGGGTGACTTCAGCTATTTACCATTTACTCTTCAGTGTCCATAGTTAGAGAGGATAGAATTTTGTGATTTGCTAGATGGCTATAAACTGCTTGGCCATTTAACTGTCTGTCTCAGTTTCCCTATTCCACTTATCCTGGCTTACTAGCCTGTCTCATTACTACTGTAGAAAAAATATATATGAATGGAGTCACTTTAAAAAAGAGTGGAAGCTGCCGTCCCAGAGAAGCGGCTTGCACATCTTATGCCTCAGCTCTTTGGAATGTTAAAACAGGACAAAGTAACTATTGGACTGGGCCTAAAACAACATTGTGTTCCAAGAAACTATTTGAAAAGATAACAAGAAAGCAGAAAGTATAAGTGCAGGATTACGGACTACTGGATTAACATTAAAACCATTACTTAGAATTGACATGAATGTATTAATTTATCTGAACCAATAGAAACACCTCCCTTCTATTGATGTAATTGTTCCCCTCCTTTTTCTCATAAATACTCCCTGCCTTTGTCTTTTAATGGGAACACTATTTGGGTTTCTCCTGGAATCAGTGCTTCCCAAATAGCTATTCTATTTTTATGCCAAATAAATGCTTTTTGATCCTCACTTTGGCATTTATTTTGAGGTCAATATGAGGTCAACAACTCCATATGTTTATGTATCACTTTTCCATTTTCCAGCAGTAAATTTTGTTCAGTGTTATATACAATTTTATAAATATGCCAAAATATTCATTCATCTATGCTACAGATGAAGTACACTTGGGTTGTTTTCAGGGATCAGTTATTTCACAAATAACTGATAAGTGTGTCCATCTGTGCTGGAACAATGTTCTCATAATTGGTATGAAGTATAAAACTTATATATGCACACATATATACATGCATATATACATATATACACATAAAAGTATATACATATATTTATACATATATACATGTACATATTTATTAAGTGGAATTGGTCACAAGATTATGGAAGATAAGATATCCCACAATCTGCCATTTGCAAATAGGAGAACTCAGGAAAGCCAGTGGTATAAATTAGTCTAAGTCCAAAAAACCTGTGAACAAGGGAGCCAATATTTGCATAGGTATTGAATAGAAATTCCAGCCCATGGGCAGGACAGATGTTTCAGCTCAAGCAGTAAAACAAGAATAAAGGAGCACATTTCTCCACCTTTTGCACTATTCAGGCTAGAAATTAGTTGGATTATGCCCACCCACATTGGGAAGGGCAATCTATTTTGCTGAGTCTACTTACTGAAATGCTTGTATAGCCTGGAAACACCCAGAAATAGTGTTTATCCTGGGCACCCATGGCCAGTCAAACTCACACATAATAGTAACCATCACCTAGTATTTCAATTCATTTATATATTGAAGTAGAAAAAAAATGACATCTTTATAACATTGAATATTTGGATCTTCTTTACAGTATCTAATAAGCTTATATTATAACATACACATATTTTGTTAGATTTATTCTTAGGTACTTTTAGATATAAATAGCATATTTTTTCTAACTTTGTTTCATATATGTGTGCGTGTATATATATATATACACACACATATATATGTGAGCTTATAACCAGCAACATAAATAAACTTTCTTATAAATTCTACTAATTTATTACCAGTGAATAAATTAGGATATGAATATATATGAATATAAAACTGGAGGAATATATATGAATATATATATGCATATAATCTATAATCTTGTTTTCTCTTATTTCTTATTCTTGCTTTAATGAGGTGGCTAAGAATGGAAGTGGTGATAACTGGAAATATCTTGTTTGTGATCTCAAAGGGAATTCTTAGTGCAATTTCATTTATATATGATGGAGCTACAGTGGCTTTTTTTATTATCGTGGAATAACTTGAACAGAAGACAGGATTTTCTGACATATTTTATGTTGTAGGAGTGAAATAAAAATAAAATATTACTTTAGTTTAGTGGAATGTATTTACCAGGCTAGAGAGATTGGAGGAAAATATAAAATCAACACATCAGTTTGAGCCTGTTAAATTTAAGATGTATATTAGGCAAATGGATATTTAGAGTAATCTGTTAAACACAGGGCCTAGCACAAATAATGCCTCCTTTTTATTACAAAATCATAGGCATGTAATTCTGTAGCATAACAGTATCACACTCAGGCATACCATATGACATTAGGTGAAATGTTCAAATTAAAACTATAAACTATCACACTCATATTATTACCCTGCTAACCACACTCAAGCAGGTGTTACTTCTGCCAGATCCTAAAACAAGCCTTGATTTTAGAAGAAAGGAACAGGGAAAAGAGAGAAATAAGTGAATCATTAATGTGTAAAACTAATGTGTAAAAGCCATAAGACTGATAGAAATACCAAGGCAGAAATAGAAGATAAAAAAAATGGAGAGAAGTTTGCCTTGAGCCACTCTACCATTAAGAATTTGAGGTGATGAAGAGAAGCAGTAAAGTCTAGAAAGATCAGCTAGAGAGGCAATGGGAAAACCAGAAAAATGAAGGAAGTATTGAAACTAAGAGTAAAAAATACCTCAAGAAGAAGAAAATTTGCTTAATCACCAATTATTTCTATACAAGTAATGCTGAATTAATATACTTACATCCATATCCTAGCTTACCCATAATAGATTTTGCTCCATAAAAAATTTCTACAATTTTAGTCTATTTTTTGTTTTATTTATTTTTTTATTGCTGTTCAAGTACAGTTGTATTCTTTTCCCTGCCACTACTTTCCCCCATCCCACCCACTCCCCACCTTCCACCCTCAGTCCTTCCCCTGTTTCAGTTTGTCCATGGGTTCTTTACACATGTTCCTTGATGACACTTTCCCTTCTTTCCCTGTTACCCTCTTCCCCTCTCCCCTCTCCCCTCTGCTTAGTGTCAGTTTGTTCTTTTTTTCAGTGTCTCTGGTTATATTTTGCTTGCTTGTTTGTTTTGTTGATTAGGTTCCATTTATAGGTGAGACCATATGGTATTTGTCTTTTACTGCCTGGCTTATTTCACTTAGCATAATGCTCTCCAGTTTCATCTATGCTGTCACGAAGGAAGGATAGGAACTCCTTCTTTCTTTCTGCTGTGTAGTTTCATTGGGTAAGTGTACCACAGTTTTTTGATCCACTCATTTAGTGATGGGCACTTAGGTTGCTTTCAGCACTTGGCTATAGTAAATTGTGCTGCTATGGACATTGGGGTGCATAGGTTCTTTTGAATTGGTGTTTCAGGATTCTTAGGGTATAATTTCAGCAATGGAATTGCTGGGTCAAAAGGCAGTTCCACTTTTAGTTTTTTGAGGAAATTCCATACTGTTTTCCACATTGGCTATACCAGTCTGCATTCCTACCAACAATGTAATAGGGTTCCATTTTCTCCACAACCTCACCAGCACTTATTGTTTGTTGATTTGGTTATGATGGCCATTCTGACCAGTGTGAAGTGGTATCTCATTGTGGTTTTAATTTGCATCTCTCTGATGGCTGGCAATGCTGAGCATCCTTTCATATGTCTCTCGGTCCTCTATATGTTCTCCTTGGAGAAGTGTGTGTTCAATTCCTTTGCCCATTTTTAATTGGATTGTTTGTCTTCCTGGAGTTTGAAGAATAAGCTGTATTTGTTTAAAATGTTGATAGATATTATACAATAACTACCAAAAATATTCAAACAACTTTACACTTCTCTTCCTGGTAGAATGGAATAGACATAGGGAAACACAGACATTGCCTCAGATGCCTTTCAGTAAAAGAGAAGATTTGGGAGGTTACTAAAGACAGAACCTGAAGTGTTTTGCCCATTTACAAACCCTGGTTGTATCAGACATCTTTGCTTTTTACATGAGCTATCCACCAAAACACCATTAAATAGTTCCAAAATCCAACATATAAGAAGACACAGAGTTGGCTCTCAGTGATAAAGACTCTTCCTACAGTAAGCCAAAGAATAGTCTTAGAAGCCAATTGAGAGACAATTATCATGATTATCGGAGAGATCTGACATGGTTACAAGAGTACAGATAAATCACATCCACTTTCAGAGCTCTTCTTTTCTAGTCTTAAGACATCTAATTATAAGTTTCACTATTTAATATATAGCTTGTATTTATAGCAATTTAATATCTTTAAAATCAATTCACTTTCTCTTTTGCTCAAATCTGCATTAGAAGAAAATATGTATCTCTATTGCCAATGAAAAGAAAGTATCACTTTCCATTAAAGATAAGTGCAATAAATACAATCAATACAAGCAATGTTATTAAGTTTAAGGTTGATGTTATTGCTTGCCAAAGGCTTTGAATCTACAGCGCATGAAGAGGAAATTAACAAGGTAGGGAAGAGTTAAAGGTATAGGTGTTTCTATGTGGTATACTTATAAATTGTAAAGACATGAATTAAACATTTTAAGTCTGAATTATAGCTTGTCATAGATTGCCCATTTTGTTCAGAACAGTATCCCTGTTCATTAGCAAAAGAAAAATAAATCTTTGCTCTTATTTTTCTGTTAGAACTGTAATTGCTGTTGGGTGTGAATGTTAGTCCACAGAACTTGAATCAAACAAGTATCAGTGTCTCATGAAACTACTATTAACAAGAATTTTGGTGTAAAAAGGGCCCTGGGAGTCAGATATTTTTAACTGTCCTCTTCTTTTCTCTAGAAGGGTTGGTTACACATATATCATGTTATTGTCAAAGGCCTCCAGAGAACAGCTTTTAAAAATTCATGTTTATATTAATAATCTCAACATACCTTTTATAGCTGAAAAGGCAGTGCAGAAATCAGTCAGTGAAATACCTTTACTTTTCGGAAGAGGAAAACTCTAGCCGTGCACACTGTGGTCAGGCTGCAAGTCTGTTTAAATTTAACATTTCCTGGACATAGAGCTAACTCTACCTTGTTACATCATTTTTGTCGATTTTTTTCATTTATCCCAAGATCTTAGAAAAATCTCTTTAAAGTGAAATAAACATGATTATCTATTTGCATTAATTACACAGATCTTTGTCCTAGTCAGGAAGTTTAGAAGATAGGGACTCTTGCCATATCAGAACACAGAGAATGAATGGAACAACGTGTAAAGGAAAGAGCCTGGGAAGAACTTCCTGAAGACACAAATGCTTTCCATTATGATTTTACACAGTGACATGTCCTCTGTCACATCCAATACACTGGCCTATTGCTTCACAGGCAGATTGGGTGTGTGTGTGTGCATTTGTAGGTGTTTACTGCATAGACTAGCTATGAAAAAGAGGAATATTTTTAATAAGAAGAATTATTCATTCTTTTATATAATAAGTATGTATGGAGCACTTATGTTCTAAGCACTCTTTTAGGTGATGGGTAAACTGCACTTCATTAATCAAACCAGAAAGGTCAATACTAAGTCAAGATTGTCTATGAATTTCACCTTTTGGTGAGTCAAGAGAGAATTTTCTAAACTACCATAATCATTTATCAAGTCAATAGACAAATTGGTGCAGGTTTCATTTGCCAATGATGTTCAAAGACAAGAAACCGAAATGGCACAGTAGAGTAGAAGAACTTTGGTATAAGTCCTGTAACACTCACATCTTATATACCATATTTTTTGTTTGTTTGTTTTTACCTTAACTTCATACCCATTTGAGAAACAGCATTTGCTAGGATGGCGTTACATTAGCCATTATGACTTTTGCCTCCAGCTAGTCCCATAAATCTTTCAAATTTCAAGTAAATGCAGCTAAAACTAAGTAAACCAAAAAATGCTCATGAGAATTGTTTGTTTTGTAACTTTAAGCATGAAAATGTTTCTTTTGAAATCTGACCTATTTTTACAAGGGTGAGGATATGTAGACTTCGCATTTAATGTAGCAAACAAATCTCCACAGTCCCCTACTGGAGAGGAGCAGCATTTTAACACTGATGAAGCTTTGTGCTGAGATGCAATCTCCATCTGCAGCTGTTCTGTCTGGATACTATTTGTGTTTTCTTTACAGTTGCACAATTTACTCAAGGTAAATTGTTTTGCTCAAGAATACAAATATAATAAAAATATAAGTATCCAAATTTTTTCTTTCATCTGTCTACATTCTGTATTGCTCTTCAGTTTTCAACTAAAACATGTTTTTGTAGATAATGTTAGAAGTTTCTAGTAAATTCATTCCTGAGGAAAATGGCCCAGAACCTCCCAATTGAAGTTACAAGAAGTATACAAAACAGATATGATATAAAATAAAAAACTTTCTATAAACATTAAGAATCAACTACAGATAAATCAACCTCTATGTAGAATCAGAGTTAGATATGAACACCCAGTTATTATGTGTGTGTGTTTTCATTGCAAAATGCTCAATATTGGAAACCAAAAGAGAGCAGAAACACTATCCCATTGAGTTTATTCTACCAGTGAAACATAATCTGTTAATATTCTTCTTTATCGTACTTGTTTTGGTGGCATTCAACCAGTTGGTAAGATTTATTGAGGAAATATTATTCACTATAATGGTTGATTCAGAGAAGATATCATGATTCCTATCTTCATCTTATGAATGTTAAAAATTTACTTTTATTACATATTAATAAAGTCTGTAGATATTCAAACATCCCTAAATACAGGTTATAAACTATATTCTACTTTATGATATTAACTACAGTCATGTCTATATATATTGTGTTAATATATCAACTATATGATTGTAATGAATATATACATTATAAAAATATTAATAATGGTTTTCATTGGGTGCTATATCATGAGTGATTTTTTCTTCTTTACATTTTTATTTGCCAACTTTAAGCAATGAAAATGTTCAATTCATATCATGTTAAAGTATAATTTATATTTTATTGTATTTTATGAAGAAGTTTAACTCATAAAAGTGACTAAATTGTTTCAAAAAAGCAAGATTAAAGATCCAGTTTAACCATATATTTATAGATTACCTCAATACAGTTCATATATGAGGGATTATGAAGTGGGAGAATCATAATCTCAGCTGGTGTTTCTTTTTTAAAATCCAAGTTTAACAAATTTAACATTGTTATTGTACATTACATTGTGTGAGTCCTGGGTTTCTTCCAGAGGATTACCATAACCCCTTGGTTTGCTTTATACACTTACACATCCAGTCCACCAATAGAAATCTACCTAGAGTGAGGTTTATCATTTTTTAACTCAAAGAACTTTGATCACTCTCTTCTTTTAGAAACATATTTTATTCCTCTGACATGTCTGACACCCTAAGTCTTACTTTATTCCCAATTGTGCTTCTAAGGCTATGTTCATTAAATAGGGAAGCTTTCTGGGGCTGTGTTCACAGTCCTTTCCTTCTATACTTTTATCTCTTTTCCTAAAATAAGTCATCCATTTCCAGACTTTGGATCATTATGGAATACCTTAATCTTTTTCTGTGGTTGAGACTATCTTTGGTGTATTGATATTCAACTGTTTATTGAAATAGTCTACCTGGAAATTTCATGGGAATCTGGAAAGAATATATTCAAAATCTGTATCTTCTTCTGCAAATCTCCATTCACCTAATTGCTCAGTATATAATCCCATTGGTTATCCTCAACTCCTTGCAAATTTCACTCAACTCAGCAATGCTCATTTCCTGTGATCCTACCCCCTAAATGACTTTTATTCCATGCATTGTTTTTCATCCTCATTGTCACACCTAAGTTCCAACTTCAATAATGTATTTTGTAGTCTGCACAAATAAACTCTATCTGATATACTTATCAGATAGATAATATCTACTTATCTATTTGTGACTACTTCCCAATCTTCACATATGGAGTCTCTACTGTAATACTAAAACCATGTTTTAAATTGCAAAATATCCCTGATCAAGTAGCTCAGTAGCATCTTTCCAATATGCCAATGTTGTGGGTTTGATCCCTGTTAAGGGCACATATAATAGTCAACCAATGAACACATAAGTAAGTGAAACAACAACACATAGATATTTCTCTCTCTCAAATCGATAAATAAAAATGAAAGATAAATAAATAATTTTGTAATTCCCCTGATACAAACTAACCATGGAATTCCCATTACCTTGGAATAAATTCCAGAATCTTTAACATGAATTATATACTGTATGGTACAGGTTCTATCTTCCTCTCCAGCCTCATTTCTTAATATTCTATATATTGTTTTCTTCATAACAGCTTTATTGGGTTTTTCTTGGGTACTTGAACATACTGGACTCTCTCTCAATGTCATCCTGGTTAAATTAAACTCTATCTATTTAACTAACTTATTCTTGTGTGATAGTGTTCAATTCAATTATTCATTTGTTTATTAACACAAAAATATTTGAGCATTTTTATACATCGGGCACACTTATGGATGCTGGAAAAATAGTGCTGAGCAAAAGAAACAAGATATCTTTTCATGATATACAGGCCTAGGTAATAACAAGCATATTCATGAAGTATGAATATTTTCCACAGCAATTGCATGCTTAAATAATTTTTAATTATATTTTTATTATTTATCTAGTATTTGTCCTTTCCACAAAATGATAAATTTCATGGATATAGCAATTAACTGTTTAGTATACAGTCAATGAATATTATTATTTGTTTTTATCCTCACTGGAGGGCAATTTTTCATTGCCTTTAGAGAGAGAGGAAGGGAGAAAGAAAGGGAGAGAAAACCATCAATGTGAGAGAGAAGCATTGATTGGTGGCCTCCCATAGGTGCTGGACTGGGGATCAAACCCACAACCCAGGCGTGTGCCCTAACCAGGAATGGAACACACAACCATTCAGTTATGAAATGATGCTGCAACCAACTGAACCACACTGTCCAGGACTCAATGAATATTTTTTAACTGACTGTTTCTACTATACTAAATGAAAACCTTCAAGATGACAGCTTGTCCTTGTGTATTAAGCCATTAAAGTCCTAACCATAATTACTCATGTCTCTGCTGAAACTCCCTGCATTCTAGCCACAAATTACATCTAGTTTCTTAAGCCTGCTTTGTGTTTCTTATTTCCAGTGTTTATACAAACCATTTCCTCTTCCCAACTTATTTGTTTAAATTTATACTTTCTTTCAGTGTCTAATTGGTGAGTACATTCATGAAGAGATCCATAAATTGTGAATTTTAGTTGTTTGGAAGTCAGGAATATAGGTGATCACTCTGAACATTTCAATTCCAGAAAAGGAAACACGATGAAAACAATGATCTCTTGATATTTGCATTATATCCTAGTACATGGTAGACAACTCTATGAAGAATGAGAGAAGATGCTTTGAGTAGATGAGGTAGATGCCAAAGATGAGAGATAATGTCAAAGGAAAATGAAGAGGTTCCTGTTTTTGAAGAATCCACAGGATAGTGGAAGAGATAAACTGGCTAATATGTACATTATGACCATTTAAAAATTATACATGTTAAAGAAAACACAAGAAAAATAGATGGAAACACACATTTTTCTGGGTTATTAAAGAAAGTATTATAGTGGCAGGGAGGATGGAGACAACTGTACTTGAACAACAATTAAAAAAAAAAGACCTACACTCCTAACAACAAAAGAAATAAATTATTATAAAAGTGATTCCATTAGATGAGTAAGATGTGAGAGTGGTAGAATTTGAGGAATAGAGAGAGGTGAAGCCAAAAATAAAAAAATCCCCAACAGTGATTTTGAGTTGAGTGAAGGAGGAAAGAAAGTCTGAAAGAAGCAAATTTATGGCAAAAATTTGCATTCACTCTAGGTTCAGTTTTCCAAGACCTGAAGCTTATATAACTATGGAGGCTATCTTTCAGAGAGATAATATAGAATTACAAGTAAAAAAATTAGACATAAACCAAATCTTCATTAATGAGAAAATAAACTGTGTAATTTACAAAAATACCACAAATATGAAATTTTAGGAAATAATAGTATTTGCAATAATTATTTTTATTCATAAGCATAAACTAAAATATGAAAATTTTAGTATAGAGTATGGTGAATTTCACTTAAGAAATCATCAATCCAGTCAAGATATAGAACAATTCTATTAGCACTCAGAGTTCCTTTATGCCCCTTTTCAGTCAAATTCCAACCCAAAAGGCAATTACTCTTCCAGTTTCTATTTTTTTTGTCTGATCTTAAAATTCACATAAAAAATGATTCAGTATAAATTTATATATACATGAAGGATCTCTTTTGCTCAAGAAAATAATTTGGGGATTCATCCATGTTGTGGAATGTTTTGAATATCAGTTTATTTTTTAAAATCTGTGTTGTATTTTACTGTAACAGTATACAACAGATTTCTTATCTATTATCCCATTAAAGAACTAGGTGTTCTTTAACCTAGAATTAACCTAGAATTGTTTTTAGGTTAGGGTATTATGAGTTAAGATGCTATGAACATTTACACACTGATCTACAAGTCATAGAGTAGACACAAATTTTTATTTAACCTGAGTAAAAAACTATGAGACAAACTAATGGGTCACAAGGTGAATTTATGTTTAATTGTATAAAATCATATATTGTATAAAATTGCATAAAGTGTATTGTATAAAATCCAATTGTATAAAAATTTTGTTAAACTGGTTTTCAAAATAGTCATGTTATTTTACATTTTACAAAAAGGATCTACACTCTTAACAACAAAAAGAAATTATAAAAGTGACTCCATTAGATGAGTAAAATGTGAGAGTTTCCACAGAAACTTGGAAATTCCAGTTTTCTAAATTTTTACTCTTCTTTTAAATGATAATTAGTACTTAATTTTGTTTCTAATATACATTTCCATGATACCTATTGATACAGCTAATTTGTGCATAAAAGGATGCTTGATATTACTATATATATGTATATATGTATATATGGAAATGCAAACTTCAATTTTGGTAAAAGTCAATTGATAATTTTTCTTTCATGTTAGAGCTTCTTTGCACTATTAAAGAAATTTTTCCCTATGCTGAGATTGGTTATTCATTCTCCTATCGAGAGAATATTTATATTGTTTCTATACTTGGGACATTATGCATAGAATTGCTATGAATATTAGTAATGGTTGCAAAGAATTTTATGTAAGTCTTTGATAAGACAAATATTCATTTACCATGGGTAAATTACTAAGAAGGAAACACTTTACCAACTACTTTTTTCTCATGAAGTATCTGTTCATGTCCACTTCAAACATTTTTTTCTATTGATTTTTATATATTCTTTATATATTCTGGAATCAAGTCATTTTGAGATAAATATATTGAGAACATGTTCCCTAAGTGTGCAGCTTGCTTTTTCATTTTCTTGTCAGTGTTTTTGATAAACAAAACAGTTAATTTTGGTACAGAGCAATTTAACTTTTCTTTTGTATAGTGACACTTTGTCATATAAAGGAAATTTCCCTCCAACAAATTTAAGAAAATGTTTGCTATGTTTTCTAAAAGTCATACACATTCAAACTTATGTTTATGTCTATGATTCATCTCATATATCTACATGTTGTAAGGTAAGTTTTAAAGTAAATCTTTTTCCCATATAGATGTATGGTACTTCATGTAGAATTTGTTGAAAAATTTTCCATTTCCCTTGGGATATCTTGGAGCATTTAACAAAAGTCAGTTTTCTATATATGTGAGAGGTCATTTCTGAATGCATCTTACTGATCTATTTATTAGCCAATACAATATCCACTTAGTTACAGTAGGCAGTAATGTTTTTTGTTTTGTTTTATTTTTTAGTAAACTACTGTTATTAAACTAAATATGCAATCTAATAAAGCTTTTCAGGCAACTCTAGGAAAATTTCAACATTGAAAAAATTACTTCATTAGAAAAATTATGCTAAGAAACTAATTAAAATATATGAATATATATGTTCTGAGGTATTTTTAATGCTCAGAGAATTAATATAAAAATTTTGATTAGTTGCTTTACTTTAAATAGATATACTATAAATTATTTTATTATATATTTTTTATTTTCTTATTAAGCCATTTCCTATTGAGAAATTTCCAAAATGTTATTCAGAGTGTCTATACCACTTTTATTCCCACCAACAGTGTATGAGTAGTCAATTTTTCAACATGCTAACCTACATTTGCTATTTTCACTACTTTTTTGTCTTTATAAGTGTGTAATAATATCTCATTATAGTTTTAATTTGCATTTTCCTAATGGCTAATGATATTAAATATCTTTTAAGTGTCTATTTGTATGTATATATTGTTTTCAAGAAGTGCAATTCATAGTTTTTGCTCATTCTCTAATTGGCTTGTTTGGTTTTCTTACATTGTTTTTGATATTTCTTTCTATTCTAATACTAGTGCTTCATTGGATATGTCCTTTGAAAATATTTTTTCTTCAATTGGTAGCTTGTATTTTCACTTCTTTTACAGCAGCTTTTTCTGAGAAAAATTTTTGTTTTGATGAGGACAAATTAATCATTCCTTTTATGAATATTGCTTTTGATATCCTATTTAAGAACTGTCTAGTCCTAGATTCTTAATACTTTTCTTAATTTTTTTCTAAAAGATTTATAGCTTAACACTTTGCAGTTAAATTCATGATCAATTTTGAGTTAAGGTCTGAGGTTTATATTGAAGTTCATTAAAAAATTCTCTATGAATTTCCAATTACTCCATTTTTTAAAATGGCTATTCTTGCTCTGTTGTCAAAATCTGTAAGGGATATCTGAGTGGGTCCTCTGCAGCATCCCACTAACAGCTGTGGGGAAGGGGAAATGAAGGATTTTAGTGCTTAGGGGCATCATCTCACTTTGGGCCCTCCTGACACAATACCCTGTTGGAGGAATCAGAATCATATTTGCTTCTGCTGCACAAGGTACAGAAGATCAGCTCCATGCATGCTTTGTCAACACCACCCAGCTGGGGAAACCAGAGTGACCCTTCTTATTTTCAGGGAGGGGAGCTATATAGCTGGGGTAGAATACCTGCTTCCCATTCCTCCCCTCTAAAGTCCTGAGTTGGGCAACTTTTCCACTTGTGTTTAGGAAGAATAGGGTATTGGTCAAGTGCTTCCTGTTCTGTTAGACTACCCTTTTCCTCATCTATGGATTAGGAGGAACAGGCTTTTCTTAAAGATTTTTTTTTTCTGTCTCTGCCTGTCAGTGGTTATCTTGGAGTCCTCTGGGATATGTGGAAGGCAATAAGGAAATCCAGGGAACTCACTGCCATGTCATTGGACAAGCCCTGATATCCCTAGGCAGTTCACCTTCTTTTTTACACCTTTAAGAGTCTAACTTTGCTTGTTTGTGCTGTCATGCCCAGGGTTTTTAGTCATTAAGAGGAAGAACCTGGAAAAAAAAGGTGCTACTGCAACTTGGTCCAAACTGAAGTTCTCTAAATATTTTATTAAATATTAGAAAATATTTTACATTGTTGATATATAGTATGTAATATGTATTCAATATTTGCCAATTTTTAAAAATGAAATTAAATGCTTAACATACGATTGTATTTCTCCTTACAGAAAAACAGACATTTAAAGGAAAGTTTTTGGCTCAGTTTTTTAAACTATTATTTTATGTTCAGAAATTACTAACTAAAACTTTGTAATTTTATCATAATCATGATCTTAAATATATCTGACATGTTATTTTTATTATAAGCCTCCAAGTACTATGAGGACATTAATTGCATATGTAATACTTCAATTATAAATATGATTACTCTGATACACACAAATATCTCTGTCAATGTTAAAGTTACATTACCTGAATGTTTCACAATGTATGATAAAATAACGTCACAAAAAGTCAAAGATTTTTATCCAAAGATATTTTAAATTATTCTCTATTCTTTTTTTTTTTTTTGGTGAATTCCTTTGGGAAGTGATCTTATGCATACAAGACTGGGTCCAATTTTTCCATGTTAGTATTTTAAATATGTAGATTTACCCATTTAAAACTTTACATGTATACCAAATTAATGTCTTGAAATTTTTCTGATCTTTTTAATGAACTTTTACTGTGATATTTTTCTTCCTGTTGGATTGAAGATATAGACATCTGTTATATAATTGTTTTTATACTAGCTGTTATTCTATTTATAGTATGTTGCAACAGAAATCAGTAATTCTTAAAATAATCTTTAACATTTGCAATCTCAATGCTACATTTGCAATGATGCTATTATATAAGATCATAAAAACATCTATATTAGTAGGTTATAAATGTTTAGAAAGCCTCTATGGACCCCTTATGATTTAAGTAATCTCCTGGGTGGCATTCTGGATTCCAGACTGGCTTCTCTTTCATTCCTTATTTCTAATTGCAGATTACAGATTCTTAAATGTATTTCTCTAGTATATATAACTAGGTTTTTTCTTGAGACTATTGAAAAGAAACTTTTCAGTATAAGGGTTTTATTACTAATTACTGATAAAAATAAGGAACAACAAAAAGCAATGACCATGGGACAAGTTTCCAGAATTTTATTTTATTTTATTTTATTTTAAAAAAAATTTTATTTTAGTTTATTCAGTACAGTTTCTATCCTTTATTTCCATTCCAGCCCACCCACCCATCCCTCCCCTCCTCCCTCCCATTTCCAACCCCCCTAGTTTTGTCCATGTGTCCTCTATATTTGTTCCTGTAAACCCTTCCCTTCTCCCCTGAAATTCCCCTGAAATTCCCTCCCCTCTCCCCTCTGGTCACTGACCACCTGTCCTCTATTTCAGTGTCTTTTGTTATATTTTACTTGTTTCTTTGTTTTGTTGTTTAGGTTCCTGTTAAAGGCGAGATCATATGGTATTTGTCTTTCAATGCCTGGCTTATTTTGCTTAGCATAATGCTTTCCAGCTCCATCCATGCTGTTGCAAAGCATATAGCCATGGTCCCTTGTTGCACTTGTTTTGTTCTTATTTCCCTCCTTGAAAATGCATGAAATTCATTTGGTTTTTGTTTCCTCCATTTACCACGATGGAAAGATTTGACTTTTCTTCTCCTGAGTCTCTCACAGCTTCAATTTACCTTCCACTAACACAACTAAAAGTTACTGCAAAATCTCTCATTGAGGTCCTTTGTTTAGACCCTACTAAAATTACAGAAGTATTTGAATCAATCTCAATATACTCTTCACATATTAAGAAAAAAGTCACCTTAGATTATGTGATTTTTATAATCCTATTAACATGTGTAATACTTGGAAAACAGAGGAGGTGACAGTGATATTGGAAGAGATTTTGTAATGCGTTACCCACTGTCCTGCATGATAGTAATCTTCCAAACATTTACAGATGAAACACCACATAAGGAATCTTAACTAACAGAGTCTCATTTACCATGAAGGTAAATATGTTTTCAAATACTGTATGTACTAACTTATATAGGTTCTTTCCAAGATTTGAAGATGAACCAAACAATGTGCTCACATTGTTGATTATTTATAAATTTATAAAAGTAAAACATTTTAATGATGTTTGTTGAGGCTGCTCTTTCTGAAAACATTACAGAGAATCAATGTAATCTACCACATTAACATAAAAATTATTTAGTGCAAAAAAACATTTGATGAAATCTAACATCCATCCAGGATTAAAAAAAAAACTCTTAGCAACCTAAGAATAGAAAAGTTTAGAAATCATCTAAACTTTTTAAAGACAGTATAAAAAGCCCACAGCTAACACCATATTTAATGATGAAAAACTAAGGATTGAGAGAAAGGCAATAATGTCTGCTCTAACCACTCTTACTCAACATAGTGCTGGAACTTTAGTCACTGAAACAAAGTAAGATTAAGAAATAAAAGGCACAAAGATTGGAGACCTGGAAATAAATCTGTATTTGTATACAACATGTTTCTATATGTAGAAAATCTAAAGGAATATTAAAAAATATTCTTAGGACTAGTAAGTCAGTTCATCATGATTGCAGGCAACAAAAATAGTCATGTAAAATAATGCATTTCTATATACTAGCAATTGACATGTACAGACAGTTATAAATTAAAATTAAATTACTACAAAACCATGTATATAGATTAGCAAATTATATATAAAACATATACACTTAACAAAATATGAATAGGATTTATCTTGTGAAAATTTCAAATTCTGATGAGAGAAATCAAAGAATATCTAAATAAAGAGGTCAAATGCATCCATCAATGGGAAATAACGTAGTAAAGATGTCAATTTTCCTAAAATGAATTAATAAATTTAATGTAATTCCTATACTTACCTGATCAATGTTGTTTATAGATGTATAAAAAGTGATTATAAAATTTATATGGAATACACACATAGGCCAGGGAAACCAAATATAGAACCCAGAAGAGACCTACTCAATATTTCCAACTTATTTTTGGCAACTGAGGAAAAGTAATTTAATGGAGAAAGAATAGACACTTTAACAGATGAAGCAATTAGAAATCCACAGCCCCCCCTCAAAACTGAACCTTAATCTAAACCTCAGACCCTCAGTCAAAATTGGTCATAGACTTAAGTGTAAAAATATAAAACTTTTAGAAAAAAGTTTTTATAAAATCTTTAGGTAAAAACTAGGTAAATAGTTCCTAAACTTGACACCAAAAGCAAGATCCATAGGGAAAATCAGTGATGCTCTGGCCAGTGTGGGAGAGTTGGTTGAGCATCTCCCATAAACTGAAATGTCACCAGTTCAATTCAAGTCAGGGCATATGCCTGGGTTGCAGGTTTCATCCCAGCCTGGGTGTGTGATAGAGGCAACTGATCAATATTTCTCTCCCTCTCTCTCCCCTTCCCTTCCCCTCTCTTTCAAATCAATAAATAAATGTTTTTTTAAAGGAAAAACAATGTTTAGCCTCATCAAAATGTTTTTAACAGTGTTTTCATAAATGAACTTGGAAGAGAATGAAAAGACAAGCTACAGAATGGGAGGTTATATTTGTGAACCCCATACATAACAAAGAACTAATATTTACAAAATGTAAAGGATTCTCAAAACTCAATAATAAAAACAAACAATCCTGTTAGAACACAGGTAAAGACATGTCATACACTGCTGGTGGGAGTGTAAAATGATACAGCTGCTGTGGTAAAGAGGATGCTAGTTGATTACATACTTGACCATTTATCCCAAAGAAATCAAAAGTTATGTTTACACAAATACCTGTACACAAATATTTATATAAGCTCTTCATGTAATAGCTAAATACTAGAGATAACTCAGATGTTCTTCAATGGCGATGGTTAAACAAATTGTGGTACATCCACACCAGGGATTAATACTAAGCAATAAAAGAACTGTTGACACACAACAGTTTGGCTGAGTCTCAGGGAAATATGCTAAGTGACAAAAATGCAGTCTCAATCACACACACTGTATCATTTCATTTATATAATATTCTTGAAATGGCAAAGTTATTTAGATTGTGAACAGATTAATGGTTGTCAGGGAAAATGGGGGTAGCTGTGCCTACAAAACTATAGGAGGCAGCATCTATGTGGTAGATATACAAACTTGTACATAAAACTTGTACAAACTTGTACGAACTTGTGATAAAATTGTGTAGAGCTAAAGACACACACATGCACAAATGAACACACAAAGTGCATGTAAAACTTGTGAACCTAAATAATATTGGTAGATTGTATAAATGTCAATTTCTTGGGTGTGATATTACACTCTAGTTATGCAACATATTACTTTTGAGGGAAACTAAAGGACTACAGAAATCTCTCTGTATCATTCATTACTTGTAACTGTGTGTAAATCTATATTATGAGAAAATTTTTAAAAAGTTTTAAAGTAAGTCATTAAACAATATGTGCAATTTGGGTAATGAGAAAAAGATAGGAAGTAACTTTAATACAAATCAATAGTTATCTTTATGCAAAAAATATTTGTACTTTTTAATTCTTCCCCACTCACCTTTCCTTCTGCCTTATCTGGATTATATACCACACTTCATAATCAATATTTCCTTGCTTATATTTTTACATTCTTTGCACTCTCTCCCTTCACTGCCTCACCTGGCAAAAACAACAGTCCAGTTCTTCAAATGCTCTAATATATTTTATGCCTACACTTGAGAAGATGACTGTGACAGGATATAAACACACAAACTTAATGATTGGATTCACTTTATACTTATGAACAAAACTCAAATAGGCCTTTGGTGCTGCCTCTACATCCTTTATTTCCATAGTTTATTCACTGTTTCAGTCTCCTGGCTATAAATTTCATCTTTCCTTTTTTCCTCAAAAGTCAAGAGCCCCTTCTCTGTGCCTTATCTAATTCAGTGATCTTTTTTCTTCTTTTCTCTCAGAAAATAAAAACAGTAAAGAGAAAAGTTCTATATGCTCTCAAAACTGCTGACATGCCTTCATGTGTTTCTTTTTTTGTATTTTAATTTAATTTATTAATTAATCTTTTAAATTTTTATTGTTATTCTATTACTGTTATCCCAATTTTTCTTCTTTCCCTCCTCCACCCATAGTCAGTCTCCAAACCTTTGTCCACATCCATGGGTCATTTGTACATATTATTTGCCTAGCCCCTTCCCCTTCTTTCCACCATTAGCCCCTCCACCCTCCCCTCTGGTTGCTTTCAAACTGTTCCATATTTCCATGCCTCTGGTTCATTTTGCTCATTAGTTTATTTTTTTCATAGGTTCTTCTTATATGTGAGATCATATGGCATTTGTCTTTCACTGCCTGGCTTATTTCACTTAGCATAATGCTCTACAGTTCCATTCATGCTGTTGCAAAAGGTAGGAGTTCCTTATTTCTTTTTGCTGCATCGTATTCCATTGTGTAAATGTACCATAGTTTTTTGATCCATGCCTTTACTGATGGGCACTTACACTGTTTCCAGTGTTTGGACATTATAAATAGCACTGCCATGAACAAAGGGGTGCATAAGTTCTTTTGAATTGGTGTTTCAGAGTTCTTAAGGTATATTCTCAGCAGTGAAATTGCTGGGTCGAAAGGTAGTTCCATTTTTAGTTTTCTAAGGAAATATCATACTGTTTTCCACAGTGGGTGTACCAGTCTGCATTCCCACCAATAGTGCATTAGGGTTCCCTTTTTCCACATCCTCACCAGCACTTATTGTTTGTTGATTTATTGATTATGACCATTCTCTCTGGTGTGAAGTGGTATCTCATTGTGGTTTTAATTTGCATCTCTCCAATGGCTAGTGATGCTGAGCATCTTTTCATATATCTCTGGGCCCTCTGTATGTCCTCCTTGGTGAAGTGTCTGTTCAAGTCCTTTGCCCATTTTTTAACTGGGTTGTTTGTGTCTTCCTGGAGTGGAGTCATGTGAGTTCTTTATATATTTTGGAAATCAAACCCTTGTCCAAGGTTTCATTGGCAAATATGTTCTCCCATACAGCTGGTTCCCTTTTCCTTTTGTTGATGGTCTCTTTAACCATGCAGAAGCTTTTTAATTTGATGAGGTCCCATTTGTTTATTTTTTCCTTTAGTTCCTTTGCCCTAGGAGATATATTGGCAAAAATATTGCATGGGTAGCCTGGCTGGTGTAGCTCAGTGGGTTGAGCATGGGCTATGAACCAAAGGGTTGCTGGGTTGATTCCCAGTCAGAGCACATGTCTGGATTGCTGGCCAGGTCCCCAGTGGGGGCCACATGGGAGACAACCACTGATGTTTCTCTGCGTATCTTTCTCCCTCCCTTTCTCTCTCTTTAAAAATAAATAAATAAATAAAATATTGCATGGGATATGTGAAATTTTATTGCCTATGTTTTCCACTAGGACTTTTATGGTGTCATGACTTATAATTAAGTCTTTTATTCATTTTGAGTTTATTCTAGTGTATGGTGCAAGTTGGTGGTCCAGTTTCATTTTTTTGCTTATACCTGTCCACTTCTTCCATCACCATTTTTTGAAGAGGCTATTTTTACTCCATTGTATGCTTCTGCCCCCTTTGTCAAACATTAATTGACCATAAAGACATGGGTTTATTTCTGGGCTCTCTGTTGTCTTTCATTGGTCTAAGTCTATGTTCTTATGCCAGTATCAGACTGTTTTGATTACAGTGGCTTTGTAGTATAGTTTGATATCAGGTGTTGTGATGCCTCCTAAATTGTTTTTCTTTTTCAAGAATGCTGAGGCTATCTGGGTTCTTTTATGGCCTCATAAACATTTTTGCAATATTTGTTGTAGATTTGTGAAATATGCCATTGATATTTTAATAGGAATTGCATTGTATCTATAGATTGCTTTGGGTTGTATAGACATTTTAGTGATGTTAATTCTTCCAATCCATGAACATGGTGTCTGCTTCCATTATTTGTATCATCCTTAATTTCTTTTTTCAGTGTTCTATAGTTTGAGTACAGGTCTTTTACCTCCTTGGTTAAGCTTATTTCTATTTCTATTTCCCTAGGTTCTCTTTCTGATAGCTTATTGTTCATATACAAAAATGCCCTCCATTTCTGAATATTGACTTTGTATTCCACTATTTTGCCAAATTTGCTTATCATGTTCAATAGTCTTTTGGTGGAGACTATTGTGTTCTCTATGTACACTATCATGGTGTCTGCAAATAATGACAGTTTTACTCACTCCTTTCCAATTTGGATGCATTTTGTTTCTTTTTAATTGTCTGATCACTGTGGTTAGAACTTCCAGGAATATGTTGAATAAGAGTGATGAAAGTGGACCCCCTTGCCTCATTTCTGATCTTCAAGGGAAATATTTTAGTTTTTCCCCATTGAGTATATGTTCACTATAGGTTTCTCTTATATGACCTTTACTATGTTGAGGTATGCTCCCTGTATTTCCACTTTGCTGAGTGTTTTTATCATAAAGGGGTGCTATACTTTATCAGATGCTTTTTCAGCATCTACTGATATGATCATGGATTTTTGTACTTCATTTTTTATGTGGTATATTATGTTTATTGATTTGATAATATTATCATTTTTTTCTATTTATTCTTAAGATAGAATATCTGATCAGGTATCCAAGTCCAGCACTTGGCATGATTGGCATTCCCTCTTGACCACTCAGTCTTCAGCTGAATATTACCCATCTTCTGGGTGAATCAAATAGGCTGTACAAACTTTCATTAAAAAATAATTCTCGTGAACATTATGCTAAGTGAAATAAGACAGGCAGTGAAAGACAAATACCATATGATCTCACCTATAAGTGGGACCTAATCAACAGAACAAGTAAATAAAATATATCCAGAGACATTGAAATAAAGAACAAACTGAGAGTAACTAGAGGGGATGGAAGAGGGGGATAATGGAGAAGAAAAGGAGTCATCAAGGAACATATATAAAGGACCATGGACAAAGTCAAATCAGGGTAGGATGGAGGGTAGGAGGTGGGGATGGGTGGGGCAGGGGGAGTGGTGGAGAAAAGATGGAGACAACTGTACTTGAACAACAATAAAAAATTATTAAATGAAAAAAATCCTATTCTGACATATAGATGGCACATAGACATGTGAAAAGATACTAAACATTATGAATCATCAGACCACATCTGAAATCATGTGTTTCTTAACTTTTCTGGTCTGACTTATTTCGCTTAGCATGATATTCTCAAGGTTCATCCATATTGTCAGAAATGGCAGTATTTCATGTTTTCTGATGGTTGAGTAGCATTCCATAGTATATATGTACCACATATTCTTTATCCAATCCTCTATCAAAGAACAAACTTGAGTTCTTCCCAAGTCTTAGCCACCATGACTAATGCTGCAGTAAACATAGGGATGCATATATCTTTGCAAATATATGTTTTCAAGTTTTTCAGGTTTTCTTTCTATACCACAGACAATTTTGTTTTAGGGATTTTTTTCTTCTTCCTCTGATCTACCAATAAATGATGAAGTTACCCAAGACTCAGTCCTGAGAACCCTTCTATTTATCTATATTCTCTTCTAAGTGACCTGTTCTTGGCTTCATGTACATGGTTCTCACTTTATATCTTCAGTCTAGATTCTTCCCCAAATTCCAGACATATAAATATCACTCCCTCCTTTTATATCTTCATTTGCATATCTATTAATCTTCTTAAATTTAACATGCCCACTAGTGAATTATTGATTTCCTCCAAAAATCCTGTTTCTTTTTAGTCTCTTCCATATCAGTAAATGGTATCTCTACTCAATATTATTGTTTATAACAAAACTTCAAAGGCATTTTTGATTCTTCCTCTATACTCTACATCAATTCATAATCAAATTCTACAAATCCTGCAGTCAAAATGTATCTAGAATCTGTCTGTAACTTACAACTCCAATTATTGTTCTAAAATTCTCTTCCAGGCCACCACCATCTTTTATCTGCTTATGTAATAATCTCCATACTCATTTTCTTATTCTTTTTTTAAAATTTTAATTGTTGTTCAAGTACAGTTTTCTGTCTTTTACTCCCATCCCAGCCCACCCCCCAGCCTTCCCCACCACCCCAGTCCTCCCCACCTCCCCCCCATTTCCACTCCCCCCACCCTAGTTTTTGTCTATGTGTCCTTTATACTTGTTCCTGTAAACCCTTCCTCTTTTCCCCTGAAATTCCCTCCCCTCTTCTTTCTGGTCACTGTCAGCCTGTTCTCTATTTCAGTGTCTTTGGTTATATCTGCTTGTTTGTTTGTTTTGTTGTTTAGGTTCCTGTTAAAGGTGAGATCATGTGGTATTTGTCCTTCACTGCCTGGCTTATTTCGCTTAGCATAATGCTTTCCAGCTCCATCCATGCTGTTGCAAAGGGGAGGAGCTCCTTCTTTCTTTCAGCTGCATAGAATTCCATTGTGTAAATGTACCATAGTTTTTTTATCCATTCATTTACTGATAGACACCTAGGTTGCTTCCAACACTTGGCTATTGTTATTCTTTTCTTTGCTACTACAGACTATTCTCTGCAACACAACTACAATGATTCTTTTAAAATGTATCAAATTATCTTTATTCTCAGTGTAAGAGTGGACAAAAATTAATGCAGATATTTAGCCTTGCTTCACTGAGGCTATTATATCACTGAGATTTTAAGATTATTTCATCCAACCCTGACCAGTGTGGCTCTATTGGTTGGGTGTTGTGCCGCAAAGCAAAAAGTTTCTGATTGGATTCCCAGACAGGGCACATGCCTAAGTTGTGGGTTCTGTCCCCAGTTGTGGCATGTGTGAGAAGTAATTGATTAATGTTTCTCTCTCATTGAAGATTCTCTGCCTCTTTTTCTCCCTTTCTCTAAAAATAATTAAATGAAATATTTATTAAAAGATTGTATCATCCAGCAGCATCACAGTCAACTAGAATAAATAGCTACTTTCTCTATAGCTGATCAGATAAGCATACACAAATTTAGTAGGAGTATAGGTGTAAATATCAAAATTAACTAAATAGAGATATATAAACCAAAGTATTCAAGAAGTAAAAAATACACTTGTTATTTCAATCATATATGAAACATTTATAAAATTTTATCATAAGTCATAAAGCAAATCACAAAACGTCATAAATTTTATGTCATACATTCATCTGGAAATTTAAAAAAAATTAAAAGATGATGAGAAGATACCCAAGTGTTTGAAAATTAGGAAATATATTTCTAGTGTCCCCTTAGTCACATAAGAAATAATAATAATTAGAAAATATTTTCAGTTGAATAGTAATAAAAATATTACATGTAAAAACTGGTAATGAATGACATCACTGAAAACAGAGAAGAGGGAACCCTAGGGCTCTGTACCTTCACAGAAAAAACTTACAAGATGAAAAAAATATATCAGGATCAACCTTTTCAGAATTATGGAAGTTACTCAAAAACTTATAATATTCAGGGAAAATGCTAAGGAAGAAAGAAGCTGCATTGTGGTAAAAAAGCACAGTGGCATTTTAAATCATCCACCTATCCTCTTCCACTTACCAGATTCCTGGCAACCATAAGATGGTGACCCACACACGTGGTTCAGGTTGCTTGTTCCAGAGAGACAGCAACAAGGCCCTATCCTCAAAAAAATTTTGGTTGTGTGTTTTGAGCTGTCTAATGGACTGACATAAAGGTTTGCCTTTATTTCAACTCTTGAAGTCTTTCTAGGGCTGAGGTGGCTTCCTTGGTGGCTTTTTGTTAGAAACATATAAAGGCAAGAGTAGCTGGTGGCAACACCCTGAGCAAATAACTAGACTTCCAGATAAAAGCTTGGAAAGGAAGGGTTTGGGAAAAAGATCTGTAAAGGAATAAGGAATTTTGAAAGCTCATTATATACTAGGAAATGAACAGGTTCATGCACACAAACAGGGATGAATGCGTGTTCAGAAGAGATTTGAGAACACTCTAAGGTTTTACCTCTGGCTGTCCTTCAGGTTCCATGCAAATAGGAAGTGAAGGCTAAGGCAGAGTTCTAAGGGCCTAGGTAAGTGTGATAGGAGTGAACCAACATAAAGCCAATCTATAAACACTGTGAGTTTTACAGTGGAGGAGTTTTTCTTTTTCTGCCTCTTATTTTTTTCTCTCTTCTTGGCTCCAAGCATTTAAGGACATTATTTAACCACTAGCTGATCACTAAGCTAATAAAACACAGGCTTCAGTGGACACATATGACAAAGAATGCAAGGTTTACATGAAACAGCTTAGAAAAGTCACTAAACAAACAAGACCAACATACACCCACATATCATATCATATCATGGACAAAAATCATTACCATTTGTATTACAAACATAAATGTGAAAGGCAAACTTAAAAAGAAAATTGAGATGATGCAGAAAACATCTTCACTGCTTTGTTGTATTAAAAGACTTTCATTAGATAATATACAAATGCTAACACAAGGAAAAATGAAAAATAGACATCTAAAATTAAGAACTCCTGCCCATCAAAACACAATGGCAAAAAATGAAAATGAAAGCCACAAATGAGAGAAGGCATTTGCAACACATCCAACTGAAACATATTTATATCCAGACAAAAATATTAAAAATTAAAAACAAACGTCTGTAAAAACCCAAAACCAATAGAAAAAAATGGGCAACAATTTGACTTAGCACTTAATAAAAGAGAAATCTAAATAAAAATACATATAATGAAAGGTATTCAACAGTAATAATAATAGAAGAAATTATAATAACTACAATAAGTTTTCCTACACACCCACAAGTGTAGCATACTTTACCAATTGATGAAAATATGTAGATCATTCTAACAGTGTGATGTTAAACAGATATAAATTTGAAAACAGTTTGCCACTATGAAATTAAGTTAATGATGAGTATCTCAGGTGACCCAGCAGTTAGAGCCTCAGGTGTTAACATATGAACTGGGATCCTTATACACAATTTGCATAGGAACACTGATAGTCATACTTTAGTGCTGGAATCAATCAACATGTTCATCAACAGTATAAGAGATAAATAAACAGCTATATTTTGACATGGAATTACTTTTCAACAATGAAATGAGCTACAATAATAACTGGGTGGATTTTACCAATATATAGTTGAATGATAGAACCAGCACATAAAATGAATGTCAATGATTTTATTTTTTTAAAGATTAAAAAGGAAAATCTACATTAAATTACATAGGGGTGAATACAAATGTTAAAACTGTACAGAAAACAAAGAAATGAGTACTAACCATGACAGACTAGTGTGTGGTAGTTATTTGGATATTCACTATTATTATACTGTTAGTTTAAATGTAGGTATTAAGTTCTATATTTTTTTCTGGCCAAGGTGCAGGCATAGGCATACACACTGTGCCTCCTCCCACAACAGAAAGGACAACAACAAATTTAAAAACAAAAAACAACCACAACTGCCAGAAAATCAAACTGCATGGAAGTCCGACAACTGAGGAGTTAAAGAAGAAACACTCACCCAGACCGATAGGAGGCATGGAGATGGGCAGCTGGAGGGAGAGGACTTGCGGCAAGGCAGTGGCTGGCATTTGTGTGCAGATAAACCAGGAGGAACAACTGGGGAGCAAGACAGACCCAGGGCTCCATTGGGGTAATAAAGCCTCAAACCTCTGACTGAAAACACCTGTGGGGGTTGAGGCAGCAGTGGGAGAAACTCCCAGCCTCTCAGGAGAGACTGTTGGGTACGTTCTACCCCACAGGGTCCTAGAACGTACACAAACCCACCCACCCAGGAATCAGGACCAGAAGGGCCCACTTTTACTTGTGGGTAGTGGTGGGAGTGACTGAAAACCATCAGAGAATGGAGCAAGTGGCACAGTTCCCTCTTGGATCCCTTCTCCACATACAGCTCCACAACACAGTGACATGGGTTGCCCTGCCCTGGTGAATACCTAAGACTCCACCCCTTACTGTGTAACAGGTGTGCCAAGACAAAAAAAAAAAAGCCCCAAATGAAAGATCAGATCAAAGCTCCAGACAAAATACAACTAAGAGATGAAGAGATGATAGCCAACCTCTCAGATGCATAGTTCAAAACAATGGTAATCAGGAACTCTAGGAGCTCTCTGGGTACTTCAACTGGATAAAAAAGACCCAGGCAGCAATGAAGATTGCATTATGTGAAATAAAGGAAAATCTACAGGGAACCAACAGTGAAGGGAACGAAACCAGGACTCAAATCAAGGGTTTGGACCAGGAGAAAGAAAGAAATATGCAACCAGAACAGAATGGAAAAACAAGAATTCAAAAAAATGAGGAGAGGCTTAGGAACCTCGGGAACAACTTTAAATGTTCCAACATCCGAATCATAGGGGTGCCAG
>CM052540.1:62153364-62187018 GCA_028533065.1 Trachops cirrhosus | reverse complement strand
CTGGCACCCCTATGATTCGGATGTTGGAACATTTAAAGTTGTTCCCGAGGTTCCTAAGCCTCTCCTCATTTTTTTGAATTCTTGTTTTTCCATTCTGTTCTGGTTGCATATTTCTTTCTTTCTCCTGGTCCAAACCCTTGATTTGAGTCCTGGTTTCGTTCCCTTCACTGTTGGTTCCCTGTAGATTTTCCTTTATTTCGCTTTGCATAGCCTTCACTTTTTCCTCTATTTTGTGACCATACTCACCTAATTCTGTGAGTATCCTGATTACCATTGTTTTGAACTCTACGTCTGATAGATTGGCTATCTCTTCATTGCTTAGTTCTAGTTTTGGAGTTTGATCTGTGTTTTCATTTGGGCCATATTTTTTGTGTCATCACAGTTGTTATGTTGTAAGGGGCAGAACGTTACGTATTCACCAGGGCGGAGCAACCGAGGTTGCTCTATAAGGGGGAGGAGTCAGAACAGGAACAATGCCATTTGCTCAACTCTCACCCCCCTTTCAGTCACTTCCCCTGTTACCCACAAGCAAATTGAACCCTTCTGGTACTGATTCCCAGGTGGGTGGACTTATGTACATTCTAGGACCCTGAAGTCTCTCCAACTAACTCCTGTGAGGCTGGGAGTTTCTCCCACCACCACAATTCCCATAGGTTTTTACAATTTTTGAAAAGTTTTGAGGCTTTATTTCCTTGTGCTGGATCCTGGTTTGCATGGTCTGTCTTGCTCCCCAGTTGTTACTCCTGGTTTATCCACAGACAAATGTGGGACCACCCAGTTTGCCAGCTGCTGCCTTGCTAAGAATCCTCTCCACCCCAGCTGCCTGTCTCAGCCCCTTCCCCTTCTACCAGCCTGGATGAATATTTCTTCTTTAACTCCTTGGTTATCAGACTTTCATACAGTTCAACTTTCTGGCAGTTCTGGTTGTTTTTTTGTTTTTAAATTTTTTGTTACCCTTTTCCTTGTACAAAGAGGCAAAGTGTATTTACCTGTGCTTCCATCTTGGCCAGAAGTTCTATCTTTAACTATCATTTTTGAGTATAGTGTGTCTACATTTTTTTCAAATAATTTATTAAATGCCTTATGCTTTTTTAATATTAGCATTAAATATTTCTTGATGAGTTTATTGATGTTATTTTACACTTTTGCTTATTTTTAGTTATGGATCTCTTATCCTTTTAATATTTTCATTTACTTTTCTAACAAATAATTGTTCTGAAATTACTTCTTATGAACACTATTTTTGAATGTTTATCTTTATAACACTCAAATTACTCAATATTTTATTTAGTCATCACCAGCTTCTAGGTCCAAAGCCTGAAGAAAAAAATCAGCTCTTTTCTCAATTTAAACTGTTTTATATATATATATATATATATATATATACACACACACACACACACACACACACACACACACACACACACACACACTGAAATCTCTATCTTGGCCTTTATCGCTAGCCCTCTTCTTGGTCAAGCACTGCCACATTGGATGTAACTCAGTTGAACTTTCAATCTTGTACCTCCGTGTAAGTGCTGAACATTCCCACAGGCAGTCTACTTTCTTAGGTCAGAGAAGTGTCAAAGCAGAAAGAAATGAGAAGTGTAGTTCAGCTGAGGATCTGTCAGATCACACCTCTAGGAGTTAGTTGTAGCAAGAGCTACAATATCAATAGGAAAAGTAGACATGTGAAATCAGAACAAAGAAGTGCATGATAGAGTATTCTAGGGCCTTTTCTATTCTTGTTCCATACACTCTATTTGAACACTCAGTGTTGGCCCCTTACTATCAGTTAATACTTTTATTTCTACCCTTTTATAAGTTCTATAACTATATATGCCATTTATTATCATACATCTGTTCATGGATATTCTGTAGGAACATAAAATTAGGGTTAAAAAAATGAACCTACAATCAATTAGTTGAGTACTAAGTGCCAGGCTATGTTCTACATTTTCATAAAGAAGACATGAATCAAATAGACATAATCTCTGTTTACAAAAATTTATATCTTAGATGGAAAGAGATACAGTAATTAAAGTATGGGGATACAAACTATTAGGCAGAATAACTAGGAGAAAGAGTGAGCCGAGATAGACTAAGATATTTTATACCAGAAGAACAGAGTGTATGAAGGGAAAATATCCGCAACAGAACTATTACAATGTCCAGCAGGTGAATAGCAGTGTGGGCAGTAGATGTGGGTAACAGTAGGTGGATCATGTAGTTATTAGGGGACTACTTCGTGAGATGGTAAAAACTCAAAAAGAAACCTTCCTAATGCACTCAACATAGCATCTAAGGTTGTTTCCATATGATAATCAGATTATACATGTCACAAATTTGCCCTTCTTCCCCACTGTCCTCAGAATAAAGTATAGACAGTTTATAATACCAGTAAAGTCTATCCATGAACTGGGCATTGCTTACACCTTTTTGTTCTAATGTTTACCTCTCCTGTTACAATCTATACATCCATTCACACTGAATTATTTTCATATTCATAAATGTAAAATATTTAATCTGCAGAGATTTTTGTGCTTTTGTTCCTTCTATCTATATGATACCTTCATTATTCCAACACTCTGCCTTTGATACTTCACCTGATCCCTCATGTTCACCAATTAGATCCTAGAAAAGATATCTTATCATAACATTCCAAGTTAGGGTTAGATACCTGTTCTCTTTTTCCTCACAGTATCTGGTATTTTTTCCCATCTAAATACTCATGAAATTCCATTGTCTCTTATCTCCTATTCTCCATTATGTACATATGCTCTGTGGTCATGGATCATAATATTTTCATTATTTTTTGGCAAAATCTAGAACAGAGCATTATAGCATGTTTCAAATAGTTGTTAAGGGGCAAATCTTAAATGACGTTCCTGGCCAAATAGTTCAATTGGTTAGAGCCTTGTCCCAATACACCACAGTTGTGGGTTTGATCCCCAGTCAGTGCACATACAACAATCAACCAATGAATGCATGAATGGGTGGAAAAACAAATCTCTCAAATCAATAAATTAAAAAAAAATCTTAAATGAATTACCTTTTTAGCTTTGTTATTTATACCACTCACTAATTTTCTGTAATATTGATTTAGCAAGTTAGGCTTTAGAATGCATTTGGAAATTGTTAGGGCATGTTTATTTTATTTTATTATGTTCTTCCTAATATGCATTTATGCCCATTAAGGTATTGTTGGTCTCTCCACAAAACTGTCTTTTTAGTCCAAATGTTCTGTTTTGTATTATCTTCTATCTCTTATTTCCAAAAGCTAATATATTCTTGAATATTTTGGGGAATCCAAAACAGGAGTTTTCTGAAATTTATATCTAAATATAGTAATTTTTATTCTATATAAACATAAAATTATTTTTACACTCTTACTTTTTTTTTAAATGTATTACCAAAAGACCTAGCCAGACAAATCAGTGAAGAAAGGGAAAGGAAGTACATCCAAATCAAAAAATAGGAAGAAAATTGTCTTTATTTGCAGATGATATTATCTTAAAGATCTATTGAGTAACTGTTAAAACTAGTAAACACATTCAATAAAGCTATAAGACACACTAAACAGAAAAATCAATTGCATACTTATATAATAACAAATAACTTCCTGTAAAAGAAATTTTAAAATCTCATTTACAAGAGCATCAGAAACAATAAAATACTTAGGAAATCCAACAAGCAGTCAAAATATCTATAAATGGAAAAGTATAAAACACTGATAGAAGAAACAAAAAAAGACACAATCAAATGGAAAGATATATTGCATCCATGAAATGGTAGAATAAATACTATTATAATGTCCATAGTACCCAAAACCATGTATAGTTCAATGCAATTCCTATAAAAATTCCAGTGGTATTTTTTATATAAACAGAAGACAATTTGGAGTCCTACATAGTGCACAAAAATTCTAAAATTATTTACATAATGTGTTATAGAAATAATATAAAATTATATATTTTATTTGCTATAATATTTTATTTTTGGTATTCAATACAGAGGATTTTACATTTTTTTACTATATAAAAACTTACTATTACTAAAACCAAATGAATAAATGATGAACTCAGAAAGCATATTTAAAATTTAATTGTTTTCTGAAAATCAATAACCAAACTGAAAATAGGCAGAAGATATGAAGTTTTAATTCAGAGAAAAGTAAACATAAATGACTTCCAAATATATGAGAAGATACCCTATAAGATTCATGATGAGAAATGCAAATTAAGATTATATTTAAATAATAATATATTTTCACCTATAAATTTATCAAAAAATTTACTTGTTGAAAAGCACAAATTTATTGATTGAGGTTAATTTGGTTATAAATGCCATAAAATATTAATACGATGTTCTTTAAACTACAATTCTACCAGAAGTTTACACATGTAGCCTGAAAGTACTCCTTCAATATATACCAGAGAAAGCTATCTATTATTTTACATTTTTTAAATAAAATAATAGTTCAATAACACTCTATATGAAATAGTGATTGAAACCTTTAAAATATATCTGTTCATTAAATCATTTGACCCCCATAGAACTTGTCATTTTTGTCTCCATGTTTGATATGGTTCTTTTCCTTGCCATTGCTTTAGTTCAAGTCTTCATCATCTCTGTTGAAAAAAAATGTAATGGCTTCATCTCTCATCTCCCTTAGTTATCTTTCTAAAATCTGGTTATAATCCTGCTTTAACATGTTATTCACCATTGTACAATAAAGTCCAAATTCCTTTGCCTAGCATTCAATGTTCTGCAGCTTGAATCATTCCCTGCCATCAAGCTTATTCTTGAGTTGTACTGCCATTTAAAAGAGTGGCATCTCTGTTTACCACCTCAGTGACTTTGCATATTTTTCCTTAGCTTAAGGTTCCTTTTTATCCTCTGTAAACAGTATGGTTCTATTCATCTGTATTACTGAAAAAATAACCACTGTCTTCTATCTTTTTCTACAGTCTTTCATACATTGGTGCCATAACATTATATCATAATTGTGCTTTTTTCTTGCCTACTCATCCTGCTCCAAGTTCCTTGATGGAAGGGATGTATTTTACTTATGTCTCCTTCATTGATACTGATCAAATTATTGTTGAGTGAATAATTTGAAATAAAACAACTGTTATAGCAATTTTATTATTTTGTCATTTTATAGCTTTATTAATATATAATTGAAGTATATTAAACTGAACATATTTATAGCATGTAATTTGATAAGTTTTGACATATGTATAAACTATTAAAGCTCTTATTACAATCAAGATAATGACCATTTTCACCCCAAAAACTTCCTCATGTCTCTTTCTAATTATTCACCTCTCAGTACCACCAGGGAATTACTGGTATGTTTTCTGTTTCTAGATTAGTTTAAATTTTCTAGAAATTTATTTAAATGGAATCATAAAATATGATTGTCTAATAGCTAGACTGTATACTGGAAACCAATACAAAATAATATTGAAAGTATTAAATAAACAAATTATGATACAAAAAATAAATAAATGGAGACATATACATGTACTCTTTTTTTTCTGTTTTCTCCTATATATTTTTAAAGATACTCCATGATGCTACATGTATCAATAACTAATTCCTTTTTACTGCTAGGTAAAATTTTATTGTACTAATACACTAAAAATTCATTTATCCATTCATGAGTAGAAGACATTTGTGTTTCTAGTTTTTATATAGCCATTTCACAACTCAATAAATGTATGTGAAATATATTAGGCAATTTGCATGAAGTCAAAGAGTTAGATTGGATAAGAACTCAAACCCCAGTCTTCTAAATTTAGACATTCTGGACATGCATTAAATGGAATCATCACAGGGAAAGTTCATGAGTAGTTTATATGTTATTTTTACTTTTTGACTCATCATTAAACCATACTGCCTCTTTAAAAATTTATTATATAAAGCATTTCTTTTGTTATTAAAAAACAATAGCATGTCAATTTTAGAAAGCATGTAAATTTATTATATGTCATAGGAAACAAATATCAAAAATATTCAATAATTTTATCTTTAGAATATAGAATCTTTTGAGGGAAACAACATTTACCTTTTATGTAACAAACTATCCCAAGTATTAACATGTCTCATATAATACATATTTATTATCTAAAACAACATTCACTTTATTTATTCATAAGTGTTTTGATTGGCTACACAAGGCTCACCTGGGACAGCTTAATTCTTTTCCATGTTGTGTCAGCTGCGCTTATTCATATGGCCACAATTTGGACTGAAGATTTCAGATGGCTTCATGCCTGTGGCTGGCCTTTTATTTGGGCTAGCTCAAATGTGAGAACTTTTTCCTTATGTCCTGCCATTTGCTAGGGCCCTTCTTTAGGGCCAGGTGTCAAACTCATTTTCACTGGGGGTCACATCAGCCTTGTGGTTGCCTTCAAAGGGCCACAATAATTTCAATATTATTTCAACTCCTTAACAGTTAAAGAGTAGTTACATTTATATAGTCCTAAAATTATTTAGGTTCTTTGAAGGCAACCACGAGGCTGTTGTGGCCCCTGGTGAAAATGAGTTTGACACCCCTGTTTTAGGGGATCCTTTAATTTCCAGGTCTCTGTTTCTACATGGATTCTCCAGCAGTCTCCAGTGGTATGAAAACCGAGGTTTCCATGAGTTTTAAGGTCTGAACCCACAACTAGCATAACCACAGTTCAACTACATGGATTGTTAAGAGCAAATCACATGTTCAGCACAGATTCAAACAAAGAAAGGATAATTTCAGCCTCTTAATGAAAGGAATGTCAGGTGTCACTTTTATGGTCATCTCGGCACCCATCCTATCATAATTGATGGAGCTCTTCCAACAGGGAAACAAATGCATGGATTACATTATATCAACAAACACAGATGAATAAATACATCTAAATGAGCACTGTTCCTTTTAAGGTAGTCAATTTTGCTGTAACACTTTAAATTTTAATATTAAATCAATTTCTCAAAATACTGAGAATTACAAGGTTGTGCATAAAGAGTTATGCCCTTATTATGACCTTCTATTGTCTAATTAACACACAGCAAGGAATTAAAGCATAAGGCCCTCCAAAATCATCATTGTGAAGAAAAATATGTTTCTGAAGAAAAGACTCAGGTAAAATGTGATAGGATTTATTCCTTTTCTCCTTTTTTATTTTATTTTATTTTTTGGCTAACAGGAGTAAAAGTCACATTTAGAGATTTTTGTTATTGAAAGCCTCCAGCAACAGGTATAGTCTTTGACTTAATCTTGTCCAATGAGGAGTAAAGCAATATGGGACACAGAAAAAATCACCATCCATTTCCCCTTCACAATCTTGCTCATCCCAAAGTATGTAATTTCTGCACTCAAAAGAAGACAACCAGAGAATAGAGCCAAAAGAGCTGTGAATAAAGCACATAACCAGACAAAGCCAGAAATTTTAGAGAAACTGGAGTGTGGTGTCAGCACATGGAACAGAGAGATAAGTTGAGAAGCCATAACAGAAAGAATATATATTATCTTTGCCACTTTTTCTTAAGGTGAAGGAGGATCATTCATATATTTGAAACATACAGCATGAATGAATATTTTCAGTTTCTGTGTTTTATTGACTGAACTAGCACTTGCTACTGTTTCTTCTTCTTATTATTATTATTTTGTAATTAAAATTCTTTCTGAACACCTTGTGTTAAAGGTGCTAGTGAGAGGTTAGTACAAACACCTACTCACCCCTTATGGCAATCAGTTTCTGCAGTCCTATGTAACAGAAATATGCCAGCAAAGGCAAGTTATGAAGAATAGCTAGGATCCATGAAACTGAGAAAATTTGTTGAAAATAAATAACTGAAATGCGGACCTCAGGAAATATGTTTTAAACTAAACTTAATTAAATGCATTAAGATTTTTGAACTGTTTGGGTAAAACTTTTCTTATTTAGAATGTATTTTTTGTTTGTTCATTTTTAAAAATTATCCGAGAGGAATCTATAATGCTAAAAAATGCCTCTCAAGCTAAGGATGATATTCTTAAATATCCTCCTCAAAAATCAGGGAGGGACCTGAACTGACACCCTTACTTGCTAAGGTCAAAATGTTGCATACAAAGGGGATTCATATACTTCATTTATTCTTATAGTGAGCTTTTGAATCAAAATCAAATTTAAAAATTTGGAGATATGCCCATCCATACAAAAGGCAGAAATATTGGCATATAGAAGATAAAAATTTGCAAGATGGCAAAATGCCTAGTGAAAAACATTAGAAAATCTGGGCTCATTCCCAACTCCATTGCTGACTTTCTGCATAACCTTGAAGCTTATCATTTAACTCTTTAAAAACCTTGTTTTGTCCAACTCTATAAGGTGATACTTAATAAATAATTTCTTTTATTTACATATAGTTTAATATACATAGATATTTTGTAAAGATGCTTAGGAACCTGACAATATTGGGTGCTTCTGTGGGGGTTCACTGGTTGCTGAGTAACAGGAATGTAAAGGAGACATATTTATCACTGTATATTCGTTTATTCCTTTTGCATTTTGTACCATGTGCAGCATGAATTTCTGATGGAGAGATGAGATGGGAGGGGAGAGGAGGAAGGAAGAAGGAATGAAGAAAAAATGGACCCATTTACATTTATATATAATCAAAAGGCTTTGACTAACTGATGTATATTTTATTCATAAAATATTCTTCTTATTTTAAAAAATATGATGCTTATAACATGCCTTAATTAATATTATTTGGTAAGACTTTTTCATTTTACATTTTAAATAGTCTCTTGCTCATTTTATCAGTATATATGTTTTTTCTGATTCTTATCTCTTCTTAACTCAAGAAAATGGGTAAGCAGGTACATAGTAGTCCATGAAGTGATCACCATGAAATGATTAGAAGTGCTGTCAGATTGCCTATTATCTATTTATATAGAAACATCTGTTATGTGTTGATACAATATACAGGGATTCCTTGGAATCCTAGACATACTTGAGTAGGGACATACTCCTTAACTCATGACTTCTTGATCATGTCATTTTACTTTTGAGTACAAGCTGACTCAGGTTAACCCATTTAAGGGCAGAAATAAGGGAGTGATGGGCACAAGACATATTTAAAAGGAGAACTTGCCTGAATACAGAAAATGGAAAGAGGGATGAATCAGCATAGGTTGCATGTGTTTAATGTTTGGATGCCCAGGAGTAAAAATAGGGGTGCCTTTAACAATGAGGAAAAGTAGGAAAGATTTTTAAAGTTATAGACTCAGCCAGTGGTCTCTAAGTCCACCTGGGCATGGGGGATGTATGATTACCTGGAAAGAAAGATTGCAAAAGAAGCCTATTAGGGGCAAGAATTTTAATATGTACAAGCCCCTGCACTTCAAAGACAAGCACCAAATTTGACATGTTGCAGCATGAAGTTCACATGTGTCTATAAGATATAAGCTCAGTCATCCTTCAGCTACTGAAAATCAAGAGATACACCCAAGTGCCTGGCCTGGATTGCTGGGGAAAGGTGAACCTGCAAGTGGCTCTGCTAATAGTGCTCTGGGAGCTGAGGCCACAGCCAGAGTATTTCTTGGAATACAAAGGGCTCTGCTCATTAACTTTTGGCTCCTTCTTTTGAAACCTCCCAGTGTGCAGCAGACTTCTGTCACCGAACTTGCACCCTTATTCCTTGACTGAGAATCACTGGTTGAGTGGTGTCTGTGTTGATGCATTACTTAGGAGAAAATGTACTGTTGGTATTTACTCATGAACTTAAGCAATTTTCAAAAATGCTTTAGAAAAATTCCAAAACTATCATATGTGATTGTTCAAATGGTTCATGAAATATCACTGTTTCCAATCTCCTACTCTGTGAAGTGCATATTTAAAAGTGCATTTAAATCTCACATCCAGCAATGTGACCATTTTAGAAAACTTGGAATATTTTTCTCAGTGAAGCTTTATATGGGACAGCCAGTAGTCCGTAAGAACCATAATCAACATGGTGTTTTTGATTTGTAGCTTATTCAGTTATTATTATTGTGTTCATCATTCATTTCCTAAAAACCTACTATGTGCCTCATACACTCTTAATCTTTATTAGCACAGTAGTGAATAAATACGAATCAAGTTTCTGACTTCAAAAAACTTAGAGAAGCTCTGTCTGATAAGGTCGTGACTGCACTCCAGTGATTCCATATTGACAGAGATTGCATGTTCTCCAAATATTCCAAAGCCTTCAGTATTTCCTCCCCGATTTCTCTATCTCTAATTTATCCCTCTCTCAATTTATCCACCTCACCATCCTCCTCACATCAGATTTCTTAAACATTTGTGATTATGTTACACTCCTAGTTGCAAAGAAAATGTCAGTAAATTCCCATTGGCTATAAGAAAAAATGCAAACTTTTAGTTTTACTTACAAACTAATAGGATCATGGCTTTTCTCTCCAGGCTTTCTCCCTATGTGCTCTGGAAGTAATGGGATATTTTGTTTCCTTCACTATATTTCCTTCATCTTCTCTATTAGTTTTGCATCTTCTGGAATGTCCTTGCTTATGTGTTCTTACATGTCCATGAGATAAAATTCTTAGTCATCTGCTCAGGCCAAATTTAATTATCCTCTTCTTTTTACAGCTTTCCAAATATTTTCCCAGTTCCCACCTGAGAGTATTTGCTCCTGCACTTGTATTCCTCTTTCATTTTAGAAGATAAAGAGTGATGGGCACTGGTTGGGTGGCTAAGTTGGTTAGAGTGTCATTCTGATACGCCAAGATCGTGATTTACATTCAAGGTCTGTGTACACACAAGAATCAACCAACAAATGCATACATAAGTGGAACAATAAATTGATGTTTCTCTTTCTCTCTCTCTCACCCTAAAGAATCATTAAAATATTAAAATATAAAGGGTAATATAGTCTATAATATTGTGATAAGTTTACACGATGACAGATAATTGCTAGAATTAGTGGGTGATCACATTGTAAGGCATTAAAATGTTTAATCACTATATTGTACAACTGAAACTAATGTAACCAACATAAGATCATATACCAACTAAACTTAAATAAAAGATAAATTAAAAAAATATAGAGCCCCATGGATGTTCTATATTTTCCTGCCAGCTTTCACCATTGCATCTTATAGACACTGTTACAATGTCCTACTCCTGTTTGCAAAATTAATTTATATTAGATTAAGTAAATATGTTTGTGTTTTATTGACTATACTGTTTTTTAAAATTCATTCTAGATCAGTACCAATTATCACCCAAACCTGTACGATTACTTGTATTGGCAAAGGCTATATATAGTCAAATAGAATAAATCAATATATTCAAGAAGCTAGTGTACAAAACGTGAGCACCATTAGCTTCTGAAAGATAGACTATGCCTGAAATGTTTCAACAACTCCTTTCCAATTTTGGAAAAGAAAAAAACATAAGTCAAATTGTCAATAAAACAACTCTTAAGTGGAAGGGCAAAGTGGGCTAGCTGGGAGGAGTGGGCATCACAGGATTTCTGTACTCACTGCTCAGGGCCACTGACAGTGTTTAGATTTATCTGTGTATTTTGTTTTATTCTGTATTCTGCCTTGACATAGCAGAAATCTTTTGTTGCTCTCTAAATATCATGTCTTTTGGAAATAAACAAAATAATCTTTTTTCTCAAACTCATTGATTAAAAGTCAACATAAAATTGATTCTATTGCTTCTGTGATTTTGATCAAGGATGTATGTTCACTACTTCCCACCTCACTTTACCTGTATTCTTCTGACTTTTCAAATTTCCCCCAGTGGTTTACTGCATTCTACTTCAATTGAAGGCTAATCCTGCAGACCATACTGCAGTTTCATTTAACCATTCATTAATAGCGACAAAGAAGTTTCAGTATTCTTAGGCATGAAATGTCTCTTGGTTGAACCCTTCTCCCCAGTTCTAGAACTGTATAATACGTACATGGTTCCTTTAAATATAAGAATCTGATTAAAATGTGATAATCTATATTTACTCAAATGGTAATTACCTATAATGACAGAGATGGGTCAGTAATTTTAAAATAAAATTGGGTTTGACATTCAACTTATAAATTATGTAATATTTTAGTTCTACATAAAACATAGTATACACTTGAATAAGATAGTTTACTTTCCCTAGTAGTTTATAAATATTTGTTAAACTGGTACAAAATGCATATCATTTAAATTTAAAAAGACTGTTTTCTTTGATGTTACTCACAGTAAATTTAGTAATATTATTTTACCTGCAGTTGAATATACAATGGTCAATAAATTCTGTTGCTGATTATTTAAATTTAATATTTAGTGATTTCAAAAATTTAGTAAGAAAAAGGTTAACTTCTCTAAAATTTTTCTTTTAGATTTTATTTATTTATTTTTAGAGAGAGGGGAAGGGAGGGAGAAAGAGAGGGAAACATCAATGTGTGGTTGCCTTTTGTGTGCCCCCTACTGGGGACCTGGCCCACAACTTAGGCATGTGTCCTGACTGGGAATCAAACCAGTGACCCTTTGGTCTGCAGGCCGGCACTCAATCCACTGAGCCACACTACCCAGGGCAAAAATTTTAAATCTTACTTTGAAACAGGAAGAAGGGAATGTTTAGAAAATCTATATATAACGGAAAGCTTGTAATACAGTGAAATGACTAAAAATACTGGGAGGTCTTTGAGTACATGTCTGTGAGAGAAAGAAATAGCATCTGTAGCTGTTCTCAGCACTTCCTTTTTATGTCTTCCTATTAGATTTTGTGCTTTTTATTCCCATCCATGTCATATCAATCTTCATGAATGTCAATAAAATGATAAGATGTTTTCCAGTCAATCCTGTGAATTTTTAAAGGAAGTGTTAACAAAAATGCCAATCCACACTTTTAATATATATATTCTTTATAGATTGAGTCACTCATTTGCCATGTAGTATTTTGATGGTAACCATGACTACACTGTGTGATTCTGATTGTCCAGTATCTACTCATCTCATCTCATTCTCTTCCTATTTATTTCAAACGGATGCAAAAATCCATTTTGACATAACAATAAAAATAACAAAATATTGTAGTCAGAAGGATTATAAGAATAAAGGGCCCTCTTTCATATCTCTGTATCCCAGGGATTATTTGAAGAGTAAGAAAAACTCATGGCTTTCAAAAATGATATAAAAATATTACCATAAGAATAAAAAGCAATAAGGCCATACCTAAATGAAGTGATGAACAAACTGACACATTCCTAGTACACGCCAAATATAAAAGCACCCACTCAGAAAACAAAGCAAAACAAAAGCAATATTATTTTCAGTAGATAGAACTCTTTTAGAGCTTGTTAACATATAGCAAAAATATTAACTAAATTTTTTTAAAAAGTAAATGTCAAATAAACTGATACACAACAGACTCTATTTCACAGAAATAGTTCCTTAAGGAATGATAAAATTTTAGAACAGATTTTCTTATACAACTCATACTTCAATTTAAACACTGAAAATAAAGACAAAGTAGCATCTGGCTCACTAACCATTTATGTAACATGTCGAAACATGGAGCATCCTGAACCAGCTCACACCTGCTTTTACAGCTCTGTAATATCAAAACCACAAAATAATTCTGTATCTTGAAAACATTATTCACTAGTCCAATTGCCTGAAATTCTGTATCTTTTATTGGTTCTGTGACTGTGGACACATGATTTTAGCTATTTTGCCTCAGTTTCTAGGCAGATTATAAACATTTTTTTCTTGTTCAGTTACAGTTGTCCTGCCTATTTCCCTGCCCCCACTCCTACAATCAATCCCCCGCATTGTTCGTGCCCATGAGCCCTCTGTTGATGTTCCTTGACTGGCCTCTTCCCCTTCTTTCCCCTGTTACCTGCATTCTGCCCCCTCTGGTCACTGTCAGTTTGTTCTTCATTTCCATGTCTCTGGTTTTATTTTGCTCATTTGTCTGTTATGTTGATTAGGTTACACTTATAGGTGAGATCATATGACATTTGTCTTTCACTGCCTGACTTATTTCACTCAGCATAATACTCTCCAGTTCCATCCATGCCGTTGTAAAGAGTAGGAGTTCCTTCTTTTTGCTGTGTAGTATTCCATTGTACAAATGAATCACAGTTTTTTGATTCACTCATTAACTGATGTGCACTTAGGCTGTTTCTAGCACTTAGCTATTGTAAACAATGCTGCTATGAACATTCAGGTGCATAGGTTCTTTTGAATTGGTGATTCAGGATTCTTAGGGTATATTCTCAGCAGTGGAATCACTAGATCAAAAGGCAGTTCCCTTTTAAGTTTTTTATATGTTCTACATATATTTGATTATAAAAGTGAAGTATGAATCTTGTCAGAATGCCACCATCATCTTACATGTGGCTCACATTACCTTCTTAAAACATTTAGAAAATACGAAGTTTGTTTAAAAATAGGAAGAAAGGAAGCAAGGAAGCAAAAAGACTTAGATCTATGATTGGGTGCTTTAGCAAGTAAAATTATAGGATGCTAACTTACCTTTGAAAAATTCCTTTAGGTATAAGTATGTTCCAAGCATCACATGGGACAATCCTACCTAGTAACCCTACTTAAAACAACAATAGTGCAAGAATGAGGAGAAGTTAAATGGGCTGAAACCATGGGTTTGTTGGCCGCTGTTGTCTGGAAGTAAGTGGTATGAAAAATTTCAGTGCCCACAGGGTAAAGGAGAATAAAAGTTTCAGGTGAAAGCAAGGTCAAATTCATTTGGCATGAAAAGGGGAACAGAATTTCAAAAATGATAATCCAGAAAGACCCTATTAAAATTAGCGTCCATGGAACCTAATGAACAAAACAAACAAGCAAGCAAAATATAACCAGAGATATTGGAATAAAGAACAAACTAACAATAACCAGAGAGGATGGGGGGAGGGAAATAACAGGAGAAAGAAGAGGAAGGGTCATCAAGGAACATGTATAAAGGTTACATTGACAAAGTCAAAGGGGGTAGGATTGAGGGTAGGAGGTGAGGTGGGGGAGCAGTGGTGGGTGGAAAATAGAGACAACTGTACTTGAACAACAATAAAAAATAAATTAAGAAAGGATCAAATGACCAGATATAAACAGAGTTAAAGATTAGCTTCCAATGGTAAATAACTGAAGAAATATAATGTTGCAATCAAAAAAACACAGTATAAACAGTTGGTATACAAATTCTATCTAAATAAAATTAATTCAGTTTAACAGGTCAAAAATTTCTAAACTACTCTGTAATAATGTGTTTCTTAAAGAAGAGTAATAAACTATTAAAAACAAAAGGAAATATAACAAAAATAGATGTTAAAAATCCATTGTGGATATACTAAAAACAATTGAATTGTATATTTTAAATGAATGAGTTATATATAAATTAATATTTCAATAAAGATGTTATTTAAAAGAATCAATTAAGAATCTTTCTAAATATCTGGAATATTATATGCACATACACCGGTGAGTAGAATGTACATATATGTACATTTGTACATATATGAGAATATATTTATGTGTACATACAATAGATACATTTATATGTATGTATGTATATGTACACATCAAAGCAAAGGGAGAGAGAGAAGGATACATCAGTGAACTTAAAAAATTATCACCATAGGAATGACAGATAAAGAGATTAAAAATATCAAAGATCACTTACAAGCTACTTAGAAGGGCATTTATGTTGTCAGCTGATATCTCAAAACCAATAATGGGAAAAGAAGGTAATGAAATAGTATCTTCAACATCTGAGGTAAATCACTGTTAACCTTGGATTATATACATGTACCATTCTGTCTAAAGAATGATGTGGCAGAGAATTCTCAGAATTACCAAACCCTCATTCCTTCTCCTGAGCACATAGACTATTTTCCCCTCACTTGCTTGAAATTAGGTGGAAGCATGTATCTGAGTTCTGGTCAATAAAATGTAAACAGGGCTTATGTACACCACTTTTTGGAATAACATGTGGTTGAATAATCCTGCATTTTTCTTTTTACTCATATGCTTTTACAAAGTAAAGAACTTGGAAATCTTAGTGGATACTAGAAACACAAAATAAGAAGGAATATCCAAATCACTAAATAAGAGACTGCCTGCTGAATACTAGATTCTGCTTAATATGAATGAGAAATAAATTTCTGTTGTAGTAACCCATTGAAATTTGGTCAGATAAACTCCCAGAAGTGGAGCAATTCAAAAAGCTATATGCACCTCTCTATTTACTGCAGCATTTTTTACAATAACCAAGTTATTGAAGCAACCCAGGTATTTATCACTAGATAAATGGATAAAGATCATGCATACGACACTCTGGAATATTACCCACCCATGAAAAGGAAATGGATCTTGCCATTTGCAACAACATGGATGGACCTAGAGATTATTATGTTAAGTGAAAGTAAGTCAGAGAAAGACAGACTGTATCATTTCACTTAGGGGTGGAATCTAAAAAACTAAAATGAACAAACAAAACAAACTGACCCATAGATAGAGAAAAACTGAAATTGCCTGAGGGCTAGGTAGGGGGGGTATGGGCATAAAGGTTAAGGGGATTAGGAGGTATAAATTCATAAGTAACTCATGGGGATGTAAAGTACAACATAGATAATATTAATAATATCAATATCATAATAACTTCATATGGTGACAGATGGATAGTGCACTTTTTGTGGTGATCACTTTGTAAGGTAAGTAAATGTGAAATCTCACTGTGTTCTACACCTGAAATTAATACAAAATTGTATGTTAACTTTAATTCAGAAGAGCTTTACATTTCAGAATAAAAATTAGACATGAAACCAACAAAAAAAGAAGAAAGAAATTTGGTGTTTTGTTTGTTACAGCTGCAGACGTAACAAATATATTTTAGGACAAGCAAAACTGCACTTATATAAAAAAGTTATTAGAGATAATATGTTTTATATATAACAATTTAATAAGCATTATAGTAAGGCTTAGAATCTTTTTTTAAAGGGTTATTTTATTCTCATTTGAGAGAAAGGGGAAAGGAGAGAGAGAAACATCCATGCTAGAAACACGGACAACATGGTGACTGCTGAGGGGTGGGGATTATAAGGGGATTAAATGGTAATGGAAAAAATGCAATAAAGATTAAATTAAAAGTAGAGAGAAACACTGGTGCTTCCTGCATACATCCCAACTGGGGATCGAGTCTGCGACCCAGGCATGTGCCCTCACCAGGACGGAACCTAGGACATTTCTGTTCTAAGATGACTCTTCAACCAACTGAGATGCTCCAGCCAGGGCTTAGAAAATTTAACAAGTTTTCTGGATATAAAATAAATATAAAAGTTTCATTGCTATTGTATTATAAAACAAAATTAGTTAGAAAATCTATTTAAATAATAAAAAGTCTTATATTTATTCAGTAGCATCCAAAAGTATAAGTTATAAGGAAATATTTTAACAAAAAATGTTCAAGCTCTTTATCAAAACTACTATGAAGAAAAATATCAGGGGGAACCTAAATTAATGAATGAAAAACATGTTAGACAGCAAGTCTCAATATTGTAAAACTGTCATTTCTTCCCAAATTATTCAATATATTCAGTATATTCAGATAAAAATTTGAACTTTTCTTATGGTACTTAATAAATTGATTCTGAAATTTTTATGAAAAAAGAATAGACTAAATGAAAACATTCTGAAGGACAACTCCTACTAAAATTTACAGTAAATAACTTAGTTTATTACAGGTGCAGAATCCAAAGAATTGATATGTGCAATAGAATAGAGAACCTCTAGTCAAAACCATTAATTTATGAAAAATTTGATTTTAACAGAGCAGCTTTGTAGAACAGTGGGGAAAATAATGTATCATTCATTAAATAGCAGTGGAAAATTGTGTATATATGTATAAATATAAATACATATTCTTATCTAATAACATACACAAAGACAAAAGTATACCAGTTTTGAAGATGTGTGTATACATGTATACACATATATTCATAACCTCAGGATGCCATGATAAGGAAAAATTTCTTAAGCAGAAAACAAGAAAAGATGAAGTAAATAGTTGACACCTAAATAAACACTGATTTGTGTTCTTGAATGCCTTTGAATTATTATTTTTTGACAAAAAACTTGAACAACTTTTATAGGGTTATTTATTGCTATTAGATTATTTTTATTTTGTATAAGTACATATTCTATTATTTTTGTTCTAGTGGAAACTAGAAAAGAGAGCACATTGAATAATACAAAATAATCAAAAGAAAGAAAATATAAAAAACAATGTGGAAATTAAATAAGCAGAAAAAGAGCATAGCAATGGCAATAATAAAAGAATTCTGAAGCTACTTCTCTGAGATAAACAATCAAATTGATAGACTTCTAGCCAGACTGATCAGAATAAAAGAGAGAAAACACAAATTACCAACATCAGGAACAGACAACAATATTAAGATGTCTGTTCTCAATTGATATATACCTTCAACCCATTCCAAATCAAACCTAGCAGATTTATAAGAATCTTCCAGTAATATGTAAGCAATAAAATAATTTTAAAATATATAAGCCAAAAATCAACAGACCTAAAGAACAAGAAAATAAATTTACAATTGAAGTGTGAACCTTCAAGATACATTCCTGGATAAGTGATACAACAAACAGAAATAGTTAAACAAAAATAAATTTGGGTGGCTAAGAGGGTATAATGACATTGCCTGATAGTTCATGTATTTCTCCAGACTTTAATTAACAAAATATTGGCAAATAGAATTATTCACATATTTTCTCTTGATGTTTCGATACCAATGACAAAATTATTCTGAGAAATTTTGGAGTGGGACAAGGATTTTGAGGTAAATCTCTAAAAACTGCTGCCCCATTGGTAAGTTACTAGAATTTGGTTGTAAATCCAACTCATATTTATGACAGATTTTGCTTTATAAAAAACATACTATCAATCTAAATTCATTACTCCATTCACTTTACCAATACCTCAGTTAAGGAATCAGATGTTTCATTAGCACTTTTCTAACAAATACACACAATCTAGTTGTATTTAGGACTTTGGGATTTTCAAGAATTATTACATTTGTGAACAGGTAAGAAATTTTAAAAAGTTAAAAAAAAGATAGTTGATAGAACCCAAATAATACTGGCCTTATCTCCAAGTTATGCTAGAACATTGAGGAAGCTGTTAAAAACTGGAGTTAGGCTGATGGATTTTTGGAATCTATTTATGTATATATGATCTTCAGCTAGCACTGCTGTTTTCTGACCTGCAAGTAGCAAGGATGCAAGGATGCCTGAGGAGCTGTGGCTTTATTGTTCACAAATCTTTTCCATCTATCATGCATGGCGTTATATGTGTGTGTGTGTGCATGTGTGCTAAAAATTTATTTATGTTTATTTACTAAAACCTCAGTAAATATATATACTATGGTTTCTTAGTTTCTTTTATTTAAAAGACTACTCACAAAATATTATATACATCAATATACATCAGTTTACTCTGTCATTTAGTTGAATGTATTTTATTTGGAATTCCATTCTTACATTTAAAACTCAGGTGAATCGCCCAGAAGTTTAGATAAATTTTGTTTGTTTTTAATTTTTTTCACCTCGAAGATGTAAATAGGTCATCTGAAAGTATCAGGTTAGATTACAACCACTTAATGCATGACTTTTGAGACTGTTGGTGTTACGTTACACAGATGGTTCTTATTTCAGAAGCAGAGAAGATGAAAGGTGGAAAGAAGGAAAGGAAGGATTACTTGTAAATTGCTGAGACCTTGCAACAAAGACAAAATAAGAGAAGCCAAAGATGTCAGCTAATGACAAACCAAAGTCACACTGAACTCCAGGTATGAGGGTCCCTTTTCTCTACTATTATAGCCCCTGGCTGACTTGAATTGCTAGTAATGGGACAGACTGGAATTCAGGCGCTAAAAAATTTTAATTTTTTTCACAATAGGGGTTCAATCTCAAATGTATATTTTATATATAATGTATTACTCTTTACCCGATATATATGCATGCTACTTTTATTACAATGCTTTGTAAATTTAATATTACTAAATTCATGGTACTTTCTGTTATCATATTTATTCTCTATCATTGATAAAACAAGGGTTAATCCATCATAGTTTTTGATATAATTATTATAGATTTTTCATGATTGAAAATGCTTGGACCTATAATCTAGAATATAATAATAATATCATATTAATGACAAATTGTTTTAAAATGGATAATTATAAATTTTATATTGTGTAATCCTTTCATAACTAATGTATAATCTCTTAGGTTTTATAGTCTACAAAATGCTTTTTCACATGCTCTGTCATTGATTCCTAGCTATTATAATTAATTTTATTATAATTTTATAAATTTTGTTATGCACAAATGCAAAAAACAGAGTTGAAAGAGTAAGGACACATGGACAAAAACTGGGGGGTGGTGAAAATGGGAGGGAGGTCGGGAGGGCTGGGATAGGAGTAAAAGACAGAAAACTGTGCTTGAACAACAATTAAAATAAAATAAAATAATTTAAAAAATTTAAAAAGAAAGAGTAAATGGCTTCTAAAACATCACATAGCTTCTAAATCTCTGATTTAAAGCTAGGTTTCATCTCTTGTTCGCTTAAAAGGATGGGTTCTGAGGCTTTCAATTCTTCTTCTGTTTGAGCCATCTTTTTGCTGGTTTGTTTTTTTTTTTGGTCTTGTTGAGCTCCTGTAGTGAGGGGTGGAGCCTTAGGTGTTCACTACCTGCATCCCAGATTGCTCTATCCAGCAAAGCTTTCATTTAGAATGGAAGGGCAGACAAAGTGCTTCCCAGATAAGATCAAGTGAAAGGAGTTCATCATCACCAAGCCCTTATTGTACAAAATGTTAAAGAGACTTCTCTAAGAAAAAGAAGATAAAAAACATGTGTAGTAAAATGACAGCAAACTCACAATTATTAACAACCACACCTAAACAAAAACAAGAAGAAACTAAGCAAACAACTAGAACAGGAACAGAACCATGGAGGGTTAGCAACAGGGGAGTGGGAGGAGGAGAGAGCGGGGAAAGGTACAGAGAATAAGTAGCATGGATGGTAGGTAGAAAATAGACAGGGGGAGGGCAAGAATAGTAGGGGAAATGTAGAAGCTAAAGAACTTATGACACATGGACATGAACTAAAGGCGGGGAATGTGGGTGGAAGAGGGTGTTCAGGGTGGAGGGAAATGAAGGGGGGATAATAGGACAACTGTAATAGCATAATCAATAAAATATATTAAAAAAATAAAGCTAGGTTTCAAAACTAGGTATTTACCTTAGAAGGACTTTGCGTTTTTAATACTGTGTTTTTATGACATAATGAAGATATCAAACAGCTCTTTAAATTTTATCTTTTAGAAGATTAACACTCTGTCATGTCAAAATATGCAGACACTTTAAATTCTATTTTAACCCAAAATGGGGTAACAGAGGGTACATAAGGTTGGTTAGTTATAATGACATATTCTGATCATTTTGTGATTTTAACAATCACTGTTAGCTTTGGGTCTCTCTTGGTCTTTTTTCTACATTATCTGAGTCTCTTGAGATGCAGTAAAATTTGAATGTAGGGAGAAAATGGATTTGTGTGTGTGTGTGTTATTCATAATGCTCTGCACAAAAATATCCTTAATGAAAGAGGATCAGAATTTTCCACATCAATACAACAAAAGAGCATTTATGCAAATATCTCCATTGAGTGCTTCTATTATCAGACTATTCTTCACTGATTCATACAACAACAATATCAACTTGATACCATAATGACTCAAAAAGTACAGCTTTAAAGTATCCTTTCATTGAGCAAATTGAACTCAGGGACTTGCTTTTTTATTATAACAGGATACTCCTAGACCTTCTGAATATTCCACAGCTGCTTTCATTCATAAAAATAAAAGCAAACTAGACCACAGATCAGCAAGATACAGAGCATATCCTCTTGCCTTATTGAGTATGACATGTCGGTGGAATGAGGATACAATATCTATGCTACAGTTGGCATAAACATCAGCTTAGTTATTTCATGATGGAATGTTTCTGTAACACACAGTTTCATTCTAAACCATTTACTGAGGTTCAAGACAATGTGAGCTCTAAAGACTTCATGAGATCTAGAAGACAGTAAGCAAATGCCTGGATTATGATAAAGAAACTTATAATAGAAAATGATTCAGAACACAAATAGAATGAGCAAAGGTGGGGATAGGTGTTTATCAAAGGTGAATGTGCAAGGTCTGTCCAGAAGGTATCCAGCCACATAATATGAAAAAGAGACATTTATTAAAGAAGATACAAGATACAAGAAACATTGTACATAGGACAAAAATGCCTTAGTTCCCTTCAACGTAGGGACCTTGGGGCCTCACACAATTCACTCAGTCACTATCAGCTGCCATGTTGTATTTTCCTGAATCTCATTGATGATCTGAAATTGCTTCCCTTTGAATGGTAATTTTAGTTTTGGGAAAAGCTGAAAGTCACAGGGCATCAAATCTGGGCTGTAGTGGGGCTGAGTCACCTGGGAGATTTGATGGTTTGCCAAAAAACTGCACAAGATATGATGCATGAGCAGACACATTGTTGTGATGAAGCTGCCAATCAGTAGTTGCCCATAACTGCAGCCTCATGAATCATCCAAATAGTTTCTGCAGAGGAATGTTCAAATTTGAGGCAAAATTTCATGCAGATTCGTTTCTCTATTCACTCAGTCATTTTGAATGTGATAGCCACACATTACACACCCTCACTCAACAGCATGTACTGCCCCCATTGACTGGTGCAGTAGTCATCATTGTTCACATATGTACATTCTAGTCCACTCCTTGGCTGCCAGGTTGCATGATGTCACACAAACCATTCTCATTGTATTAACAATGGCTGGACTTTTTCCAGGTAGACCTCATATATAGCCCGTGTCATGAAAAGTCAGAAAGAATAAGTAGCATGAGCTTAGAGGCATTGAAGGTTAGAAATATAAATCGGCTGAGGCAAAGTCAACAGAGGTTGGATTGTGGAGTTGTATGGGCTCCGTAATTTAGGGGACAGAGCAGATGTTGGGAATAATTATTGTGGATTCAATGTGAATAGAATGCAGAAAAGAAGAGAATAGAAGCAGTGTGAATTGATTTGGGTATTTCACAGCACAGGTAACACATATTGGTCTTAATTAAGGTGGTAGCCATGAGTGTGAGAGAAAGGAGACAGAAATGCCAGGACCTAGAATCATGAAACCATTCAAATGGTCATGTAAGTTACATTTTTAGATTTCAGTTTAAATCAATCTTGAGTTTTCATTGTTCTTGTTATTTGCTTGTTTGTTTTACAGTGCATTGTGGACAAAATTCTAAAAAGAGTAAAGTTTGACTTCATATTTCCTCCCATTTTCAAATTATCTAATTTTTGATAGATTTTTGACTTGCTACCTACTCGGTTTCCCTTGGGTTACATCTATATACTTAAGACTACCCCTGAGGACTTGAACAGTAACCTAAACTCATAACCTTGTCCCTCCTCCCAATCAACTTAATTATTTTTTCCCATTGGCCCTTCCATGATGAATGGGAATAATTAACAAGCTAAAGCTGAGATTTCCAAGATTAACTTTTTATTATAATTACCTGGGTAATTACTAACAAAGACTAGAACTCAGAGCTATAGAAATGGAACATTTACCAGAAGTGAGGTTTCCTTTTTAAAATTTCAAAATATCAATACCCCAGAACGTTCTATGTTTTAAATTTAGTTATAAGCACACACATAAATGTAGACTTACAAGCAAATTTAATACCTTGGTTGCACTATATTCCCCCTTAAAACAGTCTAATTTATTTTTAATCCATTATTATTTGTTAAGGAATACAAAAGTTATTAGAAATATTTTGTAAGCTGAGGAAAAGCATGTTATTAAGTTGAAAATTCCAGACATGGAAGCACTTCCTTATTAGGCATTTTCACTGTGGAAGTGGAAAGAGTGTATTGGATTCTGCTGCTTCACTTTGTCCTTCCTTATTGTTTCCATCTGTTTTTCATGTTAAGCCAGCTGCTCTGCCTTTATTGCTAAGGTTTCTTTTATACAGATTTCTTTAAGTGCCCTCCACTCTTAACCTCAATTGGCTCCCATCTAGATCCCTTTGTGTAAGAAACTGGATTATCAACAATTATAATATGGAATATAGAATCACAGTTTCTTTTATTTTCAGAACATTCAATGCATGTGTTGAGGATAATTCCTCATCGAAAGGCCTAACCTGTTGCTATATTCAGTTGAGGTGATATAGCAATAAAACTCTGGTACTTTATAACAGTATAAATATATCTTGAAGGAAATATATGCATATGTTATGATTATTGGCATTTGTATGGTCCCCCACCAATCTGCAAAAGGATCCACTTAATGTTCAATTGGCCATTAAGTTTGTTTTCTCAGTGCAAGTCAGTCAGTCACTGGTAATTATGGAAAACTTAATTTAGTCTGTACACTTAATTCAGTTTTTTTGGAGTAAATACTACAAACTTAAAGCCATTACTTTCACTTTACATGGGAGACAAAGGAAACAATATTTAGCAAGGGTCAACCATGTTCCAACTACATTCTCAAAACAGCAGGTTATGGTATTACCCTCAGTTTACCATAGAGGAGATTGGAGCCTACAGGAATAAATATTTTTTTCTTAAGTTGCTCAAATAACAAAGCAATGAGATTAGAAGCTCCTCCAGTTTCCAGTCCATGTCCTTCTCATCAAACACCTGTATGAAAGTCCATAGTATACACTAGCACTAAGGTAGTGCCCTCTTACTGGCTCTTTTCCATTGTTCTCCTCCAGGCTATTCTTGGGATCATCTGGCTCACGGTATCTCCGTTCTGATCTTCACAACCTGTTATTTCTACCTCCTCCCACCCCAGAGATGCCCTTCAATCTAGGACCTGCAGTGTTTGTTTCTTAAAGTTCTGGGGAAAGGGGGATTGTTGAAAAATCCCTCTAACTCCCCATCCTCTGACTCAGTACCTTTTCTGTTGATATGCTGATAAAGCAGTGTGACAATACAATGTGTACACAAGCCGCTCATTTCAGCTATCCATGACAAATGCCTAAGATAAAATAAGTATGAAACCTTGAACAAAAAGCATTCATATATAGTCATTGAAATAAATGGTGTGGCATTTACCAATTAGCTAACCATGTCTTTGCAAAAAAACTGCTTAAGTAAATTATATTATTAATTTTTTCCTGTTCCAGAAATATAACATACTAGTTCTGCTTGTCCATATGAATTTGGTGCTATAAATACATGCATAAATTTTTTGTCAGTTTATTTCTTTTCATGTCTAAGTAATCTTTTGTTGAAAGCAATGGACTGAATTTCAGAAATGATAAGATCAGGTCTACTCAAAACTAATTAAACAACTGTTGCTCATTTGTACTCCAATGAAAACATGCTTGATCTTCATGGATTTGTATATTCTCTAGGGACTCAGAAAATTCATGATCAATGTACTTAATAAAGAGTAATTAATGTGTAAGAAGCAGAAAAAAATAACCTGATTCTGAAACAAAACATATCAATTACTCCATTACTTGAAGTGGTTTATAATTATTGTATTGGATTATCAGATACTCATTTAGTCAACTTTATCTTTTATATTATCTCTTCATCCCTCAAATTATTCACTCATTTAATTAATTAGCACATATAAATGTCCAACATATAGCAAATGCATTTTCTATGTGTCAGGAATTGTGATAGGGATTGGTAATAGAGCAATGACTAAAATGAGTATGGTCTTCACCTTCACAAAGGCTAGAGTCTGGCTGAAGAGAGACACTAAAGAAATGATGATGTGAAAACAAATCATAACTGTTAGAAGTGTCATGATAAAATCAATGGATACCATGACAGGAAAACCAAATCTGCATTAAGGCTGTTGAATTGGTGTTTTATGTGTTAAGACTATGATATACATGAACAGACAGACACTCATAATAGGACTACCTAATTGAGAATGAGAGGAATAGGATTCCTCATGGGCACCCTGAATGAAGAGTAGTATTTAGTTATATAGAGAAATCTTAGCAAGCAGCACAATAGTAAAGTAGAGCAAAACTCAGTAAATAGTGAACTACAGCACAGTGCTACTTGTTGAATTGGCAAGTGGCATGACTAGAGAGGTAGGAAGAGCCAAAAAGAGAAAGAGTCTTGATGACTTTCCAGACTGTGGATGCCAGATGTTATGGTCTTGCCATGTAGTCAGAATTTTGCTGGGCATGTTCCTATGCCTGTGTCCCTAAAGGCAATTTAAAGATGGGCTTTCCACAATAAGTGTGAGTCTTCTAGCATATTTCATCTTATCAGACACTCATCTTGGTAGAGCAGATTTCAGAGCAGGAAGATACAAAGCATTTGCCAATTCTTTCCCTTGAATGTAACAGCTATTTACTGCCACCATGTGGAGGTCCTTAAGTTTATTTAACATGAATATCTAACATGTTCTACATGTAGGTTCTTTTAGACCTATATTTGGAATGTTAATTTCTAAAGAGATAAGGGCAAATCCAGTGAGATTTTCAATGAGAATCATCTGGGTCCTCTGTGAGCCTTTGAGTTAAATCTATGGTATTAGATCATATATTCGGTTGCTGCTAATTCTGCATTATAATATGCTGTGAGTGCATTTGTGCTTAAGGTTAAATTTGTTAGGCTATCATTGTCTTGTTTTCTTGTTTTATATTACTTAGTCACTTTTATAAATTCTAGCATTGCAAGCTTAGGAACTCTCCATTCTAATATTCTGCCTCTTGTTTTTCATGTAAGAACTGATTTCTTGAAATCTTTATTTCCATCTCCTATAGCATAATTTTAACTCTGTTTTCTTTCCTATAAATACTAAACTGTGGAGTCACAAATTCTCTTTGCCACACCTGTATCTGTGCAATCCCTGTTGTGGGAGAAAGACAGCTGGTTGAACCTGAGGTGCTCTGTGGCCATGGGTTTGAAGGCCTAAAGTTTACTAGCCCTCACTATAACTTTAAAAGCACATAGAGTTAAAGAAAAATAAGACCATTTAAGGTCTAATAGTGCAAGTTTGTGCGATCTGTTTATTCTAGGACCTGAATTTTATAACTACAATTAAGTCTGTCTTGTCTGGGACTCCCTCTGTTTTAGACATCCATGGCTGCACATTAGAATCACTGGGAGCATTCTGGTGCTGGTATTGATCAGTTCTAAATTCACCTCAGGTGATGCTAATATACAGGTAGTGCTGAGAACCACTGTTCTATATCAAAAAGTTTCTTTAATTTAGTACATTATAAAAACAGCAAAATATATGATTAAAAATAATTGGCCTAGGAATATTTAATGATACTTCATAAAGCTCAATATTCAGTTAATAAAAATCTATAAATATAATGAAATAAGTTATAAATGTTCTACTATTCCTTCCAAGAAATTGGCAAAACCTATTAGGTAGATGTAGCTATGAGAATTGATTCAGCTTCAACAGGTTTCCTTATCATCTTATGATTATATTATTCAGATTCTGAAATATTTTTTCATTGAGTTTTGGTATACTTAAGTATCACAACAATTTATAGTTGGAGAATTAGTTCAGTATATCAAAACCCTCATTTCTACTTATAATTTTATATTCTGAAATAATTCTAAGTTTTTATTTTAAGAAAAAGAGGGTTCATCTCCTCTTTCACATAACTGAGGAATCTTTGAGCATACTCTGGACTTACACTTCACATTCATGCCCTCTGCCATACATAGGGTGGGGGTGGTCTTATAATTCTCCCCTTTGGAAGAATCATAAGTTATAAATTTTATGTCAAAAATGAATTTACTAAAAACTTAAATGTAAGCCAGGATGCCATAGAACTCCTAGAAGAAAACATAGAAAAATTTCAGATATCACATGCAGCAATATTTTCACTGATATACCTCCTAGGGCAAGGGAAATAAAGGAAAGAATAAACAAATGGGATCTCATCAAATTACAAAGCTTCTGCTTAGCTAAAGAAACCATGATCAAAATGAAAAGGGAACCAACGATATGGGAAAACATATTTGCCAATGATACTTCAGACAAGGGTTTGATCTCCGAAATATATAAAGAACTCATATGATTCCACAACAGGAAGACAAACAATCCAATTAAAAATGGGCAGAGGCTCTGAATAGACACTTTTCCAAGGAGGACATACAGAGGGCCCACAGACATGAGAAGATGCTCAACATCACTAGCCTTCAGAGAGATGCAAATTAAAACCATGACGAGATACCACCTTACATAGTTCAGAATAGCTATCATGAACAAATCACAAACAAGTGCTGGCGAGGATGTGTAGAAAAGGGAACCCTAGTGCACTGTTGGTGGGAATGCAGACTGGTGGGGGTGCAGCCACTGTAGAAAACAGTATGGAATTTCCTCATAAAACAAAAATGGAACTGCCTTTTGACCCAGAGATTCAACTGCTGGGATTATACCATAAGAATCCTGAGTCACCAATTCCAAAGAACCTATGCACCCCGACATTCATAGCAGCATTATTTACAATAGCCAAGTGCTGGAAACAGCCTAAATGCCCATCAGGAAATGAATGGATAAAAAAACTGTGGTATAGCCCAGGTTGGTGTGGATCACTGGATTAAGCATCAGCCTGCAAACCCAAAGGTCACCAGTTTGATTCCCAGTCAGGGCATACACCCAGGTTGCAGGCCAAGTCCCTGGTTGAGCGCATGTGAGAGGCAACTGATCAATGTATCTCTCGCACATTGCTGTTTCTCTCCTTCTCTTCCTCCCTCTCTTCCCTTCTTTCTAAAAGTAAATAAAATCTTTAAAAACTGTTGTACATTTACACAATGGAATACTATGAAGCAGAATGAAAGGAGCTCCTACCCTTCGCAACAGCATGGATGGAACTGGAGGGCATTATGCTAAGTGAAATAATCCAGGCAGTGAAGACAAATACCATATGATCTCACCTATTGATATTTTCAGTAAGTTCTGGTAAGTTAATTTACATAAAATATTAGAAGGTAATTAAAGCATTTCTCCTTCCAGTGGCATAATGGACTTTTACAGACTAATGAAACTTTGTCAAAAGAATTCATTTCTGGGAGTAGAATGTACTTTTAAAACCCATTTTTTATTTTTAATTATTCAATTACATTATTATATTAGTTTCAGGTATATACTTCAGTAATTACACATTGCATAACGGAATAAGTGATCATCCCAATAAATCTTGCATCTATCTGATACATATCTAGTTATTAATCATTTTGAAAAAATGTTATCATTTTTACTTATTTAATTTTATTTTTTTAATTGCTGTTCTATTACAGTTGTCCCAATTTTCCCCCATTGCCCTCCTTGCTCCCCCCCACCATATTCCCTGTGCTGTACTTTACATCCCTATGACTATTCTGTAACAACCAATTTGTATTTCTTAATCTCTTCACCCTTTTTTGCCCATCCACTAATGCCCCCTGACTCCCATCTGGCAACCCTCAAAATGTTCTCTGTATCTGTGATTCTGTTTCTGTTCTGCTTGTTTGTTTATTTTGTTGTTTAGATTCAATTGCTGATAGGTGTGTATTTATTGCCAGTTTGTTGTTCTTTTATTTAGGCCATATTTCTTTGTCTCCTCATTTTGTCAGCCTCACTGTGTTTGTTTTTCTGTATTAAGTAGAGCTGCTATGTCTCTCAGGCTTAGTAGAGTGGCCTAATGTAGTAGGTGTCCTATATGGTCTAGTGGAACAGCAATCCCTATCACCCAAGGTGGGTAATCGAGGTGTGCTCACTCTAAGGGCTGTGTATACCCTGCAGTTGTAGTTGAGCCTTGATTGTTGTTGGCATGTCAATGGGTGGGATTTACCTAAGCCAATGAGCTGCAAGGACTGGCTGAACATCTGACCACCAGTTTACTACCACCATGGAGAAACAGCTTTGAAGGGGCCCACTCTGCAGAGGACTTACTTCAGTAGGGCCCTGGTGCCTAGTGAGTCTGTCCCTTGAGTGTGACACTTGTGAAGGTAGTTGGGTAGTGGTGCTGTCTAATACGTGTGCTGGCACTGGGGCCCCCGGGAGATGCAGGCCATGGTCAGCCACTGTCTGTGTTGTTCCCAGGCCCATGGGCATAAAATGCAGAGTGATCTGTAGATGGCTGCTACTTATGCTGTGCTAGGAGGTGCCCAAGCAAAACCAAGCTGTGAAAAAAGACTGCTGCTGCTAGGGCTGGGTCTATGGCCACTTAGCCAGATGTATGGGGCTTGCTAAGGCCAGATGATGCTTGTTTGAGAGAATTTAGAAAAATCTAAAGCATGATCCAAGACAGGTGATGTATTAACAATCCACTGGAGACAGCTTGGGTGGGCCTGAAAGTTGAGTGGGGCAAGTCTTCAGGGAATTGCCAAGATAGGGCATACATTATGAGCCAGGTTGATGGAGTTTCAGATATGGCACTCACCTGCTGGCTCTGTGAGGTGAGGGCTCAGCAAAGAAAGATGGCCTCTGCTAGGAGTTCTGTTTGGCAGAAAACTGCCCTCCCCAGCTCTCCCCCTGATGTCAGACAATTCAGTTCCTCCCTGTATGTCTCCTGTGCTTTTCAAGTTGTTGCCCCAAAGCTGAATCTCAAGGGACTGAATCTGAGTAAGTACATGAGCAGGCCCTTTAAGAGGAAATACCTGGTACTCAGTTTCCATGTTCCTCAGCCTCAATCCCTGTTGGATTTTATAGCCAGAAGTTATGGGAACTTCTCTTCCTAACACAGGAACCCTTGGCTGGGGGGCTTGGTGTGATTGTTTTGTAGTTTACTTGCAATTTTGATGTGGTTGTTTGAGAAGGTGAGTACGATATGGACACATGCCACCATCTTCTAGAATGTACTTTAGAAAGACTGGCTAGTTGGAGCAGGGAGAGCAAAAAGTTTTATGATGAGATTTCATTCCTCAAACTTCTTAGATCACTTTATTTGTAAGGCTTGCCTTTCACTAATTCAAAGTTGGATTGTCAAACATTTATAGATCATCTAAAATATGACGTGTACAGAGTATCTGTAGCATACAGCCATACCCTTATGTACATACATGAAAAAAAGTAACTCAGAAACAGTGTGACAGAGATGTGGCTCAGGTTTAGAGGGTATGAAACACATAGTTATGCCATATAGAGTTAGAAGAAGATTCTTAAGAGACTACACCAAAAGTTGATTTAAAAAGGCAAACAGAAATTACTGCAAAGAGTAGAAAGGTTATGCAAGGGATGAGTCAATACAGCGAAAGCAGAGATACGAAAGTCTGAAAGACATGCTACCTTTCAGGAGCTACAAGTAGTTTGGTATTACTGAAATATAAAATGCAATACAGAGAGTTGCTAGAGATGATATTACTTAGGAGTTTAAAAAAGTCACTGGCTATATTAAAAATCTTAAAATATAATCTTTTGCCTATTTTCTAATTGTGCCTCATGGTGACCTTTCCATCAACAGAATAGTGATTTTATTCTTGCTGCACCTCTTCTTTAACTGGAGCAGCTTGATTTCTCTTTATTGATACTTATTTACATTAAAACCTAATATTTTACTTTATCAAAGCTTTTTAAAGCTAAAACCAAAAATCCAAACTTATTCTATACCCAATAAGGAGCCAGTATATATTTTTTCTATACCAGAGGATTATCATGATCAGATTTAGGTTTTAAATGGATGTCTCTGGTAGTCCTTGTGGATTATGAATTGAAGGCCAAGACTAATGGTCAGGAAATCAATCAGCAGGTTGGGTCTAGAATATTAAATGATTCTCTGAGTGTCCAAAATTACAACAAAATGTTGGGGTTAATTTGCTGATTAGTTATTTGATTGTAACCCTACAATATCTCTTTTCCCTTTGTTTTATAAAGGATATGCTTCTAGTGAAGTCATAATTGAAGATAATTAATATACATATTAATGCAATATGTTTCTATTTTTATAGTTCTCACATTAATAAATTCCCCTAGTCAGTGACCATACTATGTGCTTGTTTTTGATTCCTATATTTTCCTTTACAGAGTTGTCTGGGTACTATGTGGTCCTATTTTGAAGGGCTTGATTTGTGATTTCCTGGGACAATGGCAGAAACTGGGTACATGTCTCCAGTATTTACCAGGCCAGCCCTGGAAAGTTCTTACCAGCCCTGACAGGTTCTTTGCCTAGCTCAGGGGTTCAAAACAGGAACTGAGAATAAGCCCCTATCACAGCTTCCTTTTTTGTCAGGTTTGTTAGTGTATCATTGAACAAAGGCAAGTTAAATAATTAAGTCCAGTCCTGGCTGGTGTAGCTCAAAGGACTGAGAACAGGCCTGCAATGCAAAGGGTCACTAGTTCAATTCCCAGTGAGGGCATATGCCTGGGTTTCGGGTCAGGTCCCTACTAGGGGGCGTCTGAGAAACCACACATTGATGTTTCTCTCCCTCTCTTTCTCTTTCCCTTCTCCTCTCTCTAAAATTAAATAAATAAAATATTTTTAAAAAATAAAATAATAATCAAGTCCAGATTCAAAGTAGAGGAAAAGATGCCAAGCTTTACAGGAAGAACAACAAAGTCATATTGCAGAGGGCATGTATTCAGAAATAAGAGGAATTTGTGGACAATTGTTTTTGCATCCTGCCACAGAGTATGTTTTGCCCACATATTTCATTTATAATTAATTACTTCTTTCCAAACTCTCAGATAATTTTTCTCTGTGTTTCTTGAGGGTACCTTAATAACCCTTGATATGCAGGCAGTAGTATTTAGTATGGAGTCATGGATACTCACAGACTTTTATTCTGACTTAAAATGGCTTGCCTTGATTTCTTCACATTTTTTTTCAGTCTCTGGTATGGCTTGACCGTAGCTACTCTTAAATCAAGGACCATCAATAGGCAAGGAGGAAAACTTATTCTTTTTGAAAATGACTACACGTTTAGATCGAATCTATAGCCTTGACTTCATCAAACACTATGCTCAAAATAATTGAAAAAGTTGTCTGAAACTATCAATTATAGTTATCATATTTGATTATTATTTTGATTTCTGTACTCACAATTGCAAGACGGCATTCATACAATCTCTTCCCCCTGCCCCAAAACCTCAAACTGGCTTTTTTACTAGGATCTTTGGGATCTTTGTGAACCACTCTGCTTTCAAATTATATTATCTTCTAAAAAAATCATCATCTAATTTTCTCCCCTTGCACTTAGCTTAATTTATGAATTGATGCATACATCTGTTAAGTGTTCATGGAATTAGTAACTCATTTAATGTTGTACCTACAAAAAAATCTTGGGTATAACAATCCAAAGTCTTAATTTTTTAATAAAGAAACTAAGGTTTCAGTAATTGACTTACTCAATGCCACAGAGATCCTTATGTAAGATGCACAACTCTAACTTGGCTTTATCATTTCCTTCTCCAGTGATTTCCCCCACAAAAAATAGGCATCCTCTTTTATTCTCAGTGGTATGTCTAGGAGTAATCTATGCTTCAAGAATGGTTTGTTGGGCCCTGGCTGGTGTAGCTTAGTGGATTAAGCGCGGGCCTGTGAACCAAGAGATCACGGTTCGATTCCCAGTCAGGGCACATGCCTGGGTTGCAGGCCAGTTCCCAGCAGGGAATG
>CM052540.1:62130098-62152864 GCA_028533065.1 Trachops cirrhosus | reverse complement strand
ACAGGAAGCAACCATACATTGATATTTCTCTCCCTCTCTCCTTCCCTTCCCCTCTGAAGATAAATAAATAAAATCTTTAAAAAAAAAAAAAAGAATGGTTTGTTGGTAGTATAGCACACACACACATACTAAGTTAGTCTCCCAATAACAAACTGTATTTTATATACTCTTGTTTTCCAGTAGAAGATATTTCCCAGGCATTTGATGCTTATTTTGTTCGTATCTTATAAAATTAGTCCTTGTTTTAAGCCACTTACTTTAAGACAGGCATTTAATCAGATAAGAAGTCTTGTAGGATTTCCTAAACCCCTATGAATTCTTGCATCTTTTAAGTATCTGAGTTTAGCTAAATAACAACAAATGAGACTTTCTGTACTCTATAGATATTAATTTCTATCTCAGGTAATAAAACCTCAAAGCGTCTGGTCTAATTCTTGTAAATTGGAAAAGTTATAATTGTTGGGAATTATTTTAAGAATATGTAGGTCACCTATCTTTCTAGATAGTCTGTGACTCATTTTTGAATCAAGCTCTACCAACTAAAATTTTGGACCACCTAGTCTTAGAGACCTTAGAACTTCTTTCAATAATTTGCATTTTAGTGAGATGTTAGATTTCTTGGACCATTACTTTAAGATGCCTTCTTATTGTACACTGTCAGGTGCTGTTCATTATCTTCTATGTGGCATAGAGCTCTTTTTGATGGGCTCCATAAAGAAAAATTATTTTAGAGCTAACTGCAGGAAAAAATGATATAGTTTCTTTGAATGACTAATCAGAAACATGTAGCTAAATATGCTTCCTTTTTCCACTCCAGCTTTCAGAAAAAATTAGAGCAAAATATATGACTCAGCTATATGATTTAAATAAGTTCTTAAGACCTGGTCAACTCTGTATTGTTCATCTCTTCCCAATTCATCCTATATTTCCTGATTTACATTTTTCTTTCCCCAAATTTGATACTCTACTTTTAGTTTTAATTCCTATAGGCTGTTCAAGTTCACTATATAATAGGGCAAAACTTGAAGTATAGATTAAAAAGATAATGAATGCATACATACATAAATGGATTTGTTTTGAGTAATTATTCTAGCCAAAGTATTACCTATGTCATTGTGCTATTTCTCCTTGAGTCTTGTAAAATACATATTAGTAGTTTAGACAAGGAAACTGGAGTTTAAAAGAGTTTAATGGCTGCCCCAGGTCAGATCAGTTTTTCAAAAAATCAACACTAAAACTCAGGGCTACTAATTACAATACAATTCTCTTTGTTTTTTTTCATGTTGTTAATAAAATTTGAATTAGACATAAAATCGATTCCTGAGATTGCATGCTTTCACTAACATAAATCCTCTGCATACCACTTTGAATAGAAGGTCTGGTCCATGGATTTCTGCTTTCTCTAAATTAAATTAGATAGATTAAAAAATTTAGATTTTTATTTATTTTTAGAGAGAGGGGAAGGGAAAGAGAAAGAGAGGGAAAAAACATCAATGTGTGGTTGCCTCTAATGTGGCCCCCACTAGGAACCTGGCCTGCAACCCAGGCATATTCCCTGACTGGGAATCAAACCACCGACCCTTTGGTTCACAGCCCAGGTTCAATCCACTGAGCTACACCAGCCAGGGCAGATTTAAAAATTTATATGGCAATATGTCATACTATGTAAATATTATTCTGTAAATTCTATGGCCAAAGATGGTTTATGGTTTATGTTTCTCAATCTTCCAGTAGGAAATATGCTACAAAAAGTTTCTATTCTGAAAAGAAAACACATTAAATTATTTTGTGATTTTGTGCAACTTGCTGATTTACTATTTAGTCTCTAATCTTTTATAAGAAAATGATATTTGTCTTAATTTAGTAATCTAGTTCTTGCTGATTAGTAATAATAATATGATGAAGATAGTAGTTACAGTTTTCTATGTACCAATAATTTATTATGCATTTTCTTTTTTGATAATTCCAAACTATCAATAGGCGTGATGGTTATCAAATGTTCTAAGAAACTCTCAAAAGAGCAAGGATTTGCATTTGCATGTGACTGACTCTAAGGTCCATATTCAATATACTACAACTACTGCTACCACTATTAATACCACCACCAAACATTACTTCAGGCTTACCTTATTTAGATGCTGTCTTAAAAGATTTACATGTGCCCTGGCTGGTGTAGCTCAGTGGATTGAGTGCAGGCTGCGAACCAAAGCATCGCAGGTTCGATTTCTAGTCAGGGCACATGCCTGGGTTGCAGGCCAAGTCCCCAGTGGGGACCACATGAGAGGCAACCACACATTGATGTTTCTCTCTCTCTCCTTCTCACTCCCCTCCCCTCTCTAAAAATAAATAAATAAAATCTTAAAAAAAAAGATTTACATGCATTATGTATATTAACATTTAATCTGAACACAATCTGAGATGTATCCCCACTTTACAGAAACTAAAGTCTTATAATTTAATTAACTTGTGCATTATTACAACTATTCAATCACACAACCCATATTCTGTATCAGGCAATCTAATTTGGAAGATAAACACTTATCTACCATGTTAAATTCTCCCTCTATTGCCATTATTGCTTCTATAGATTAACAATTAGTTATGTTGTGATTGATTTCCAGAAATTTGCATGTTCTCATTTCATGATATGGAACCTATTTAAATTTCATCTGATATATTTACCTCCAAATACTTTATTTTTTGTTTTCTAGTGGTCATGACAACTTTATTTGTAAATATTGCAAAAATCTAATGGTACAAAGGCCTGGAGGAAAGAACTTGAAGAAGCTGTATAGCTTCTTGTATACTTTGTTAATAGAAAAGCACTCTCTGTGTGATTTATTTTGCTGCATTTTAAAGGTCACACTTCATGTTTGGCAAAAGGTAGGTTTCCAGTGAATATTCAAGCTTCACATTTAAAAAAGTGTTTCCTAGGCAGCAAATACACAAAACACTGTTGGAAGTTGACTGGCTGTCATTTAAATACCCCAAACTTTGATGTGAAAAAAAATAGGTTAATTTGATAACCAAGAGCAAATTATATCAAACATGGCCTATGTAAAATTTCAAATGATTCATATGTTAGTAAAGATTTTGTAGCTTTTTAAGTAATTTTCTTTATATAAATTATAACTTAAGAAATTAAAATGTGTTACCTAAGATCAAATTATAATTCCTATTTTTTGTAACATCTGATCTCCTTTTATCCTGATTACAAAGAATTTAAATATGGAGAAAAGTGTGCAAATTGACTTAAAAGTTGAGCTGAAACCCAAAATGCAAAAATGATTATTAGAGTGATATCAATTATATAAACAAATATTGAAAAGAATACATGGAAGGAAATTATCTAAAACGTAAGTGGAGTTTTTCTAGATTGTAGGAATAAAGTTGATAGTTATTTGTTTTCTTTTTTATACTTTTCTGGTTCATTCACTTTTTCTGCATAGGTATGTATTGTATTTATAATAAAAAAAAGTCAATATTTATTATTTTAGAAGAAATGTGCATTTCATAAGCTAAATTTTACCATTACAAGCTAAGAGTCTGCATGGCATATCTAGAATCAGATCCTTTAATATTTTAAATAAAGTGAAAATTGTATCTTGATCTCACATAGGAACATAATCATATAACTCTTCTGTATTTATTTTTAAATTAATATGTATTGGAAGGTATTTTAAGCATAAAAGTACAGGGGACAATGTACACCATATACCCACTTCCAAATTGTAATATATGTTAATATTTTGATATATTTACTTTATTATGATACATTGTAGATAGAAATGATGACCCTTACTTCCTATCCCCCATCTGCTTACCTCCTTATTTATTGTTTTTACTAGGGAGTACAAAGGCATACTTAACTTTCACAGTGTATTTAGAATAAAATTGTATCACTTCAATTGGTATGTAGTACTTAGCACCAAATAAATTTCCTCAATCTCTCTACATAATACTGTAATTATTTTATATGTTACTTCTACACATGTGGAAAACCCCATTAAATACATCTATTTATTTTATTTTCCACTGTCAAAAGTATTTCAAAGAACTGAAAATGAAAGCAGTTTATTAAATGTATATAGTTTTTTTGTTCTTGTTTTTTTCATTGTTGTTGAAGTACAGTTTTCTGTCTTTACTTATATAGTTTTTTTTATTCCATTGCTCTTCATTCCTCATTTTCCCAGTATCCTGGAATCAATTCCCCACCATCTAAAGATTTTCCTTGGTAATGGGTTTTGAACAGGTGCGATAGCTATGTGTTATCTTAGTCGTCTGTCACCAGAGAAAGTTATTTCACTTCAATTCCTGAAGGGTATTCCACTGGATATAGAGGGATTGTATGACAGTCCTTTTCTTTCAATACTTTAAAAATACTGTACTACTTTCTTTTAGTCTCCATGAGAAACCTGCTCTTATTTGAATCATAGTTCCTTTGTTGGCATTATGCCATTTTTCTGGATGCTTTGAGATTTATTTTTCTTTCAGTGTTTTGATAATGATGTGTCTAGGCATGAATTTCTTTGTGGTTATCCTGTTCAGAGTTCTCTCAGCCTACTGAATGTAGGTTTTGCCATACCAGGGAAGTTCTTGGCTATTATTTCTTCAAAAACTTTTTAGCAACATACTCTTTTTTATCTCCCTTTAAGGACGCTGCTGACACAAATTTTAGTCTATTATTATTGTTTGACAGTTCCCTTAGATTCTGTTCCATTTTCAAATATCATTATTTTTCTTTATTGTTCAGATTACTTTTTATTGTTCTATCTTCAAATTCATAGACTATCATCTTTATTTTGCTACTGAATCTTCCCTGTGAATTTTTTAAATTTTAGTTATTGTATTTTCTGTTGTTGGTAACTTTTCATTTGGTTCTTCTTTATATCTTCTATATTATTTCCAGTTATATTTTATTTTGATTTTGTTTTGAGAGTTTTCATGGTTGACCACTTAGCATTTTAAAAATAGCTGCTTTAATGTGTTTGTTAGGTAATTCCAACATATGTATCATCTTGTAATTGGCACCTGTTGATTATCTTGCTATACAAGTTGAAATTTTCATGATTCTTTGTCTGCTGAGGGATTCTGAATTGTGTCCAAAACATTTTGAATAATACATTATAAGACTTTGCATTCTGTTTAAATCCAATGGATAATGTTGATATTTTTTCAGGTACTTGACATGGTTATGTTCAGACCATAATTCCAACTGAACTCTGTGGGCTGCATTGTAAATCTAACTTTGGTTTTCACAAAATTTGTCCTGCTATTCAGATCAATCCCCTTGGTTTGCCACTCAGAGTTCAACCTGGGGACTGTGTGGAGACATATATATTAGCTCAGTTTTCCCATTTATATGCCAATTAGGACCAAATCTATGCATTTGCAGGTCAGGGATACTTTGAGTTTTCTGGCTTTGGGTCACTGGGTACATTTTATGTTGCTGTGAGAGGGGAAATATGAATGAAGGATAATGTGCTTGGTTTTGTGTAACAAGAAATCTAACAAGATAAATTCAGGTCATGAAAACATGAGAACATGAGCATGATACCAAAGTGGAAATACCCATTAAGCATTTTGAATTTAAAATTTGTTACTCAGGAAAAATCAAATGTTACTCCTAACCTCAAGGAAGCTAGATTTCCAGAAGTGTAAAGAAGAATATTTTATACCCAGTCTTCCATGTTAAAACCTGTGATTTGCAGCAAATATTTCCATATGTACTTCAAGTGACCAATTTATAAATTGCAGCACTAATGTATTTCCACAGTCTCTTTTAAGTCTTAGTGAGAGGCCTAATATGCTTGCCAATAATAATTAATACATGTTCCTTTGACTTACCACCCTTTGGAGAAAGGAAATATCCTGTACTGTTACAACTATGTTACCGCTATGCTTTTGAACCAAATGATGCATATCTTTGTAAAGGCTGGAGGAGTTACTGATTATGAGTCTCAAGGGCCCTTGTTCAAATTTCGCTTCTTTGAAGTATGGAACATACACACACATGGCAGGCACAGTGATTGAATGGAGACCCTGCTGAGTGATTAAGTCTCTGCTTGATGTGTCTCAACCATTTGGCAGAAACTATTCTTCTTTTCCTTCATAAGCTTAAATTTGTCCCATTTGGAAAACAAATGGTAGACCTCTCTCAACACAGAAAATCATCCAGTCATGCTAACTGGCAACCTAATAAAAATCATACAAGGATGTGAATCAATTTACTATATGAAATTTCAGTTAGAATCATTGAATGCTTATCTCATCTTTAAAGAATATGTTTAAAAAATTGAATATCAAGGAATAATAAGTAGGCTAGATAATAACACCTAATATTTTTTAATAATGAAAACTCTCAAAGTCTAATATATCTTATTTGGTCTTACACATTTCTGTATGGAAGTTAGGAAAGCCATCCTCCACAGTGGTGCAAAAAGTACTTTTTGAAATACAAATCTAATTATATTTACCCTTTGCCCATATGAATTTAATAGTATCTCTAGAAAGTGTGCTGGATAAAACCTATGTTATTTTGTATGGTATATAATATTTCTAGTCAAAGATCAATATTACCATCTGTAGGTTTATTAGAAATGCAGAATATCAGGCTCTTCCTGCAAATAATCTAATCATCTTCATGAAACTTTGGGTAACACATGCACATTAAATTTTTTTTATTTTTTAAAACATTGTTGTTCACTTACAGTTGTTCCCTGTTGCCCCCGTTGCTCACCGCATCCCATCACTCCCCTGCTCCCACAGTCAATCCCCTCCATTTTCCATGCCCATGAATCCTCTATTTGTATTCCTTTGCTTGCCCTTTCTCCTTCTTTCCTCCTTATCCCTCTCCCCTCTCTGGTCACTGTCAGTTTGTTCTTTAGTTCCAAGTCTCTGATTCTATTTTGCTCATTTGTTTGTTTTGTTGATTAGGTTTGAGAAACGCTGTAATTTAGGACTCCTTATAACCTTTACCCAATCTGACACTTCTTGCCTGATATCTAACTTTCTTTCTTTATATTTCTTAGCCAAAACTGAGTGTTCTAAAGTGCATCCTCAATAATCCCATCTTTCTCTGAACTCTCCTTTTTCTATGCCTATGTCTTATTATTTGATTCTTTATCATTTGACAATCTCCTACACCTAACGCCAAGCTCAAATATCCCCTCACCCTCCTCTGAAAGAACAATTTTCTTCAGTTTGTATATTGCTCTAGCACTCCTTCTCTACCTCTACTAATTGCATAGTATTGTACTTACGCACAAAGGAGGCAGTATGGTGTGGTGTTTAAGAGTGAAGCTTTGATTAATTCTTTTACTTTTTTCATGCGACCCCACAACTCCGCAACCCATTCTTTTCTCTGACAGCTGTCAGTCTGTTCTCTGCCTCTATGAGTCTGCTTCTATTTTGTTTTTCAGTTTGTACATTAGATTCCACACATGAGTGAAATCATAGTGTACTTGTCTTTCTCTGTCTGGCTTATTTCACTTAGCATAATGCTCTCCAGATCCATCCAAGTTGTTGCAAAGAATAAATTTTCCTTCTTTTTAATTTCTGGTTAATATTCCATTGTGTAAATGTACCACAGTTTTTTTCATCTACTCATCTGCTGATGTATGCTTGAGCTGCTTCCACAGCTTGGCTATTATAAATAATGCTGCAATGAACATAGGGGTGCTTATATATGCCAGAAACTTTAAAAATAGACTTATTTATTTCATTATGTTTTCATTTCATGGATTTTTTGTGTACATTTAATTTTGTTGTAAAATTATGCAAAATATTTATTTCATTCCAGAGTCAAATTTACAAGTCGATTAAACTCAGAGAAATTAAACTTCAAGCCCAAGTATGCTTTCCCCTTGATATGTAACTGTTTTCTCCCCCAGAAGAAATCATTCTTGTTTTGCTTTTTTATTCTACAAAAAATGTGGATTTTTCACTTTTTTAGATAAATAGTAGTTTATTATATACATTGTACATCTTTTTTTGTGCAATGGGCAGGGATTTAACTGATATGGGAATTATATGAAATAGTGTACAGATAATGTCCAACCTAATTAGCATATAATAGCTATTCAGTGACTATCAGTAAAACTTGAATATGGAGGGAGAATTTATGTCTATTTTTGACATGATAAACTGGAATAGATAAATAGTAACTTTGTCCTCATATCTGGCATGTAGTCTTGGCAAGCTTGACAAGGGCTACAAAGTAGAGCCTCACCTGATAAAATAAAAATTCTCAGGGAACCAATCAATCCAAGTGTAGATTTTACCAACTGTACAGAAGTAGATTAAAAGGATGAAAAACAATCTTCTAAATCTGGTTTCTATGGTACTTCCTCTGGCCAAATCATAACCTTTAACCTGGCAAACTATACTTATGAAAAGTCATCAGATGGGAGCTGATTTCTTGGCAATATGATGAATTTTTTTCTTATGTTCAGGTAGGTATGCTTCTATCCCACAGACATCACTGGCATTCCCTACTTCCCTTGGCAGTTGATTTTGTGTTATAACATCTATATTTCTAACAGAGTGAAAGGAAGAAAAGAAGGCTATAAGGAAGAAAGAAAAGGGAGGGGGAGGGAAGTGGGAGGATGGGATCATAGGAAGATACGTGGAAAGGAGGCAAGGAAAAATTTATTTATTGCTTGCATGAGCAATACATCTCATTCATTTACAAATTGGCCCAATAATCAATTTATAAATGAATCATGTGGCCTTATTCTGAGTCAGGAACTAAATCAAATATTAGAGATACAAAAGGGAATGAGACAGAACGTCCCCACCCTCAAATTGTTCATTTTCTAGTAGTGACCACACACATTAAACAGAATAAACAGATTATGTAACTATCCCTTCCAAAACACTATTGGGACTTGTTACAATAATCCAAATACAATGCATTATTACAATGGCTTTAAGGCTCTACTTTATTTGACCCTTGCATAAATCTCTGACATCATCGCTTAATATTCTCTTATTCCCTTCACTCTAAACACACTGGTCTTGCAGACTCAAACACATCAATCTCTCATTTCCACTTCAGGGCCTTTGCACTTGCCCAATTCCTCTTCCTTGCATGCTTTTTTCCTAGATCTTTACATATAACACTTCTGCACTTCTGGGCTGAGCATAATGATGCACCCCATCCCAAAATGTGTCCAAGTCCTAATCCCTGGATCCTGTGAATATGTTACCACACATGGAAAAATGGGATTTGAAGATGTTATTAAGATTAAGGACTGAGATAGAGAGTTTATCAGAGAAATATATAATGATAGAAGAAGATCAGAGAAATGTGATATTATAAGACATGACCTCTTGGTTTTGAAGATGGGAGGTGTCCATGTGTCAGAAAATGTGGTCAGCCTCTGGTATCAAGAAAATATAAGGAAACTAACCCTACTCTGGGGCTTTCAAAGTAATGAAGCTATGATAACACCTGATTTTAGCCTAATGAAACCCATGTCAGACTTTTGATCTAGAGAACTATAAGAATAATTCCACATTGTTTTAAGTCACTAAACTTTTGGTAATGTGTTATAACAGCAATCAAAAACTAACACAACTTTATTTAGGTTTCTAAATATCATTACCTCTTTTAGTAGTCCTTTTGTAATATATCTGCCTACAATAATTTCTGTCCATTACTCTCTATCAACATGCCCTGTTCATTTTTCTTCTTAACAATTAGCACTACCTGAGATTTATATTGTCTGCTTATTGTTTTCCTCTCTCCAACAAAGAAGATAAATTCCATAGAGGCACTGGCTTTGTTTAGTATTCTAGATGCCACCCACTACCTAATGTCTGGCACATGCTAAGTGGCACTCAAAAATCATTTACTGATGAATGAATGAGTTGCAGTTCTCTAAGATGAATATAAGGTGCTCTAAAGGCATATAACAAGAGGAACCACCTAATCTGGGAGTTCCTGAATAGTGTTTTGGAATCAGTAAATTTTAAACTGCATTAGGTATTTTAATTATATATATATTTAATTATTTATCAGTGTCAGTGTTAAATAAAAAAGGAAAAAAATACTCTTCATTTAGACAAGCACTGTTATTTATTTAGTTTTTCTTGAAAATAACACCAAAGGTATGTGTTTGGGAAGTTTTTTAAGGAAAAATTCCAAGTGTTCTTAACATAAAAATGTCAAACTAGGGCTGCTAAAGCAAGACTGAAAATAGAAAGAGGCTCTAAAAGCTAGCTGTTTAATAGTTTTCTGGACCAGTTTTCAATAAGTTGAATGTTTTCCCCAAAAATGTGTTTGGGATTGCTGTGACCTGATTTTGGATCCTGCTGGGACATGTGTGTTGAGTTGTTATTTTTGCCATATTTTGTTGTTTTTGTTCAAGTACAGTTGCCTCCATTTTCCCACCACCACTTTCCCCTGCCCCACCCACCCCCACCTCCCACCTTCAGTGTTTTCTTCCATCACAATGCCCATCACCATGTCACTGATGGGCTAAATGCTGGGCTCTGCATATGAGTAACCATTAAGTCTTTCCTTCTCCACCTCCTCATTGCTGCTACCCTTGCTCTTTTCCTATTTTCTATTTACTATAATTTCTATGCTCCATATTAGGTAGTTGCTTGTTAATTCTGCCAGAAGGGAGCTTGCTGTCTATTTTTACCATACATGACAGTCATTAGCAAGATTAACTGCTTTGTATTGACTTGATACTGTTTTGTTTATCATGAGCTTTAATTTATGTTCTTTGATGGCACCATGTGGCTGTTCTTGGGCCTGTGCTATTTTTATTCACATACAAAACAAAAAGTCATTTTAAAAATACAAAAAAAATTCTCTCAAATGAGTATCACATGCAACCATTTCAAAGGCATTTGGGGTGTTGCAAGCTTTTATAATCGTGATGCACTTACTTGGATGTTTTTATAGCAAGTTTTTAATAATTATTTATTTTATTACTTTTGAAATATCTAGAAAAAGGTTTTTATCTTTAAACCATCAAGTAATAAGAACATTAACATAGTCTATTAACTATTACATTTTAGTAGATGGATAGACTCTGAAATATCCTCACAGTTGAACATCTTGAGTGTTCAGCTAATTCTTGGGACTTGAGCAAATACACATATCATGAAAATAAAATCTAAATTTAAAGATCTTATAAAAGGAAAATATAATTTTCTATATGATATGACCTGACACTATTCTTCACACAATATAGGTAAAGCAATTCCATTAAAACTAAGTGTGATGTAATACTTCTGCCCTCCAATGACTGACCATCTTGCTCAGAGTAACAGCCTGCATGATTGTGAATGGCATGTGCCCCAACCACATATTTATCTTGCCCTTACATATATACCCTTGTTTCTTACCACTTATTGAGACCCTTACCCCAACCCCACTGGACTCAGGTATTTGAGCACACTAAGCTAGATCTCATGTTAGGGTATATAGATTTTCTGTTCTTGCTATGTAGAACATTTTTTACATAGATATTTTCCCAACTCTAATGTATTTTATGTCTCTAATCAATGTTGCCTTATGTGAGAGATGTTCTCTATCAATTTTACATGAAATAAGTACATCACCCCATCATGTTTATCTCATGCTGATACAAGTTTTCTTTTAAATCATCATTTGAGGTATCATTCACATAAAATAAAATACATAACTTTAATTGTATAGTTTTATAAATTTTTATTAATGCAAAGAATCATTTAAATATCACTATAATCAAAATATCAAACATTTCATCACTTCTTAGAGAGTTTCTGTCTGACACAAGGCATTCTAAACCCCACCTTAATACCAGGCCTACTGATCTACTTGTTGCCAGTATGAATACTTTTTTCCAGTTCTACAAATGCATATTAATGAACTCATACAGTCCATTAATGGACTCATAATAGACTCAAATGCATATTAATTGCTCTTTTGCATCTGGCTTCTATCACTCAACATGTTATTGAAATTCATCTATGTTTTTCTCTATACCAGTACTTTGTTCTTCTTACTGCTAAATAAATTCAATTGTATGGATAAACCACAATTTGTTTATTCGCTCACCTATTGATGGGCATTTGGATTATTTTGAAATTTTCATTATTATAAATAATACTACTATTAACATTTGTGCACAGATCTTTCTATGGACATATATTATTCTTTCTAATGGGTTAGTATGTAAAAGTTGAATTGATCAGTCCTATGATGATTATATATTTCACTATTATTTAATTATTTATTGTGAGGTAATTGTAGATTCACATACAAGTGTAAGAAATAACACACAGATATGCCATGTACACTTTAGTCAGCTTCTCCCAATAGTAACTACAGTACAATATTACAACCAGGAAATTGAAATGGATATAATCCATCAATTTTGTTCAGATTTTGCCATCTTTATATGTAGGCATGGGTGTGTGCCTGTGTGTAGTTTTATGTACTATTACCGCACACTTAGGTTTGTGTTTCTTCCTCTATCTTCAAAACACAAAACAGTTTCATCATTACCAGAATTCCTTCTGCTACCCTTGTATAGCCACAGCCACCTCCCTACCCTAATTTCAACCCTTATCTGACCCCTGGAAATCACTAATCTGTTCTCTGTCTGAATAATTTTGTCATTCAAGAATGTTATATGTATATAAAATCTTACAGATATAACCTATTGCAATCTTTTCCTCTTTGTATATATAATTCTTTTAAGATTCATCTAAGTTTTTCCTTATGACACTAGTTTTTTCTGTTTATTGCTATTTTATATTCCATATGGATGTACCACTGTTGTTTCCAGTTTGTTTCTATTATGGATAGAACTGTTATGAATGTTTTTGTGTGAATATAGTTTTCTTTTCTCTGGGATCAATGCCCAAGAGAGCAATTGCTATGTTGTGTGGTAATTGAGTGTTCAGTTTTGTAAGAAATGTCAATTTGTTTTCCAGAGTGGTCTTACCATTTTGCATTCCCACAAGAAGTATATAAGTGATCCAATTTCTTCATGTCCTCTCCAGCACTTCAAAAAAAATTAGCCATTTGGATAGGTATGAAAAAGTATTCTATTGTGGTTTTATTTTGTACTGGGCTAATGGTAATGTTGAACATCTCTTCATGTGCCTATTTGTCATCTGCACATCTTCTTCAATGAAATGTCTGAACATAACTTTTTTATGTTTTCCATTTGAAGTATTATTTTACTGTTGCATTTTCAGAGTTCTTTATATATTCTAGGCACCATTCCTGCTTTGAACATTTTTGCAAATGTTTTCTGCAGTCTATGCTTATTCTTTTAATCTTCTTAAAAGGGTTTTTTGTGGAGCAAATATTTAAAATTTTGATGATACTGAATTTATCATTTTTTCCATTTATGGGTATGCTTTAGGTAACAAGTTTCAAGAGCTCTTTTCCCATTCCTAGAACCTGAAGATTTTTCTAAAAGTTTTATAATTTATGAGAATATATATGTGTGTGCACATATATGTATATACATATATTCCCATAAAATTATATATATACACATATATGTATGAATATATATATAATTCTGAGCAGACTTTTAATAAGTTTTGAGAATTAGGTCAAAGATTTCTTTTATTTTCTCTTCTTTCTTTCCTTTTCTTCCAACTTTGTTCCTCTCCTTCAATGTTGTGTTGGTATTCCAGGTCTTTCAGCTCTCCACATAAACTAGAATCAGTTTATTGATATCCATAAAATAACTTATTGGGATTGCATTGAATCTATAGATCAGTTTGAGAAGAACTTGCATCTTAACAATATTGAGTCTTCCTAATCAGGAACATGGAATATCTCTCTCTTTATTTAGTTCTTTGATTTCATTCATCAGAGTTTTGTAATTTTACTCATGTAGAGCTTATGCATATTCTGTCAGATTTACACCCAAGCGTTTTATTTTTTGGATGCTAATATAAATTGTATTGTATTTTTAATTTCAAATTCTACATTTTTATTGTTAGTATATAGGAAAGCAATTAACCTTTTTATATATTGTGATCTTATTATTCCAGCAGAGGTCTTTTGGGGGGGTCAAATTTTTGGATTTTCTACATAGACGATTATACCATCTGTGAGCAAAGTAAGTTTTATTTCTTTCTTCCCAATTCATGTACCTTTTATTTCCTCTATTGCCTTACTGACTTAATGAATGATTTCAGTATGATGTTGAAAAATAATTGTGAGAAGTGACATCCTTGCCTTGTATTTGATTAGTGAGAAACTTTGTTTCTCAGTATTATAAGGTTAGCTACAGTTTTTTTGTAGACAATCATCACCATGTTAAGAAAATTTCCCTCAATTACTAGTTTACTGAGAGTTTTTATTATAAATGGATGTTAGCACTATTATCTTCTTAGATTATTGTTTTGCCTCCCAAGTGGTGTTTGTACCTCCCTTGAACCTTTGTAACCTATTTTTAAAATTTTATTTTCAATTACAGCTGACAGTCAATATTATTTTATATTAGTTTTAGGTGTACAGCATAGTGATTAGACAATTATATAATTTACAGAGTGATTCCCACCCCCAATAATTCAGTGTGTATTTGGTACCCTACATAATTATTACACCACATAACCTATTTTTAAAACAAGTGCAGAGTGGTACTGGTAAAACACTTACCTCAAAACCTATCATTCAATACCTGCAATAAGTTCCTGTCCCACTTGTATTAAAACCCAAAGAACTTATAATGACCTTTCCTGTAAAAATTTAATCTCATCTCTTTTTACTCTCTTTTTAGTACATTCTAATCTAGCATCACTGATACGCTACCTGTCCTTCAAACGTCCCATCCATTCTATTTATTCATGGATTTTGCTCTCAGTGTTCCCTATGTGTGGAATGGCTTTTAGGAAATATCCATTTGGCTTACTTCCCCATTTACTTAAGATTTTTTTGATATTTAACTAATATTTATTTTAAATGCAAATATTTATGGTAAAATTTGAAAATCTGCCATAATCCATTATGTTGCTTCAGATTTTTATTCAGAAGTCAACTTTTCATGAAGCATATCTGGCCACCCTCTTTAAGTATTCCAGTCCCATTCTTGATCTTTGCATACCTTGTCTCATATTTATTTTTTCTCCTTAGCAATTTTCATTATCTAATGCATGACATGTGCCAGTTATGTACTGACACAATAGTGCCACATAACAAATAATTACAAAGCCTCAATGGCATATAATAATGAATATTCATTTTTACTCATAAGCCTCTGGGTAGCCTGGATGGTTCTGCTGATTAGTACTGAGCTCAGCTATCTTGCCTAGGCACACTTATTATCTGGGGGGTCTACTGTTGGCTTGGATAGAAGCATCTTGGTCCAGAATGGCCTCTCGATTTGTTATCGTGGCAAAAGTAGCATTCAGAAAGTATAGAAATGTGGAAAAAATTTAAGCATAGGTTTGGGACACACACTTTTACTTCCATCATATTCTATTTTCAAAAACAAGTTTCAAAGGTATCCCAGATTCAAGGTTTGTACAAAACCACACTGCAAAGGGGATTGGATATAGTGAAATAATTAATTAAGGACAAAAGTCTCATCAATCCACAACACTACATGCTTACTTACATACTTTACTTACCAACGATCACTTTTATCAGAATATAAGCTCCAAATGGATGAGAATTTTGTCTGTTTTACTAAATGCTTTACCCAAAATGCCTGTCATTTTCCTGGTATATAACAGGAACTCAATAATTTCTTATTGAAATGGCTAAATGGAGATCCCCGTAATCAACTGCCCCGTAATATACCTTCACAGAGACTGTAACTTGCATTACAAGTACTGTTAAGTACTCTACCATTATTTTTTTAAGAATTACTAGCACCCAAAACAAAGACAAACATGTAAAGGGAACATGGTAAATGTGTTTAGGATTAATGAATGAATAATAAATGGCATAGATCGGAAATGAAAAGAAAGTAAAATCTCCTTCTAATGGTATTAGCTTGTGCTTTTAGATACACTTTTTGTGTTTTCCTCTGATTCAAATAACTTTTTGGAAATAGTGTTTCCAATACAGAATGGAGTTCATGGAATCTAAAAAAATTATGGCAGTCTTCAGGTACATGTGGCATATAAAGATAAGAAAGCAGCATCTGCATGAAACTATGAAGAAAATCTGTGAACATTAAGATGTGCTATGTATACCTAGTTGGGGAAATAAATTGTAACTACAGAAATTAAACTATAATTTGGGCTTCAGGATTATCCCTTGAGTTTCATTGTGATTAGCATAATTCACCCATAATTGTTTCTGGTGTTGCCAAACTGCCAGACAGAATAGTCTACAGGCTTGGTTTAAAACTAAGTCTCTTATAGACAAATGACATAGAGAGGTAAAAATCTCCTAGAGAGGTAAAAAAATCAAGGAAATCTTGATTTTCATGTTAAGGAAAGTAGTTTAGGAAAAGAAGCATTGTTTATACATAATTTATTTAATCAATATTTCTACACTTTTATATATACATAATTACATATGTATATATACCATACTTTAATGAAATATTTATTTTAAAATCTAAACTATTATTTAAGTGTATTATCTCAATGAATTACAACTTTGAGAAATATATCAAAATTTGAAAATAATAAAAGTATGCAACTGTGCTAATTTTCATGTCATTTAAAATGTGTTTATCAATCTAGATTTTCTTGTATTACATGAAAGGTATTTGAATATGCCTTAAAAATATTTAAAGGGGCTTAATTCTACTTTACTCTGAATGTTTTCTTGAATTTCTACACCTCCTTTTAGCCTCTATGTTAGCCCAGTGAAAAGGTCTGTGGTACAATTTATTGATCTCTTCATAAATCCAGTCAGTTTTTCCTACCATAATGAAGATAATAAATTAAACTTAAAGTTCAGTATTGGGGCACATTGTATTTCATTCTTTGTACTATTTGCATTAATTCCCATGTAAATGCTGATATATTTAAGTTTTATAAATCAACATTCTACATTATATGAAGGTAATTTATAGGTTTTCTCAATGCATTACAAAGTCAGTTTGTCAGGGTGGGGGAAAATGCCACAAGATTGAAAACACTATGGATGACTCCACTGGGGAATAATATTTAGAATAATTTTTATCCAATACCATAAAACTATCTCAGGGAGAGACTAAACAATTGGACATGTAAAGAGAACTACAGCATTTAAAACATTCTAAATAGTTTTAGATAGTTTTAACTGACTGTCAATGTTTACTTTAAAGATGTAAAAGGAGCATAAGGACTGAATATAAAAAGGGGTGAATCCATCAACTTCTCTGTGACAATGGCATAAACATGCAACCTGTTACTCGGGCCAATAGCTAAGTTCCCATTTCATGAGTTAGACATTTCAAGACAAAGCAGAAAGAGATGTGTTAAAGATTAGACTTGCAAATTTCAGAATACATAGTGTCAGTCTTGTGATGTTAAAAGATCCATTTAGAATAACTCACAGACAAACTGTAGCATATTACACAGTAGAATCATGAATATGCAATCAGCAAATGGTTCAGAAGCCTGATCACCATCTCTGTCAATTACAGCAGTCACTTTCTGTGATGGCACTGTGGCACTTTGACAGTGATTATACCTTTACATGAATGTATTGCAGATATTATGCTTCAGTTGTTTACAAATAGAACCATATCTTACTCTGTCACTGTAAGAACAGAGTGTTTTAAGTAAGGAAAATATTCCTCATTACGTCTTACATTAGAGTCACCCGTGCATGTCAGACTGGAATATCACTATGACATGACAGAAACGACCTTCTAAATCCCTTTTTATTATGCCTGAAAGTCAAGTGATGGGGAGCTTGGTCAAGAAACTGCATAAAAGATTCATTTTCAACATAGTGCCCATCACTCTAAAGGAGCAGTTGGGTCAAAAGAGAAAATAATATTCACACATGAAGAAAAATTCTAACACAGAGGTATTGCTATCAATCATGACAAAATTATCCAGATGGGGTATAGCTTCACTTGGTCTTTTGTCCTACCAAAAACTGGTTATTTATTTTTTTGTAGGTATCAACTTTATCTAAAAATTCAACTTCAGTTTGTTTTAGATAGCAATTTTCTTCAATGTTTATTTGTTAAAATTTCAGGTAAAAGTATCAGGGGAAATAATGATCATATAACTTTTCACTTTGCTTCTTAATTTTATCTATGTATTTATATAAGTCAAAGCTCAATATTTCAGGTTGCTACAGGGTGTGCAAACCATTTAGATAACTCTGAGTATCTGGGTTTTTTGCTATACACATAGATAATGCAGTTGAATGTTAAGACTTAATTATTTATAATTTTTCTACTTACATAAAGTTTTGTTGATTCAACACTTTGTTTTTCTCTAGATTCAGAAAATTTAGAAATTCATAGCTATAAGATACTTTAACTAAAATAAACTATAAAAATCATTCAAATTACTTTATTCTCACCACATTCCTGTACAAACATTTTCATATAAGAATGGAATTTGCTACAGGTCAAATAGCTGGGGAAAAAAACCAGACATTCAGATCAAAACTCCGGTTTCACAATCAAGTGTCATTTTTACCCAACCAGTCCTTTTTATATGTTTAATATAATGCTATAAAGGAATGGTTGCTAAGGGGAAGGGGAAAATGGGGAAAGTAAGCTATAGGACTGTGTCTTTCTGGTAAAACTAAAGCCTTAGATCTTAAACAATTGTGGAATGATCTATATCATGAAATTTTCCCTCACAATAATGGGATATTTCTTCCAGACAAAATGAACTAAAACCTGCAACAGGATATTAAACAAAACATCAGAAAAAACACAGTATATAGAATTTCTAAAATAAGTACTAGCATTTCAGCTCATCTTTTTTTATAAAATAACCTCCTCTAGGCTATAGAAAAGTTATATCATATAAAATAACCACTCAAAATAGTGCTCATTTGGAGAAATAGTTTCATGTCCAATGGGGAGAGAGGAAAAAATTACCAAGACTGCTTCAGATAAAAGACAATGTGAAAGTTGCTGCTCAAACATGAATGATGTAAAGAAAGAATTCTGCTTTATAGGTACAAAGGAGGAAAAATAAAAAAATACAGTATGCAAAAGGTAGACAACATGCTTACCTAAGAAAATATTTATGAATTAGGAGTGCCTCCTAATCACTTCAAAATATAGAATAATTTAGTAAGAATATTTAGTAGTATTTTATCAAACATGATATAAAAAGTACATTTATTGGCAGTTTCCTTTGCTGAACAGAAGCTTTCAGTAAGACAAAGACCCATTCACTTATTTTTGCCTTTATTTCTCTCGCCTTTGGGGTCAAACTCATAAAATCTCAAAGACCAATGTCCATGAGTTTAATACCTATATTCTCTTATGTAATTTATTGTTTCAGATCTTATAGATATTTGATCAATTTTGAATTTTTGTATTTGGGGACAAATTTGCAAACATCAGCTTTGACAAAGATATAATATCTAAAATATATAAAGAAGTCATAAAACTCAACAACAAATAAACAAAAAAATCCAATTAAAAATGGGCAGAGGACCTGAACAGACACTTCTCCCAAGAAGACATAAACATGGCCAACAGATATATGAAAAGATGCCCAACTTCACTAGCTATTAAGGAAATACAAATCAAAACTGCAATGGGGTACCACCTCACATATTTTAGATTACTATTATCAAGAAGACAAGTAATAATGAATGTTGGAGAGGTTGTGGAGAAAAATGAATGTTCGCACACTGCTGGTGGGAATGTAAACTAGTATGGCCATTATGGAAAACTATATGGACCTTGCCCAAAGAATTTAAAATAGAGCTACCTTATGACCCAGTAATCCCTCTCCTGGGTATCTACATGAAAAACTAGAAAACATTTATTTACAAAAACATATGTACTGCTATGTTCATTGTAGCATTATTCACAATGGCCAAGGCATGGAGACAATCAAAGTGTCCTTCAGTAGAGGATTGGATAAAGAAGATGTGGTACTTATATATTATGGAATACTATCCTGCTTTAACAAAAGATGAAATACTGTTATTTGTGACAACAGGAGGACCTTGAGAATATTTTGCCAAGTGAAATAAGTCAGACAGGAAAAGCTAAGAGCCATATGATTTCACTCATATGTGGGATATAAAACTGAAACTCATAGACACATTCAACAGTATGGTAGTTACCAGAGGAAAGGAATTAGGGGGTAGTAAAGGATAAAGGGGGTCAAATATATGGTGATGGAAGGAGAGTTGACTTTGGGTGGTGAACACACAATGCAATATACAGATGATGTATGAGAGATTTGTATGCTTGAATCCTATATAATCTTATTAACCAATGCCACCCCAATAAATTTAATTAAAATATATTTAATTGAGATTGAAAACTTGCAAAATCTTTGAGTGTCACCAAAGAACTATAATTCTACATTGACAAATAAATTAGAAACAATAATGTATAGTAGAGTCACTATTAAAATTGAAATCTTTTCAAAGAGGAAAAGATTGGGATAACTCTATCCAAAGTAGGCAAAAAGATTAAGTGATTTAGAAAGCACCTGATAATAAAGAACATAGGCTTAACAATGGGCATGGTAAATTCTACTGAGCATGTGTATTGTGTACCTGTTGCATTCAAAATGACCGAATGAGCAGAGCAACAAATCTGCATCAAATTTTTCATTAAGCTTGAACACTTATCCACAGAAACTATTTGGATGATTCAGAAGGCCTCAGCTATGGGCAACTGGTGATGGGTAGCTTCATCAGGGCAATGCACCTGCTCATGCATCATGTCCCATGCAGTTTTTTGGTGAAACACCAAATCATCCAGGTGCCTCAACCACCCCCACAGCCCAGCTTTGGTGCCCTGTGACTTCTAACTTTTCCTAAAACTAAAATCCCCATTGAGAGGGAAGAGATTTCAGACCATCAGTGAGATTCAGGAAAATATGATGGAGCAGCTGACAGCAATTGAGAGAACTATGTGAGGTCTCAAGGTGCCTATATTGAAGAGAACTGAAGAGTTATTGTGCTATGTACAATGTTTCTTGTGTCCTTATCTTCTTTAATAAATGTCTCTATTTTTTCATATTACATGGCTGGATACCTTTTGGACAGACTATATATATATATATATATATATATATATATATATATATATATATCTGAATATATGTAAAAGAAATCCCATTTCCACTTCTTGTATAACACTTTAGAATTTCTTTTTGCAATTATAAGAAAATGTGACTGTAAAAAAAGAAAAGAAATGTATATTTTTTCTACCCTTCTTTCTTTCTCAACACAAAAGCATACTAAACATTGTTCTATACCTTATTCCTTTGTAAAAATCAAAACATGTCTTTAAGCTCTTTTAAATGACTACATAAATCTTCCTCATTCTTTTTTATAACCTCACAATATTCCATGGTTTGGTTGTACCAAAGTTTATTTAACCAGTTTCTTGTTAACAAACACTAGAGTAATTCCTATAGTGCCATTACAAATGACATCAAGTGTAACTGCATACACACATCAAGTTCATTTCTGAATGTGCCTTAAAAAACAAGAACATGGATGGGCTTAAGAAAAACAATTGTACCTGAAGTACAAACTCATCAAGTGAAATGGAAGACATTCAAATATTTATGAAAAGTTTACCTAAATCTATAAATAGATTACAGTATACATGGAAAATGAAAAATGAGATGCACAACATCAAGATTTTATGTTTAAGCTACTGTTCAAAAGAAAGTAATCAACAAAAAGAATAAGATGGACTAGCATTAAAGTTACCATAGAAATTATCAATGGCAGATGACAAAGAAATATTTACCAGTGTTGCTTACAACATTGTATTTGAAATCCTGGCTAGTACAATAATCCCCCATCACCAAAAAAGTAAATAAATATTACTGATTGGGAAAGAAGAAATAAATCTTCCCTTGCAGATTGCATGTTTGTCTATGTAGTTAATAAATTAATTAACCCCAAAGTCCTAGAACTTATAAATGAGTACAATAAATTTATAGGACACAAGATCACTATTTTAAAAATAGCTGCTTTCCTATATACTAGCAATGAACAATTGGAATATAAAATATAAAAAATATATAATAGCAGAAAAAATATTTAGGTATATATTTAACAAAATATGTATAGTATCATCCTGTAAAACACTACAAAACATTGATGAAAGAAATTTAAAAATATCTATATAAATGGAGACAGTATCCATGTTCATGATTGAAAAATTCAGCAGTGTTAAAATATTAGTTATTCCCAACTTGATCCATAGATTCAATGCAATCTAGTTTTAAAAAAAGAAGCAAGCTATTCCATACATATTAGCAAACCAATTCTAAAGTTTGTATGAAAAGGTACCAGATTTCAAGACTCTAGAGCTACAGTAATCAAGACAATGTGGTGTTGTCAAAGAACAGAACAACCCAGGTGCCCATCAGTAAATGAATGGATCAAAAAACTTTGGTACATTTATACAATGGAATTCTATGCAGCTGAAAGAAAGAAGGAGCTCATACCCTTTGCAACAGCATGGATGGAGCTAGAAAGCATTATGCTAAGCGAAATAAGCCAGGCAATGAAAGACAAATACCATATGACCTCACCTTTAACAGGAACCTAAACAACAAAACAAAGAAACAAGTAAATTATAGCAAAGGACACTGAAATGGAGGACGGGATGTCAGTGACCAGAGGGGAGAGGGGAGGGAATTTCAGGGGAGAAGGGAAGGGTTTA
>CM052540.1:62097437-62129998 GCA_028533065.1 Trachops cirrhosus | reverse complement strand
ATGTGTGCTGGGGAGGGGGAGGGATGAACATTACAGACCTGACAACATTTCAAAAATTTACCTCAAAATGAATCATAAATGTAAATGTAAAACTTAAAAAGACTATAAAACTTGTAGAAGAACACATTTAAAAGCATCTAGGTGACCTTTTATTTGGTGATGTTTTAAAACACAACATAAAAAACATGACATATGAAAAACATTTATGTCAGACTTTATGAAAATTAAAATTTCTACTCTTGAAGGTACTGTTAAGAGAATGAAAAGAAAAGCTACAGCCTTGGACAAATATTTGGTAAATACAAATCTAATAAAACATTTTTATCCAAAATGTACAAAAAACACAAAACTAAATAATAAAACACCCAACTCAATTAAAAAATAAACAGAAGATCTAAACTGATACCTCACCAAGAAAGATACAAAGTTGACAAATAAGCATATGAAAAGATGCTCAACATTATTTCTTTAGGAAATTGCAAATTAAAACAACAATGAGATAACACTACACACCTATTAAAAACACTAAAGCTCGAAAAGCTGACATTTCCATTTCCTGGCAAGGATGCAGAGCAATAGGAACTCTTAATCATTATTGGTGGGAATGCCAAATAGTACAGCCACTTTGGGAGTTTATTAATTTCTTACAAAATTGAGCACAGTCTCAACTATATGATCCAGCAATGATGCTCATAGGTGTTTACACAACTGATGTAAAACTTACATCCCTACAAAAATCCAAATGTAAGAGTTTATAGCAGTTTTATTCATAATCACACAAATAATGAAGCAATCAACATATCATTCAATAGGTGAGGGGTAAACACACTCTGCTACATGCATACAATGGACTATCATTCAGAAATTTATAAAGTGACCTATCACACAGGAAAACATGTGAATGAATTTTTGTGGACTGTGCTAAGTAAAAGAAATCCATAAACAGAAGCTGCATAAGGGATGATTACAATGATGACATTCAGGAAATGGCAGAACTATATAGAAGCAAAGGATCCAAGAATATCAGGACTTAGATGGTGGGGGGATGGTTGCATAGGTGAATCACAGGGAAATTTAGGGTTGTGAAATTATTCTGCATGATACTATATATCTGTATAATATTTGTAATGCCTGTAATGACACTATGCATTTGTATAAACTCCATAGAATTTTATATCACAAAGAGTGAAATTTAATGTATGAAACTAAAAGAAAATCATTTAAAAGATTAGGCTCTTCCAAGAGGAAATGAACAATGTACAGGACAATCTATTTGTATTACAAATATATAAAACAAACTCACCTAACAGAGTGGGGGGGATAAGATATTTACTGTAAATAACTTTAGAAATTAGTGTAATTTATATTTTAAGAAAAGATGAGACCATATATGAGTTCTGTACTTTTGATTATAGATTGTTTCCTGGAGAGTATAGTTTAATGATTCTGATAACTGCACATAAATACATTATACTGAAATTGAACAATTAATGAAATGGATGGTGAAGGAAGAATGCTAAGTTTCTCATTATTGGAATGGGAGTTTTTACAAATAGACAAGGAGATTAAGTTTAAGTAATCCATGTGGTAAGGGATTACCATTGAAGATATCAAAATTAATTCATGTTTAGGTTATATAAATAAAGATGTGTAAATATGAGATATTTACATATCTACATATGTACATATTTACATATATATAGGCTTTTTTAGCTGAGAGGTCCCAAAAGTAATGCCACCCCGATAGCAATGAGCACAACTAGTATTCAGAACTTGGTTTCTAATACTGCTCAACAGAAAGCATGGGGACAAGGAAAGGAAGTATTATATTCTAAGACTCTTAATTATATGTGAGGAATTATATCTGCTTTCACATAAAAACTTGCCTAAGTTATTCTGCTGGATGGGTATGAGAAACATGGAGCTAGCTGAAACACACCAGCTGACAGCCAAACCACCTCAACAAATAGCCAGGCAACTCCAGATGAGTGAGCTGATTAAGCAAAGACAAAAAAAAAAAGCTGAATCTCTGACTTTCAAATTCACAGTCTAAATAATTATTGGGTCAGTAAGTTTTACAGCTTTCTATATAGCATTATTGAGATTAATGCATAACTCATATAGAAAAAAATGCAACTCTCTTTATTCCAAGATGATATATTTCTGTATATAGAAAATCCAAAGGAACCTACAAACTATTGTAACCCACAAATAGATTAAGAAAGTTGGCTGGATCCAAGGTAAAGATATAAAATGTAATTGTGTTTGTAGATACCAGCAACAAACATTTATAAATAAAATTTATCAATATTATTTATAATATTGTAAAAATACACATACTTACAAATGATTCTAATAAAAGATGTGTAAGGCTTCTATATGGAAAGTTACAAAATATTGTTTAGAGAAATTAAAGAATACTTAAATTATTGGAGAACTCAAGGAAGGTTCATTGTTATTAATTTGTCATATAAGCCAAAGTTGATATATAAATTCCATGCAGTTGCAATCAACAAGTTTTTGGTGTAGTTTGATGAAGTGGTCATGCAACTTAAGTGGAAATGTATAGATCCTAGGAAAGTTAAGTCAATATTAAAAAAATAAGACATTAAAGTTTTTACACTCTCAACTTTAAGACATTGTAAGATTACATTAATTAAGAAATTAGTTCATAATGTTAAACAAATAAATCAGTAGAAGAGAAAAGAACACAGAAATAGACTTCTGGCCAAGTCAGAGGTATAAGTAGATATCTTTTGCTTCCTCACATAACCAAAAGAAGGACAACAACAAATTTAAAAACAAAAAACAACCAAAACTGCCAGAAAATTGAACTGTATGGAGTCTAACAACCAAGGAGTTAAATTAGAAACATTCGTCCAGGCTGGTAGGAGGGGCAAAGACAAGCAGCTGGGGAGGAGAGAACATGTGGCAAAGGGACAGACTGGGTAGGGAAGGCAGTGACAAGCAGACCAGGTGATCCCACATTTGCTCGTGGATAAACCAGGAGGAACAACTAGGGAGCAAGATGTACTGTGCCACCCAGGGTTTCAGTGCTGGCAACTAAAGCCTCAAAACCTGTGGCTGTAAAAACCTGTAGGGTTTGTGGTGGTGGGAGAAACTCACAGCCTCACAGGAGAGTTCATTGGAGAGACCCATGGGATCCTAGAATGTATACAAACCCTCCCAAAAGGGCCCAATTTGCTTGAGGTAGTGGGGGAGATGACTGAAAGTGGGGCAAGAGCCAAGAAACTGGCATTGTTCCCTCTCTGATCCCTCCCCAACAGACAACACCACAACACAGCAACATCCGTTGCCCCACTCTGGTGAATAACTAAGGCTCTGTCCCTTACAATGTAACAGGAGTGCCCAGACAAAGAAATATGGCCCAAATGATAGAACAGATCAAAACTTCAGAAAAAGAACTAAGCAATGAGGAGATAATCAACCTTCAGGTACAGAGTTTGAAACACTGGTAAACAGGATGCTCACAGAAATGATTGAGTGTGGTCACAAAGTAGAGGAAGAAGTGCAATCTATACAAAGTGAAATAAAGAAAAATATACAGGGAACCAACAGTGAGAGGAGGGGAACTGGGAATCAAATTAATAATTTGGAAGAGAGGGAATAAATAAACATTCAACTGGAACCAAATGAAGAAATAAGAATTCAAAAAAACTAGGAGAGGCTTAGGAACCTCCAGGACAACTTTAAACATTCCAACATCCAAATCATAGGGGTGCCAGAAGGAGAATAGGATGAGCAAGAAATTGAAAACTTATTTGAAAAAATATTGAAGGAAAACTTTCCCATTCTGGCAAAGGAAATAGACTTCCAGAAGTCCAGCAAGCTCAGAAAGTCCCAAATAAATTAGACACAAGGGGGAACACTCCAAGACACATCATAATTAAATTACTCAAGATTAAAGATAGAGAGAGAATCTTAAAAGCAACAAGAGAAGAGGAGACAGTTACTTACAAAAGAGTCCCATAAGACTATGAGCTGACCTCTCAAAAGAAATACTGCATGCAAGAAGGGGCTGGAAAGAAGTATTTCAAAGTGATGAAAAGCATGGATTTACAGCCAAGATTACCCTATCCAGAAAGCTATCAATTAGAATGGAAGGGCAGATAAAGTGCTTCCCAGATAAGGTCAAGTTAAAGAAGTTCATCATCACCAAGCCCTTATTACATGAAATGTTAGAAGGGACTTATCTAAGAAAAAGAAGAAAATCAAAACTATGAACAATAAAATGACAAGAGACTCACAACTATCAACAATTGAACCTAAAAAACAAAATGAACTAAGTAAACAACTGGAACAGGAGCTGAATTACAGAAATGGAGTTCACATGGAGGGTTATCAATGGGGAAGAGTGGGGAAAAATGGAGGAAAAGGTACAGGGAATAATAAACATGATTGGTTGGTACAAAATAGACAGGGGGAGGATTTAAGAATAGTATAGGAAATGGAGAAGCCAAAGAATGTACATGTACAACCCATGGACATGTCTAAGAGGGGGGATGCTGGTGGGAGCCAGGGGCACAGGGCAGAGGGCAATACAAGGGAGATAAAATGGGATAATTGTAATAGTATAATCAATAAAATATACTTAAAAATAAAGAACACAGAAATATATCCACACACATACAGTCAGTAGATTTAGTTACCAGATTAATAGAGGAGAGGAAGGCCTTTTCTATGAGTAATGCTGGAATGACTGGTAAACCATATTGAAAAATTATGAACCTTGAGATTTATTTAATAATGTACTAAAAATTAATTTGAGTTTGATCTTAAAATAATAGGTTAAGCATATGAAAAAATCATTAATGTTAAAATGTACATCATAATCAAAAGTTAATTTGAGTTTTATCCTAGACCTATATCTAAAACTGAAACCATCAAACTTCAGGAAGCAAACAAATCATCATCTACATGTAAGCAAAGATTTCTTAAACAGAACAGAATAGCAACAGGAAATATAAAAGTGATAAACCAAATTTTATTAAAATTAAGAACTACTGTTACTTAAAATCATGATTAAAAAGTAAATAGGTAATCCACAGACTGGGAAAGAACTTCACAGGTATCTGAAAAAGGGTTTGCATAAAGAATGTATAGTATACTCCCACAAATCCATAAGGAAAAGACTAAGAACCCAATCTTAAAAATGATAGGCACTTCATAAGATAGGATAGTCAAATGACCAATGGGAATATGAAAAGGAACTCAATATCATTACTATCATTACTCACCAAAGAAATGCAAATTAAAACCAAACTGAGATTATAATTATACACCCACCAGAATGTTTAAATTAAAAATAATGTGAATATTCAGTGTCATTGAAGATGTGGGCAAAGATCAATCTTCATATATTGCTGGTTGGAGTAAACATTTTTACAATAATTTTTGAAAACACTTTGACTTATCTACTGAGATAAAATTTAGCTTACAGTGTGATATAGCAATTCCTCTCTGCTTGGTACATACTCAGATAAATCTGTTGATATGTCCACAAAAGTACATGTACACTAGTGTTAATAGTAGTTTTATTCACAGTAGCCAATACCTAGAAACAATTGAACATCCAACAAGCAGGAGAATAGATAAAGAAATTGTGGCATTTTCATACTAAGTGATACTGCACAATATTAAAAGGAAGATGCTGATATAAGCAATAATATAAATGAACCACTAAAACACTAGGTATGCAAAAGAAGCCAGACACAATAGAGTAAATACTTTATTATTCCATTTATATGCATTTAAAAAAGGGGAAGCCCTGGCTGGCGTAGCTCAGTGGATTGAGCGCAGGCTGCGAACCAAAGCTTCGCAGGTTTGATTCCGAGTCAGGGCACATGCCTGGGTTGTGGGCCAGGTCCCCAGTGGGGACCACATGAGAGGCAACCACACATTGATGTTTCTCTCTCTCTCCTTCTCCCTCCTTTCCCCTCTCTAAAAATAAATAAATAAATAAAATCTAAAAAAAATAAAAAAATAAAAATAAAAAAGGGGAAAAATAACCAAGTCCTATTTTATCATCTTGCCCCATTAGTAGCCCTGTAGAAGGCCCTGACCCTGGGTTCTCAGTCACTATTAGTATCCAGATTAACAACTATCCTCACGAAAAAATGGCAAGAAACCTTCAGTCAATTCACCACTCACAGGAGAACTTATACCTCTCCTCTACTCTTCCTATAGAGCCCTCCTTAAGTGGGTCTGTTGTTCCTAAATCCCGTGAGGCTGTGAAGCATGCAATTATACTTTTTGAGTTTAGTTAATTGTTTATCCTCTCACCTATCCCATCTTTAGAATTAAAGAAAATATCTTGAAGGGAAAATTGTCTCTGTTTGATTCCTGTAGTCAGCTCCCCAATTTGCTTACTCTTTGTGGGGTCATCTAAAGCTTCCTCTAGTTTTTCTGCCTTAAAGTAAGGGTCTTCTGATGACCTAGTCTGGCTTCAAAACCCATATCAGGTATTAGAGTGATCTCAAGGAGATGCCAATCCTCAATTTGCACCTTAAAATTCCTTCCTTCTCAGGAATTTTTACTCCTCCTCTAGTATTCATTGCTTCCACAGCTCAGCACTGCTTTTAAATATTTTGTATATATTGTCATTTATCAGGCTTTTCAAGTTCTTTTCTTTTTTTAATCCTCACCTGAGGATATGCTTATTGATTTTAGAGAGAGATAGGGAGAGATATAGAAACATCAATGTGAGAGAGAAACATCTATTGGTTGCCTGTCTTGTACTCACCCAGATGGGATAAAACCCACAACGTAGTTATGTGCCCAGAATGGAAATTGAACCTGAAACATTTTTGGTGTATGGGATGACACTCTTACCAGCCAAGCCACCTGACCAGGGCTCTAGTTATTTTCACTGGGAACACTGTTCTATTTTTCCTCCCATTAAGCCATTCCCACACTTAACAATACAAAAACTTTGAAAGCATTTGTTTTAAGACCAAAATCAGAACTATGCTTCCTATGGACACCTAAGCCTCCATAAAAAAGAGATACCTCTCTAGAGAGCTATGGAGGAGCTAGACTATACAGGAATGGCAACTTGCTATAAGTCATTTATAACTAGGATTCAGAGAGAATACCTTATTCCAAAAACAATTTGTTGAATTCATTTTGGTGAACTGAGTTTAAGGAACTGTTATAACAGTTTCCTGTAGTTAAAGATAGAAGATTACAAAGATTGATATTAAAAAGTCCAAGTGACATCTTGTAGCTTTATTACAAATACCACCTGATTGGATCATTTTCGGGGCCGTCTGTCTTCAATACTCATGTATACTGTATCTTAGACTGAAGTGGGAGAAAGTTAGGGAACTCTCAAAATGAAAACTAATTTCATAAATTACAGCAAAAAAAGAGCTGTTCGTGCCCCTTAGCAGTTTTTCTTTTAATTTCTGCAGACTCTTTTGTCTTAAACCTCTAAGCCTTTTGTTGTCGTGGTTGTACTCAAACCAGAACATTTTTCTTCAGTGCAAGTGCAGAAAAAGATACATGATGATATTTGTGCTGATTAGAGAAGAACATGCATGTACAGACAGCTCCTGCAAGATCATAGATTGTGGAAAACAGAATACATGAAAGCCCAAGAAATACAAAAACTAGAAATAAGTATTAACAAAAATTTATATCATTGCTGTATAATAAGCATATGAAAGAAATGTCTGATCCATTAACCTGATATCAGAAGTCCCGGTATGTAAAACTGTGGCCAAATGCCAAGTTTTAGATGAGTAGACATTATTGTGTCTCATCATCCATATTTGAAAGTATATCCAATAACTAACAATTTCTTAAGGACTTGTGTCATAAAATTTTTTATGCAGGTGTATCATTATTGTTTTATTTTAAAACATATCTTTTGTCCAATCCTATAAAACAGAACAGAGAAAAATACTACATAAACATATATATAGTTGCTTAAAATTTGAGTTATTTGATTCATTCATTCATTTATTGATTTATTCACTCAAAAATCATATATCACATATACATATGCACCTGGCATGGCAGAAACACTAAGAGGAAAAATAAAGGCTGTCTAACTAGAAGGAATTTATGTCATATGTTACAGTCACTGAAATGGATTTGTTTTGTTAATGAAATGGACTATAAGGAGAGTCTAGGATGCAAAAGTATAGTGAATTGTTTACCATCAAATATAAAAATTTTTTAAAAGAATAAAATTGACCTCATTTGTTTGTATGAATGGTTCACAATTATTGAGGTAGACTACTAATGAATTTAAATGAGATAGACAAGTACCAAGAATAAAACTAAATGAAAACTTTGCCCCAAAACACACACTCAGGAAACTGAAAAATATATAATTGATATTAAGTGACTATCTTTCTAGGACTTTTTTTGTGTGTAAGGATAAACAAATAGAGAGATGTATATGTAGATGATATTTTCACTGGCTATAAAAATTTGGGTTACACTTGTTTTCCTTTAAGAGTCTGTATGTTAACCCATTATCTGAAATATTTCTGTGGAGAAGTAGAAGGTAAAAGAGTAGACTTCTAATGACCCCATCCCATGTCAATTTGCTTTTCTTTCTGTATACCTGAAGAGTTAATTTTTAAAAAAATATTTCTTTAATGTCCAATAATATAAAGAGGAAAAATTTTGGTTTGCAATACTTAGGGTCAACATTTTCTGTATTGATTTTTTAACCTAAAAATCCAGTATATTATTATTTCTGGAAATATTGATTGTTTTTTAACTTTTGAAACCATAATTTTTATTCCATTTGTTTAAAACTCTAATCCCAGGATACACTTATCTAATATTAGAATATATCTTTTCATTAATTTCCCTGTAATTACTTGTGTTTTTAAATCTGTACTTGGTGAGGTTTATTAAAAAAACTTCCTATAATAATAATTTAACTTTTAGTTCCTTGATGTTGCTAATTAATTTTTAAGTTCTTTAATGATAATTTTTCCTAAAATTTGTTTCTTGAGGGAATCAATTCTTTATAATCTAATTATATATTTATATTAACTCCTTCTTCAGAAATAAGTTTTCTTAAATTATACTAATTCAAAGCACATGAAGTGTATTTTTTTTTAAGTTTTAACTTTAAAAGAAAAAATGTTTTTCTTTTTGTTAAGTTATATTTTCTTCTAAACCGGACTTTTTTTTTCTTACTATATAATGGCATATCCCTTTCTTCTTTTTTTAAAATTTTAGTCATTATTACACTTTAGCAATGTTCTTATTGATCAGTAGAATATTTCTATATTGACTATGCTATTTCTTTTCATCTTTGTCATGCTTGAGCAGCTATATTTTCTACTTTAGTGTGGGTACAATCTTGACTAATTTTCCACTGCATTTGAAGCCTGTTATTGTGTTCTTTGAATTTCAGTTTGAAGACAAGTATGGCTTTTACTTTTCCCTCTCCAGAGGGTATACAGATATGCTCATCTGAGAGCTGAGCTACTTTTGTGTGCACACTTTGAGTTCTAAGGTATTGTTAAATGTGCATCACTGCTCTTGGGGTAGCACAAGCCCTCTTATCCCATGTGGATGATAGGAGAAGATAGATAACTATCAATGTGTCTTTTCACTTGGACAAGGGGATGGGGAGGCACTGGATAGGATACTTCCACCTCTTGCAGAGTTTTGTATATTTCTCCCTCGTAACCATTCTCACCACTCCATAGTAAAACAAGGAGAGGTATTTTTTCTTTTTTACAAAAAGAAGGTCTATTATGTCTCTGAAGTTTTGGGATATTACTGAAAAGTTTCAAGATTTTTCACTCATCATTTCAACCAAAGCAAAAGAGTGAGACCTGTAAGCCAACAGTATTGTATCCTTTAGTTCTGCCCCCAAACCTAGGTCCTATTCCTTACCCAATTCTTTTTAAATTTAATTTAAAAAATTTTAAACATAGCTAATATACAATATCATATTTGTTTTAGGTGTACCACCCTGTGATTAGACATTCATATAACTTATGAGGTGATCACCCCAATAAATCTAATATCTATCTGACACCATGTGTGGTTTTTACAATATTATTGATTATGTTCCCTATACTACCAAAGTTTTGAGGACTTCTCTTCCTAGAACCAGAACCCTGGGCTGGGGGCTCTGGTGTGAGGATGGGATCCCTGCTTCCTCACTGGGGCTCTCTGCATCGGAGACATCACTCCAGATTTTTAGCTGTCACACTTTCGTGAGGGACTAGGCTGTTCCTATGTGTCCACTGCCCCTCCTACCAGGCTTGATATGGCTTCTTTATATCCTTGCTTGTAGAACTTCTGTCCAGTAAACTTCAGGTGGCTCTGGATGATGGTTGTTCTGTAGTTTAGTTGTAACATTGTTGTGATTGTGAGAGATTCGGAATACTACATTTACCTATGTTGCCATCTTGACCAAAAATCCCCTTGCCCAATTCTTAATTGCTGTTGCTAGAGAATGTTATTCTTTTCTTCTTACTTTGAGGAATTTGTTTTGTCAGCATTTTGGGAAGGGGGTCATTCTTGAAATCCTTTTGTGAATTCTTTTATTGAGGATGGTATAAGCAAAATAAATATTTTTAGAAAAAGATTAATGACATGCTATGGAAGTAAAAGGATGTATACATTATTAAATATTTATATTAAGAATAATTAAACAAAAGTAAAATGCTATAGAATGGCGTTCTCATATTAAGAAACCACAGAAGACTTTCAATTGAATTAGTCAGAGAACTTAGTCTCTGTGGTAGAATGATTTAGTCATCTTTCTATAATAATATCAATCTCCTTTTCTTTTGGAGAATAAGCTACAAACAATCATATATATAGAATGAATGAAAAAAATAAAGCTGCATAACAAAATTCCTGAACAAAGGCAGAATATGTTCATTTAATTTCCAAGCTATTATAGCACTGTGAGCATGTGGGGTACTGAACTAGCAAGTGAGATGTAAGAAATACTATGTTTGTGAGTTAGATTTGTATAAGGGCTACACAGAATAACTTTAAGAACAAAGAGCTATTATAAGGTTAATACATTTTTCATTTCTAATGTATTCTATGTCATCAAATTACATTAGAAAGGGAGAAATCTTTTTTATTAATTTTATTTTTTATTGTTGTTCAAGTACAGTTGTTTCCATTTTTCACCCCACCATGTCCCCCCGCCCCATCTCCACCTCCCACCCTCAAACGTTCCCCCTTTGGCTTTGTCCATGATACCTTTATACATGTTCCTTGATGACCCCCCCATTATCCCCTATTATCCCTCTCCCCCCTCCCTTCTGGTTACTGTCAGTTTGTTCTTTATTTCAATGTCTCTGGTTATATTTTGCTTTCTTGTTTGTTTTTTTGATTAGGTTACACTTATAGGTGAGATCATATGGTATTTGTCTTTCACTGCCTGGCTTACTTCACTTAACATAATGCTCTCCAATTCCATACATGCTGTCATGAAGGGTAGGAGTTCCTTCTTTTCTTCCTGCATAGTATTCCATTGGGTAAATGTACCATAGTTTTTTTTATCTACTCATTTACTAACAGGCACTTAGGTAGTTTCAGCACTTAGTTATTGTAAATAACACTGCTATGAACATTGAGGTGCATAGGTTCTTTTGAATTGGTGTTTCAGGATTCTTAGGGTATAGTCCCAGCAGTGCATCTTCTATTACACTATGGTAATAAGTTTAATGTGTTCAACCAAAGAACTTTGAGCCACAAGGCAGATAACTCAGATACTATTGATAATTGTTTTCATTTTGCAGATGGCCAATGACTTCCATAAACAGTTTAGCCAATATACATTCAGATTATATATATAGAGATATAGACATAGATGATATAAACATATATATATATATAGATAGATAGATATAGATATACACTAAATTACTTATATGATAATCAGAAGTTCCTAGTGCTCTTTTTGCTTTTGTTTTTCATTTTGGTTAGTTCATACCATTTCATTTCATTTCCCCAAATAATATGTATTTTCTACTAACATGTTCTTATATGGGTAGAAATATTTTATGTTCACTCATTAAAATATTATACTAGAAATACTGGAACTCCATTTTTTTCTTTTTTATTAAATTTATTGGAGTGACAGTGGTTAATAAAATCATACAGGTTTCAAGTGTACAGTTCTGCACACTGCATTGTGCACTCACCACCCAAAGTCAAGTCTCTTTCTGCCATGATGTATCCCCTCTTTTCCCTGTTCCACCTCCCCCATCCCCTTTTCCTTCTGGCAATTGCCATACTGTTGTACATATTTGTCTCTTTTTTTTGCTTAATCCCTTCACCTTTTTCACTTCGCTCCCCCTCATCCTCTCTCCCATCTGACAGCTGTCAGTCTGTTTTATGTATCTGTGAGTCTGTTTCCATTTCATTTTTTGGTTTATTTTATTCATTAGGCTCCCTATATATTAGTGAGATCATATGGCATTTGTCTTTCTCTGATTGGCTTATTCCATTTAGCATAATGTTCTCCAAGTCCATCCATGCTGTTGCAAAAGGTAAGTTTTCTTCCTTTCTTATGGCTGCATAGTATTCCATTGTGTAAATGTACCACGGCTTTTTTTAAAAAAAGTATTTATTGATTTTAGAGAGAAAGTAAAGGAGGGAGAAACATTGACTCATTGTTCCACTTATTTACCTATTCATTTGTTGACTCTTGTATGTGTCTTGACCAAGGAATTAATGCACAACCTTGATGCATCAGGATGACACTCTAACAAACCTAGCTACTTAGCCAGGTCACACAGCTTGTTTTTCCCCTACTCACTACTGATGGGTACTTGGGCTGCTTTCAGATCCTGGTTATTGTAAATAATGCTACAATGAACATAGGGGTGCATATATTCTTTCAAATTAGTGTTTTGGGTTGCTTCAGATATATTCCAAGAAATGGAATTTCTGGGTCCAAATCTTTTTAAACTAGAAAAATTGAGTGTAATGTGAAATAACATTTAAAATTTCAAAATGTTTTGCATATTGATTAATACATGCCAGAAAAACAGAATTGTTTTGGCTGAAAAAGTAAAATCATAGATATTTTGGACATTCCCCAAAATAAATGTCTTACTGCCTTTATCATGGGCAGAATAAAATGTGATCACATTTGCTTTGGAAAGGAAAATCTTCTCACTTGAGGAATTGTAATTTTTTTAAACCAGCTGGGTAATAAGCTGTTTTTTATCACTTCTAAAATCTTAATCATTACATTTTTCAGCAACTGTTTCTGAAACTGTACCCAAAAGATTCTATACATAGTAAATGGTTTCTATGTTCACAGTGGCACCAGTTGATTATGATGTAATATTCTTTTTCTTAGTGCCATGCTTTTGTTATGGTCATTTTAATAGTAATTGGTCCTTGGCATTAATTTTGCAAAATACTCAGTTTTAATGATTTTGTTGGGTTGATTTGGTTCAGATTTTCTTTTTTTGTCAGCAAGCCATTCACTCTATTACACTTTTTTTAAAAAGGAAAATGAAAATCAACAAAAACAATATTTAATATATAAACATTTCCTGTATTAGTCTCTTTATGGAGGTTAAATTTATATATAGTAAAATGTGTTGATCTTAGGTGTTCTTCTGTGATCTTAGGTGTTCATCAGTTTCAATGAATATATTCATTCTTATAACTAACTCTCAATCAAAACACATGACCAATGAAAGTTGTCTCATGCTATCTTCCAGCTGATATATCCCATGCACACACAGCCACTGTTCTGATTTTAATCTCTAAATTAGTTTTACTTATTTTTAAATTTCATATAAATGGAATCACAGAGAATGTATTCTATTCAGACCAGCTCTTTTACTCAACATAATACTCACCCTTGTTGTGTATATCAGCAATTTGTTCTTTATTTACTGCTGAGTAAGTATTTTTCTATCTATGAGCATTTGATTTTTTTCTAATTTTAGCTTGTAGGAAATTAGAATCCACCACCCCAAAATATACCATTTTAGAATTAGCATTCTTTTTGACCTGGAAGCAAATCAGAATCAATAACTATATAATGAAATCTTTCCAAAGCTTCCCTTATTTTATCAAAAGGAGAAAACTTCTGAGTAAGGCTGTTATAAATACCCTTTCCTGAGGAAGTTTTATGGCCATAGAAACAGAAAATTAGTTTCCTCTGAGATGGACTTGTACCAGCAAACCTTACTCTAGTAGTTCACTTCACAGTCTAAAACCCTTTGAAGTCTAAAATCCTTCCATTGTCTTGTCACTTCTCTGATGCTTTTATTAAGATGGTATGTAAGTCCCAAGTTCTAACCCCCCCTTTGAGTTACTCATCACTGAGATTTCTCTCATGCGATGTGTGCTACATGTTAAAAAAAAACTCTGTTTGCTCTTATTAATCTGTCTCTAGTAAGTCTAATTTCCAGGGCCTCAGCCAGTGACCCTAAGAGGAAAAGGAAAAAAGCAAAATTTTCCCTCCCCTACAGCCTATTTGGTTCAAAATAGCTATAAACATTTTTCAACAAACCTTTTAGGCATATATGTATTCCTTTCTCCTAGGTAAGTACAAAAATGTGACTCACAATCTAGGTGTATTGAGGAACTTTCAACAAGTTGTCCAAAGTGGTTGGTCTATTTTATGCTCCCACCAGCAATACAGAAGAGTCCCAGTTGTTCATCAGGAACATTTATAGCCATCAGCCTTTTGAATTTGGGCCATTCTAATTGGTAAGAGAAGATATCTCATGGTGAGGACTAAATTGCAATTCCTCGGTAACTATTATATTGAAGACATTTTCATGAATTTATTATAATCTGTATACTTTTGTATGTAAATTCTTATGCATATTATTTGTTTTTTTATTTATCATTGAATAGACAAATTATTTTTATATTCTGGCTACAAATCCTTAAAATATACATATAGTCCTGGCAGCGTGGCTCACTTGGTTGGAGCATAATCTCGTAAACAGAAAAGTCACAGGTTCAACACCCAGTCAGGACAAATAACATAGATTGCAGGTTCAGTCCTGGTTGGGGGGTGTACAAGAGGCAACTGATTGATGTTTTTCTCTTATATCAATGTTTCTATCCTTTGCTCTCTACCTCCTTTCTCTTCTCTCTAGAAATCAATAAGCATGCCTTCTGGTGAGGGTAAAAGTATATACAAATATATGTAAACAATGTTTCTCCAAATCTGTGTCTTGACTTTGCAATGTTTTAACAGTGTTTAAGGTTATGTTTTCCTTTAGAAACATTATAGTTTTAGCTTTTACATTTAGATAACCAGTTGTTCCATACTAGTTAAACTCTTTTCCTTGAATCATTCAATTACATTAGTCTCATGCCTATGCATAAAATCTTTGTTCTATTCTATTAATTATTTTGTCTATTCATAAGTCTATACTATACTGGCCTGCTTATTGTTGCTTTATACTTAGATTTAAAATTTAGGCAGTTAATATCTTCTTACTTTTAAAAAAATTTATGTTGGCTATTCAAGGTTGTTTGCATTTTTATATAAATTTTAGAAACAACTTCCACAATCATGTTAGGTTTTTGACTCAAATTTATTTGAACCTACTCAAATTTATTTGAATCAATTTTGTGATAAACAGATCTTTACAAAATTGTCTTCAATTCATAGTGTATATTTATCTGTTTGTTAGATATTTAACTTTACTTAATATTCTTTTATAGTTTTTATTGTATAGTTTTTGTAGAACTCATAATAATTTTATCTCCTAGTATGTTATGTTTGTGATGGTATGTTCTTCTATTTCATGTTCTAATTATTATTTTTCAAATGTCTTTTAAAATTTTTATTTATTTATTTTTAGAGAGGGGGAAGAGAGGGAGAAAAAGAGGGAAAGAAACATTGATGTGAGAGAGAAATATCTATTGTTTGCCTCTCCTATATGCCCCCACTGGGAATGGAACTTGCAGCCCAGGAATGTCTCCTGAACAAGAATCAAACCAGCGACTTTGCTTTGTGGGACAATGCCCAACCTACTGAACCACATTGGCCAGGCCTCATTTTCTCATCATTTGATGCCAGAATACAGCAATACAAATGACTTTGATATTTTGACTCTGTATATTATGATGTTAATAAATATCAGTTTTAGTATTATTTTTAGGATATTATACTTAGGATATTTCACATAAGCAATCATGTCTGTGAGTAAGATTTATTTTATGTCTCCCTTTCTTTTCTTTTTACTTATTTTTTATTGTCATTCAAGTACAGTCATCTCCATTTTCCCCTTTCCAACATGCATTTCTTTTGTAAATTTGTATTATTTTCATCTGCTACTTGTGACCTCTACTAGAATGATAACTATATATAGTGAAAGAGGACACATTTATCTTTTTTCCAATCTTGGGAAAAAGCATTCAATAATTGATTATTTTATGACATCACCTGTGTATTTTTGTATGTGCCTTATCAGGTTGAAGAAGTAGTCTTCTAAGTCTTGTTTGATGAGAGTGTATATCATAAAAATGTAAAATTTTGTCAGATGTTTATATATTTTGTTATGTTGATATGATTGTTCTCTATAATTCTAATCATTGGTGGATAATATTGATCCATTTTAAGTGTTAAACCAATCTTGCTTCTTCTGATAAATTCTACTTTATGATAATGGTTTTTTTGTAAGATCTTTTGAAGCATGTTAAGTTTCTTAGAATGCAAATTCCTGGTCTCAGACTTCTAAATTTTTTAAAAAAATAACTGTGTTTTCCAGTCTGGTTCTAGGGAACAAATAACTTTGCATAGTCCATCAGAGAGAGTGCTGCTCACCACATCCCATCTGCTCCCCCATCTGTTACTGGACAGAAACTGGACAGAGCAGTCCTGCCTCCAGCCGTCTTGTAGTGTGTGGGTTCTTCACTTTGTGTAGGAGAGATTTCACAACATGAATCCAGATGATTTTGAAAGTACATTTAATAAGGCTGGGGACAGTGAGACAAAGGAAGAAATTAGGGTAGAAAAAGTAACAGGAGAGAGCCTACCAGGGTCATCTAAACTTTTAGCATCTCTGGGCCACACTGGAAGAATTGTCTTGGGCCATGCATTAAATATACAAACACCAATGAAAACAAAAATGTCTCATAATGTTTTTTTTTTTTTTTTTTTTTTTTTTTACTTACAGAACTAAATGTTTTATTTTAACCAAGAACATGTACATGTATATTCATTCACCAGTTTTTTGATGTAGGGCCAAGATTATTCTTTGGATATGGATCCACTGATTGAAGTATTCTTTTATTTATCTCGCATAAATCACATCCACAATATATTGTGTAGTATTTCTAGTTTTAATTTCCATAAACTTGGGCCAAAATTTAAATTCCCATCTGAAAAAATCTCAAGCTAAAAAACTTCAAGACTTTTATAATTTCCTTTGTCTGTTATCCTCACACCAATTTTTTTTACATAATGTTTTAAGTAAATTTACAATTTTGTATCGGGCCACATTCATAGCCATCCTGGGCCACATGCAGCCTACAGGCCATGAGTTTGTTTAATATCGCATGAGTCAGAGATGCATACTGAATAAATATCAACAATGGCAATGTATGAGATCAAAAGTGTAACAATGCAAATGAAAGGGCCATCCCTCAGCACCCCCGGGGATTGGTTCTACAACACACCCCCAGAAAACAAATCTGTGGATGCTCAAGTTCTTTATATAAAATGATATGCATAGTATTTACAAATAACCTATGCACATCCCCTCTGCCCCGAATACTTTAAATCATCCCTAGCCTACTTATAATACCTAATGCAATGCAAATGCTGGGTAAGTAGTTGTTATATTGTATTGTTAGGGAATAATGACAAGAAAAAGACTGCATATTCAGTGCATTTACAGCCATCATAGGTCTAACGATGTAGTACACATCAGCAATGATGTAACATTTATTTCCTGCAGTTCATTAAATCCACTGGGTGGAACCTGCAGATATGAAGAAAAATTATTAAGGAAAAGAAACAGTCAAGGAAATTGTCTCTATAAAGCCACTGAAAAAAATTATTTTTATTCAACATGTATTTATTGACTATTACTATATTCTAGACTGTTCTATAAACAAAATAGTTAAGTCCCTGTTCTCACTTATGAAATACTTAGCGATATAAATATTAATACATCTGCATTTAAATGGAGCTCAGTAATCATGTGTAGGAAATATATGAATAAAAAATTCACTCACTTTGGCTTCACTGTTTTCTCCTCATCATATTTTGAAACCTTTAACCATTTTATTCCTCTTCTATAAGAAAGACCCAATGAACTTGCCAAAAGACAAAGAGCCAAAGGAAGAAGGAAGACAACAATGGTTAGCACTACTCCACTTTGTAATCAGTTCTTTGAAAATACAAAATTGATTGTAAATTGAAAACCTGAATTAAAATGACTTCTAGAAACAATCTCTCAAGCCATTTGCCAAAGAGTTCAAAATTCAAGTGTAAACTTTCACAAACTTTTTTCTTCTGTAGCGACCTTTACATGAATTAAAATACCCTACCTGACATCTGGGGAGAAGATAAATACTTCTGGTTAATAACCAACTTGGCTTGACTTGGGTTTCAGTTCTAGTGCTAATCTACTCATAGAGAAAGATAGGCAACAATTCCAGAAAAGAAAATGCAAAATGTAAGGATCACAGGGGTTTTTTTTGGTTATTTTTATTAATGCATTTTATCATTAATATAGTTTAAAGGTAAAGAAGGTCACCTGGACCTGCCAAAATACTATAAAAAGAAAAAGGCTCAAAATGTGGCAAAGATTTGTAATGCTATGCACACACTCTTCCCTCCATTTTTCAAGTTATAGACACTGCTTCTGTTTTTGTTAACTGACTTAGTGAAAACACTTTGTATATGTAGGGAATCCATACTTTGCCTATTTGTGAGCTTTCACACTTGCTAATTCATGAACTATTTATCTTGGTTTTATACTCCAACAACATGATTGCTGTTTAAATGTAATACTACAAATGAAGGTTGCCAGCCAATTTTATGGCAGATGTTATTTACTCCCAGAACAACTGTCAAAAGACCAAAGCAGCACACCATACAAATCAAAATGCACTGTATTGAGTTGCATTTCACAGGCAGCACCCTCTACCATCCAGAGGTTACTACCAGCAGCCTCTACCATATGGTAAAGATGAAAGGGGCAGCATCATTGAGTGTAATGGTCTGTCAGAAATCTGCTTGTCAAAGTCAGTAGGATTCAAACAGATGCAACTGATGATATTCTGCCTGGAGAGGAAACAGGGAACTTTCAGTAAACATTCATAAAGTCCCTCAAATTTGCTAAATGTTATGTATTAGCATATTCACCAAGCTATTCCATAATGGCAGAAGGGAAGAGAAACACCCATTTCTTCTATTTATTGACTGAACTGTAGTTGATGAAACATATTTTTTCCCACCAAATTTATGATGCTATAATGTTGAAGAGAAAAGTGAAGAGAATGCCTTGAGCTCAATGGTCACCATAACTTAAATCTAGGAAACATGCTACAATAAACTTTTCTAAGTTTATGGGAGCATTTTATTATGCCTAACACTTGCTTCAAATAAAACCTGCCAGGGAGCTCTGCTGTGGCACCTTTTTATGTAGTGTGCTGGTACAATGCCATGATTTTTAATAAGGAGAAAAAATAAGAACTCTTAAAAGTTTAAAGCCCAATAATCCAGGAACTGAAATCTGATTAAGTACAAAATAAACTTTCTATAATTAAATGATTCAGTGGCAGATAAAATGGAAGCAGAGCCTGAGAAGTAACTCTTACCAATTTAATTTTGCATGTTCCCACAAATTGGGATAATGTCTCTGTGCTTAGCACAGAAATATTGAGGCAAAAAATGCATCCTCATCTTTTTCAGCCAGAACTACACAGTCATGAAAAAGATCAACTACTTGCCTTTCTATTGAGGCTAATGTGAAAAGGTTTTTCTGTATGACCCCTCCCTCTCCATAGCTTATTTCTATATAAGATACTGGTTTTATGAAGGAGAAATAATTTATACAGCAATCATGTATCCCCATAAATCCAATCTATTATATCTCTAGTTTCTGTTCAGTTTGCCTGAGAGCAAAATGAAAACCCTGCTTAGCCGGGAGAAATGGGCTATGTAGGGCTTTATTTTTTTTTATTCTTTCTTATTTACTTACTTACTTATTTATTTATTTGGTACTTCTTGAAGTAGGAGCCTCATTCAGAGACACAAGCATCTGCAGACACAAGCATCACAGTCTGTCAGGAAAATGGAGCAGCAAATAAGTAGTAGAGCTGAGGGAAGCTAGCATATTTTTAAGCCTCTATTTTTATAGTCCAAAGCAGAATGATAAGAATTTACTTAAGCCAAACTCTTATCATGGCTTCCTTTTTTCCTTTTTTCTCACATGTCTCTTATACTATTATTTTATGACAAGGACATAAATTGCTAACTACTTATTCTACAACCTGAAATTATTCTTGGATTATAATAAAAAGAAGTTACTTTGCTAATTTTACTGAAATATGAGGTGAATACTAATAAAATTATTATATTCTTGATAATACTGATGAATAAAACTGGCATTTATAAAGCATGATAAAAGAAATCACACTTTCATAAGCATCTTACATAGGCCACTGAATTTACTAATTTTAAATTTTAAATTTCTCTGAATTTACTATTCAACCTAAGTCTCATTCTATCAGATGGTGGGTTTGTGTGTGTGTATGTATAAATTTCAGTTCACATAAATATAAAATTATTGATAGCTGGTAACTCCTTTTCTTTTTTATTCTTTTCCCATTCCCATAGGGTTGCACAAACAATAGTAACTATGCATAAATAGGTTATATATTATATCCATGGACTCTATCATAAGGAAACCAATATAAGGTAGCTATTTGAACTTGGAGACAAATGATAATAGCATTCATATCTTTAACCAACTTGTTTCAGGTCCTCTGCCATTCAGTATTAATGTACCATTGACTCAATTAACATTGGACACAAAATATGATCCTAGGTGTTACCATGTAGTGGGGATTACAAGACATAATCACAAATCCTACCACTGAAGATTTCACAGCTAGAAAATGTAAATATTAAGATACAGTCTAAGTAGTGAGACAAACAGGTTGTATCAACCTATTTGCATCTTTCTTTGAGCACAAATATCAGTCAAATTTGCAAAATTAATTTCATTACTGAGTACTTTAAGATAATATTTTACATTAAAACAAGCATGGTATGTTTAAGAGAAAGAAAAAGAAATGTCCTACTGAAGTAAATTTTCTAGAATTGATACAGAAGTATCATTTTTAAAGATCTGCCTATTTTGATGCATAATCTAGTGTAGACTATAACATTCAAATGAACATTTATGATAAAACACAAGACTAAGGGTGACATTTCTCAGCCAGTAGAAATAACTCATTTAAGATGTCTGAGAAGAGTTGACTATTGGATGTTTCCAAACATATATACCAGCCCCTGTGTGATCCAGTTAAAAGAATTTCTCAAGACAGAATACTGAAGATGGTTGTAAAGTTAAAAGGGTCCAGGCTTTGATGTGAAACAGACCTGGGATTAAATGTTTTCTCTCATTTACTGTTTATATGGCCTTAGTTAGATTATTAAGGCTTTCTGAGCCTCAGCTTATTTATCTTTAAAATAGTTGTAATGATGATTGAATAATATAATGTTAAGTGGTCTGAAAGTTACTCTAAAATAGTTCAAGATATATAGTGTGATAAAACTGTTTCTGTATTAATTTTAACATATTTTATGGGGAGTTAGATATCCTAAACAGGAAAACATATTTCCTGGAAGGTTAGCAAACATTTAATCAAAGATTTCTGAAAGATTTTTTACTAAAAAAAAAGTGACTTTGTGATGAAGTCTCTCCTTCTTAACTTTTCTTCTTTTATGTCTGCCTGCAAATTTCCATTGGTCAGCTGTGTTGGGCAAAGATATTAAAGGAAACTGAGAAGTAAAATTTCTGATTCTGACTTTCAAGGAGAATACAAATTCTTTGGAGATCACAGAACACCAAAATCAGCTGTATATTAAATCATTGGACACTAAAATAATATAGTTGGGATGAAAACACTGTAAATAGAATATAAGGGCTCCTATTTAATTTCACATTACTGAGCACTCAGATACTAGTTTGTAATAGCTCATGGTTTAGGTTGCAGTTTAATTCCCAGAGTTTACAATAATGAACTCTTTCTTGTAATGGGCATTGTCATCAAAAAACAAACACCTTTGCTTGTGTTTCCCAAGCTTTGTTTGAATGAAGTGACCACGTGTTTTAGTAGTTTTGTCATTTTGTTACTATTAACTATATTAAACATTCACAGAATAATAGACATAGACAATAGACATAAAATTTTTGTATTTTACTCTTGGAGTGTAGCTATTTATAAGAACAATTTATGTGAGCTCTAATGGATATGCATAGTACAAATTTATCTAAGATAAATAATCAAGTGGTAGAAGAAAAACCAAACACTCAAAGTATCAGGTACTAAGTTTGTTTCCATTATAATGGCAACTTTATAATAACCAGAGTTATTTCACTGAGTCATCAAAAACAGCAAAATATCCTTTTGTGTTTATTTAATATGGATATTTAAAGAATAAAAATATGAGTTGCAAATGTAGATTAAATCACTTTTATGTATTAATTATTTTTCTCAAAATTCTCACCCACTAGCAATGGATGGGATCCCTCAGGAGAGAGAAAAGTAAAACAAAGACCTTCTCTACAGGCACACCTCTTAAATTTTACCTTCTTTTACTTACAAATGTCTTTCTGACACCTATATTTGAAATTCCCAGGCAATCTCTTACTCAGCAGGTCCCCAAAGAAATCCACTATCTTAATCATGCACCCCTGAAATTAGAATTCCTCTGAGACTTCTTTTCACAGTCTTTAAACCTATTCACATTCTTTAAATCAACAGGACCTCTACTGAGTCAGTCTCTAGGTCATGTTGGTTCAGCATTTCTGGAATCATTTTTCTCTACCTCACTCCACCTTGCCATAGCTCTTTCAGACACTGATAACTTCTTGAATAGATTATTGTAAGAGTTCCATAATTTATCTCTCTGCCTCAGTTTTGCCATCCATACTCAATTCCTTAAACTGTCTCCATAACTCCTCTTACTTACTAATAGCAAAGAGAAATGTATATGGCAGTCACCCCCTAAACTGAATGACTAAAGGTAGCATCAACAACAGTGGAATTACCTCATAATGCAATGCAATAAAGGACAGATCACTTGGTAGTTTTCTTACCAAAAATATATACTTAAAACCTAATTATGAGGAAATAATTTTTCAAGTTCAGAATGTGAAACCTTCTATAAGAAAATTAGTTCTTTTCTTCCCCCAAAAAATTCAATATTAGAAAAAATTCAAATCACTATTCTGCATGCACTTCAGGTTCTTTACCAAGGAAAACAGGCTTACTCTTTTTGTTCCTTACTCTGCAAACTACTGAATATGATTTTTTGGTGTGTGTGAAATGGATTGGGTTGAAAATCTTCAGAGATATGCTGGGTGTTTGGCATGCAATCCTTGTTGTTTGGAAGAAATGCATCACTGGTAGTGTCTCATGGGCAGAATGCACTGCAAACATTACCCACAATGAATGTTCTGTCAGAGGGGGAACTGGGCAGGAGCATCTGTTACAGTCTTTTATGACAGATCAGAATATAGGTGATATTGCCAGCAAGGCTTTTTCTCCATTACAAAACAACAATCTTCAGTAGAATTTGAATTACTAAAAGCAAGAAAACAGTTTGCGTTATGAAAGATGCTACCTTTTCTGCAGCCAAGAAATCACCAATCTGATGTTAAGTTTCTGCTATCAGTCTTTCTTCAGCTGCACAGGTGGCAACTGTTCCATGTTCCAGTTCAGCTCCCCAAGGTTACAGCTGTGAACTTGTGTAATGGCTGTGTTTATTCTCTGCCAGCCTTGGAAGTCTTCAGGGTAAAGCTTTTCTTTTTTCTTGCTGCTCATTGAAAATCCCTTTTGGAGCAGATGCGCCTCTTCCCATCTTCTGAAGTTTCTGTGTTTTGGATTAAGTTGAGCAATATTTTTTGGTTGGTTTGTTTGTGGCTTTATTTTCAAATTGCTGATGACATAGCCAATTTTGAAGTTAGTTTCTGTATATTCAATGCCTCTTCTCTGATTCCTAAGAAAAAACATTCATGCTAATACTGATATCAAATAGCTTATGACTTGAGCATCATAAACCACTGTTGTTTACATAGTCATGTTTGCTATTGCCACACCAGCCTGGGTTTTAGAATTTAGATGACAGAGATCTTAAATACTCTTATTTTTCACTATTTTGTATATTTTCCTGTTACGTATTTCAGGGCCTCCGACCCCTGCAAGCAAGCTGCCTTCTCTAATCCAAACATTTCTGGGAATCGTTAAGTGTGGCCTCATAGTTGCTCACAATTAAGTCCTGTTACTATGCAGCAGGTATCATTTCTTTTCTTTCTAGTGTTGACCCCTTCAAGAGCATCAGATATGCTTATCTTTAGCATAACTCTCATGTCTCTGATATCTAGAATCCCCACAGGTCTCAAAGTAATACCAGTATGTTCTCTGGAGTCCCAATGCAGCAAAATCAAACTGTCTACATGAACAATATCTCCCTCATTTTTTCCTGTTATTTCTATCAGCAATTACTAACCAATCACTACTGCTCTAAGAGTAGCACTGTGTGCCCTGGTGGGTGTGGCTCAGTTGGTTGGAGTGTTGTCCAGTAAACCAAGATGTCATGGGTTTGATTTAGGTCAGGACACACGCCTGGATTGCAGTTCATTCCCAGTCAGTCAGTCGGTGTGCAGTGCTAGAGGAAACTAATCAATTTCTCTTCCTCTCTCTCTCCCTCCCTGCCCCTCTCTCTAAAACCCATGCATGTCCTCAAGTAAAGGCAAAAAAAGAAAGGGTAGCACTGTGCTAAAACTAGAGATAGAATAATTAACAAGAGTAACATGGTCATGGCCTCATGCATTTGATTTATCAGGTATAAATTAAATAATCAGGTATTAAATAAATAATCACAAGTTTAATGAGTGCTATAAATGAAGGATTATAGGGTGTAATGGAAGCAAGTACAAGAACAGTGGCCCAATTCTAAGGGCCAAGAGACTAAGAAGGCCTGGCTGAGGAAACTGAAAACTCAGCCATGAGCATAATTTAGCAAATGAAGAGGAAAGGTAAAGAATTCCAAGTAGAAGAAAGAGTAGAAGCTCAGTCTGTGCCTACATTGTCTGTAATCTGATTTTTAATGCAGTGAGGTACAAATGCCAGTTCATAGGATTTTCAATAAATACATTCTTAAATCTCTGCTTATAATAAAGGGACAATTATACAATGAACACCCACACACTATCACCCATTTGAAAATGTGCTCTATCAGTTACTGAATATAACTTATTAAAATCTGTGTTTATAATGGTGAAATTATCCATTTATTTTATAGTAACTTCCCATAGGTTTTAAAACTATACAGAACCTGAACTCAAATTTTAATATTTATGTAATCCTAATGAAATTAGCCCTGTGCCTATCCAGTAATGAGTTTTAACTTATATTCTTTTTGTATAAAACAGATATAGCTACATCAAACTTTAATTTTGACCTTTTTGCATTTTTATATTGCATAGGTACTTAATGTAAAGAGTACATTGGCAAATTTCCTTTTGTGTACTAGTATGGAAAATAATCATCTTTTTTGTTACTGGAGGACTTAGTCCCATTACTAATGCTACTGTTACATTTGTACAAATTTCTGTTATTCTATTTCAGAGTTTTTACTTATGTCATTTTTTCTAAATTTTTTCCACTGTTGCTTTCTTTTAAACTTTTTCACATTTTTCCTGTATTTTATTTTTTTATTATCACTTTTGGTGGCATCCTCCCTATGATATTTATTGGATGATAAACAATTTATGATACATGCTTACTTTGATAAAAAATAAAGATGTATATTTATTTTCCATAGAGTACACATAAAATTATAAGGTTGTTAAAATTCTTTAAAGGTGATTGCCCTTATCTCTATATGTACTTTAATATTTTAATTTTTTATTTTACATAATTAAATGATAATTACAATAGTATTGTGATCTCATGTAGTTAATGTTTAGATTGACTAACATATTGTTGCTCACTATATTTCCCTTTGCATCTTAGAAGTTCAAACAAATCATTTTTCTTTTGTCTTAAACTTATTTTTTTAATTTTTTAAAAAATATAATTTATGGATTATGCTATTACAGTTTTTCCATTTTTCTCCCCTTTATTTCTCTCTGCCCTGTACTGCCACCCCCCCATCATTCCCCAACCTTAGTTCATGTCCATGGGTCATACATATAAGTTCTTTGTCTTCTCCATTTCTATACTATTCTTAACCTCCTCCTGTCTCTTTTGTACTTACCATTTATGCTTCTTATTCTCTGTACCTTTTTCCCCATTCTCCCCCATCCCCCTCCCTGCTGACAACCCTCCATGTGATCTCTATTTCTGTGAATCTGTTCCTGTTCTAATTGTTTGCTTAGTTCATTTTGTTCTTGTTTATTTAGGTTTGGTTGTTGATAGTTGTGAGTTTGTTCTAATTTTACTGTTTGTATTTTTTGTTTTCTTTTTCTTAGATAAGTCCCTTTAAAATTTCATATAATAAGGGCTTGATGAAGATGAATTCCTTTAACTTGACTTTATCTGGGAAGCACTTTATCTGTCCTTCCATTCTAAATGATAGTTTTGCTGGGTAGAGTAATCTTGGATGTAGGTCCTTGCCTTTCATCTTTGAATACTTCTTTCCAGCCCCTTCTTGCCTGTAAGGATTCTTTTCAGAAATCAGCTGATAGTCTTCTGGGGACTACTTTGTAGGTAACTGTCTCCTTTTCTCTTGCTGCTTTTAAGAATCTGTCTTTATCTGTCATCTTGGGTAATGTAGTTATGATGTGTCTTGGTGTGTGCTTCCTTGGGTCCAACTTTTTTAAGACTCTCTGAATTTTCTGGACATCCTAGAAGTCTATTTCCTTTGCCAGACTGGGGAAGTTCTCCTTCATTATATTTTCAAGTAAGTTTTCCATTTCTTGCTCTTCCTCTTCTTCTGGCACCCCCATGATTCAGATGTTGGAACATTTAAAGTTGTCCTGGAGGTTCCTAAGCCTCGTCATTTTTTTTGAATTCTTGTCTCTCCATTCTGTTCTAGTTGAATGTTTATTTCTTCCTTCTGGTCCACAAGGTTGATATGAGTCCTGGTTTCTCTCCCCTCACTGTTGGTTCCTTGTACATTTACCTTTATTTCACTTTTCATAGCCTTCACTTCTTCCTTTATTTCGTGACCATACTCAGTCATTCTGTGAGCATCCTAATTACTAGTGTTTTGAACTGTTTATCTGATAGGTTGGCTAATGCTTTATCACTTAATTATATTTTTTTCTGGAGCTTTGATCTGTTCTTTCATTTGCGCCATATTGTTTTGTCTCGGCACACCAGTTACATATAAGGGGCAGAGTCTTAGATGTTCACCAGGACAGGGCAACCCACGTCACTGGGCTGTGGCACTGTATGTGGTGGAGGAGTCTAAGAGGGAACAATGATGAGTTCTCCGGGATTGTGGGAAGAGGCTTTCAGTTACTTCCTCCATTACCCACAAGCAAATTGGGCCCTTCTGGTGATGATTCCCAGGTGAGTGGTTTTGTGAATGCACCAGGACTCTGTGGGCCTCTCCAATAAATTCTCCTGTAAGGCTGGGAGTTTCTCCTGCCACTGCAACCCCCATAGATTTTTTCAGTCAGAGGGTTTGAGGCTTTATTTTCCTGCACTGGAACCCTGGGTTGCATGGTCTATCTCACTCCCCAGCTGGTCCTCCCAGTCTATCTGCACACAAATGTGGGACTTCCTGGTCTGCTTGCTGCTGCCTTTCCCAGTCCTCCAGCTGCCACCTTGCTGTGAGTCCTCTCCACCCCAGCCGCTTGTCTGTGCCCCTCCTACCAGTGTGGATGAATGTTTCTTCTCTAACTCCTTGATTGTTGAACTTCCATATAGTTCAATTATTTGCCAGTTCTGGTTATTTTTTCGTTTTTAAATGTGTTGTTCTCCCCTCGGTTGTGCAAGCAGATAAAGTGTATCTCCCTATGCCTCCATCTTGGCTGGAAGTACTAAAATAACCTTAAACTTGTTCTTTATAACTTTTGTTACTGAGGATCTATTAGAAGCCAGATATTTTTGTTAAAAAATAAAATTTTAAAAAGGTTTCATTTTTCTCTCATTTTATAAGATGTTTTACTGGGTATATAATTCTAGAGTTGAAAGTAATCTTTCCTCATCACACTTAAAATATTATTTTATTGGGTTGAAAGAAATTAACTATCAGTATAAGTTGTGTACTATATAGTTCTCTTTCTCTTTGGTTGGTTTTATGAACTCGTCTTTGTCTTTCAACTTATGTTGGCTCACTGTGACTTGTCAACCCATGGATCTCTTTTTATTACCTATGATAGGACTATATTGAGCTTTCTGGACCATAGGTTAGTTTCCTGCAACAGTTCTGGAAAATTTCAGCCATTATCTCTTCAAATCTTACTTCTGTTTCACCCTCTTTATTACTCTGACTTCTGATTAAAAGTTTGTCTTTCTCACATTATATAGTTTAGGTGTTTTAACTCCTATTTCATATTTCTCTTCTTTATTTCTCTAGCTATATTCTGGGTAATTGTCTCAGATCCCAATTCTAGCTTACCAATTTCCTTTCAACTTTTATTTCTCTGCCATTTAATATATCCTTTGTTTTTCAAATCTTTAAATGTTCTAATTTCTATAATTTCCATTTGGTCTCAAGCAAATATACTTGGTTGCCTTTAGTTTCATTGTCCATGCTCATTCAGTGGCATTTTTATTTCTTTTACATTATAAATTATATTGATTTTATATTCTTTAAATAATTCCAGTGAAAGATACATTTTTATATCTGATTCTGCAATTTGTTTGTTTCTCTGCTGATTCAAGTTCATGGGGCTTTGTTTCCTTCTGTGGTACAGTTAATTCTCATCATTTATGAATCCATAATTGTGATTTGTCTATTTGCTAGAATTTATTTGTAATCCTAAAATTAGTACTCATGGTCCCTCTGTGGTCCTACATGAACATGTGCAAAGCAGCAAAAATGTTGAGTCACCTCGAAAACACATTCCTATTTGAAGCTGAAAAAGATGAGGCCCAACCTTCTTATTTCAGCTCTCCTACTATAACAGTCATCCAATTTGCAGTCTGTTTTGTACCATCGTTTTTGCATTTTTGCAATTGTGTGTGTGTGATTTTAAAATTTAAGATTGCCTTCATGTGTATTGCTAAAGTGCTGTCTACTAATCTTAGACACAAGATTTTGATGTGTCAGCAGAGGGAATATGTGTGTTAGATTAGCTTAACTGAGCCATGTGTTATAGTTCTGTTGAAAACAAGTTCAATGTCAATGAATCAACAATATATATTAAATTCAATATGTTTAAACAGAAACACACATAATAAAAGTGATGTGTTGAAAGTGATGGTTAGATGATGAAACGTGGCTAGAAGCTCATAGGAAACTATAGTCACAATTATTATTATTATTTCCATTAGAAACAGTGGGTCACTATTTTGTAATTCAATGTTCATGGCAATTTTATATTACATAAGTACCATAAAAATGAGAATATATTGTATTTATATTTTTCTGTGAGTTCATATCATTGGACTTCATCTGTTGAATTATTTCAAAGAAAAGTTATATTCCTCCAAACTGGTTTGTATTGTCTTCTGCCAGTTGTCTAATAGCTATGCAATCCCAGAATAGCTTTTTTAAAAAGTGGCTGTTATGTTTTTTTATTTTTTAATTTATTTTTCAATTCCAGTTGACATTTAATATTATTTTGTATTAGTTGTAGTTATACAGCATAATGGTTAGACAGTAATATACTTTACAAAGCAATCCTACTAATAAGTCTAGTACTCATCTGGCAACAAGTGAACCTCAAAAACAAAAACAAAAATTAAGCAAACTGTAACGGTAACAGAACCACAGAAAGGGAGATCTTATAGGTGGAGGAAGATGGTATCAGGATAGGAAGGAGCAGATTGCACTGCCCCCTACACACAGGAGAAAATCCTAGCTAACCTATGGAGTAAAAGAGCAAACAACCAACAGTAACTCAAAATATGAAAATTGTAGAGGAACCAAAAAATCAGAGGGTAAGGAGAGTGCTTCAGGACAAAAAGGTCCCAGGGACCAGCGCAGGGACCCGGGGGGCTGCAGCCCCAGGCCTGGTGCCTGCTGCTGGGTTTGCCACAGAGACCTTGGGAGAGAGCTGGGGCAATCGCTCCCTCCCAGCCAAACAAGGTCTGAGTGACACCAGGAGAAACCTGGTTGCTAGCAAGCACACAGGGGCTGTGAGCACCCTCGGAGTCTGTGGACATCGGCAGAGTTGAGAGTTGGGCGGCAGGCTCTGATCCCGATAGTCAATAGTCTGGCTAGAGAATTGGGCTGTGGGAGAGGCCAGGCCACTGTATCGAGCAGCAGGCTTGAGTAGGAGGAATTTCTCAAAAAGAAAAAGTGAAAAGACAGACACTGTTTGGGGAACTCTCCTACAGCAATCACTCCGACCTCCCTGCCACCCAGCCAGGAAATGATCCTGAGGTTACGCCGAAGGTTGTGCTTGTGTGGAAGACCCTGTGCACCCCCATAGCACTGGGAAGGGTGAGGCAGCCTGGCCAAGTGCCCGTGGGAGTGCACCCCTGCACCCCAGACCACAGCAGTAACCCTAGGGAAAGGCCTGGATCCCACACCCAAGGTGCAGGGGAGAGATGCCAGGATAGCTCCCTGGAGAGTGTGTGCCACTGAGAGAGTGCAGATCATGAAGGAGGAAAAGCCATACCAATCACCCCTCAGTCTGCTGCAGCTAGCAAGACCAGAAAAACTAGTTTGGCCACCTTGAAACCAAGAGGCTTTTTAATTTTATTATATTTTTATTTTTTAATAATTTTTAATTTTTAAATTTTTATTATTTTTTCTCTTTCAGTTCCTTTTCCTCTCTTTCCTTCTTTCTTGTTTTATTCCTTTTCCTTTCTTTCCTCCAATTTTATCTCTTTTTCCTTCATTTGTCTGCCTTTTTAAAAAATACCTACAAGTGAAACAAAAAAAAAAAAATTCCCTGAAACTGTGAAAAGACCAGAGTTGGACCAGAGAAGGAGCATCACAACAGCTGTGACAGTGAGACAAATTTCACTCTCCTATTACAGAGAACCTGCATGCTATTGCATATTTGTTTATTATTTTTGTTATTTTTCCATTATTCTTACATCTTTTATTTTAATAGTATTTTGGTATTCCTCTTCTTTCTCTATAGTCTGCTTTGCTAGGCTGGTTATATTGTATCATTTTCCAGTTTTCCCCTGTTTTCTCTTTCATAGTGTATTACTAATTTACTGTCCTTCATTCGTGTCCCATTAGCACACTACTCAAGGTCCTATACTCCCTATTCTTGTTATCTAGATCACATAGATTCTGTCATATGATTGTTCCTCTAATATTATTGTAAATAATAGCTGTTCCATACAATTGTAATACTTCACAACACCCTTCCCAGATCTTAGTCCACTTCACAGTTTCCTGAATTCTATTACTGTAGTGGTTAACTCTATTCTCTCACACACTACACCTATTTACTATCCTTTACTCTTACATTACCTTAGAATCTGACCTCCCACAACCTCACTGCTTTCTGGATCCAACTCACAATCCTTCCTTCCCCAACAGGAGTCATATCTTCTTTCCATCCTTTCTAAAAATTGGCTAGTTGGGTGGAAGATCAGAGTTAACACTACACATAGCCAAAGGATCTCCTATCTCTTCTCTACTGGCTGCTACTGTAAATATCAAAGAATACTCTCATGCTGTCTTAAACCATTTTGTCTTCCACCTACAACCAATCACAAAAAAGAATAGGTGGAAGCAGTCACCACGAAACCCACTGGAAGTGGAAACCCAATAACAAAGGAACCACTAACAGATAACAACAGAACACTATGAAGGAGGGAGTGGAAACCACACAAACCTCCATCCAGGACCTATCTGGAAATACAATTAAACAATGGAGACACTACCAATACAAAAAAACTGAACAAAAGCAAGACAGAATCCTCGAAACCTTATACACACGGAAGAACCACCATCAACACAACTATCCCTCACCAGCACAACAAAATACAAGAGTTGGTGGACAGAGTGACCCTCATTTAACCAGATGGTGGGAAGGACCCACCAAAGGAAGACCCAACAACAATCAAAACCCAAAGACAAACACAGAGCCAACTTAAACAACAGACCCAGACCAGTGACCTCAGGAGATCAAAAAAATACACCACTGAATCTCACAGGTACTCTACGACAGAAGTTCACACCATAAACCCAGGGAGCTCAAACAGGTTAATTTAAGAAGCTGAAGCTAACAAGAACAGTCTCACAAACAATGGGAAGACAAAAAAAAAAA
>CM052540.1:62080867-62096937 GCA_028533065.1 Trachops cirrhosus | reverse complement strand
GATCTCACCTTCAACAGGAACCTAAACAAAAAAACAAAGAAACAAGCAAAATATAGCAAAGACACTGAAATAGAGAACAGGCTGGCAATGTTCAGAGGGGAGAGGGGAGGGAATTTCAGGGGAATTTCAGAGGAAAAGGGGAAGGGTTTACAGGAACAAGTATAAAGGACACATGGACAAAAACTAGGGGTGGGTGGAAATGGGAGGGAGGTGGGGAGGGCTGGGATGGGAGTAAAAGATAGATAATTGTACCTGAATAATAATTAAAATAAAATTTAAAAAATAAAATAAAATTTATATATAAAAAAAGAAAGGGAGATCACATGGAGGGTTATCAGTGGGGATGAGGAGAGATAGGATGGTGGAGGGAAATGTAAAGAGAATAAGAGGCATAATTGGTAGGCAGAATAGCTTTTAATACAGCTATCTGCTTAAGGTTTTATAACCAACAGTTTGAATAAATTTATACCACACAACTTTGTGAACAACTACTTGTATTTACAGATTCTCAATAGAAGTACTTTTTCTGTCTACCATGGATTAGATTGAAAAATTCATCTTTTGTTAACATTTGTTCAGAAAATGAAGGACTTTGGAGGTCTCAGATTGACTTGGGAGTATCCTGTTTACATTCCTAGATTGGCCAGGAGATTTATTAACTCCCCAAATCTGCATAAGTGCAAACTATCAAAATTGAATCTCAAGGTTATCACTCTTGGCAGATTCCTTCAACAGTCATTATGATTTTGGTACTTTTTTCTATGCCAGAATTCCCATTTTTACTTGTTTGTTTCCTTCTTTGTAGATGTATTACTAAGTATAAGGTCAGGGATTAATGTTAAAAAGAAGATTAAAATAAAATTTTTAGCATTCTTATTTGCTCTCCTGAAGAGATGCACTTAATATGGTAGAAACACAGTTCCCTGTTTCCAGAGGTTTGTAATTCCAAGACAGGGCCAACATTAAAGAACTGTCAGCAGAGTGAACTCTCCCACCAACTCTTTTTCCTGGTGCTTTCTAGCTCTGTGACTTAAGGCAATTTTTATAATTATCTAATTTCATTATTTATTTCTTCAAATTGGGAGTAATTTGGAATACCGCAGGCATTATTCATGGACTATCCAAAGAGATAATGCAGGTGAGAACATGTATCATAGTGCTGCTACATGTTTGCACATTCATTGAGGGAGGGAGTGTAGTCCATTCAGTTCAAGTTTTAGAACAAGAGATATTTAAATTTTATGATGTGTGAAGCTTGAAAGAATAAATGGAGTAGTTGTTTATTTATTTCAAGGAAGTTAGATTAAAAATTGTGCTTCTTTCAAACACCTACCTGTAATCATATACTTAATACTTGATTTCTGTTTTTAAAGTAAAGGAATTAAATCATGAAAATTCTTCTGTTCACATTAAAAGAATGTTGTTATGCTCAAACTTGAATACCTTTATTTGGCTGTCATAGTGACTCAGGTTTTTGTTACATTATCAGCAATAAGCGTTACAGTAAGGCTTGTTGTGTTTATTGAAATCATGGTAATATTAAGTGAATGTCTCTACCAAGAGTGCATTCATTATTCAACTTTTTAATGTTCAATAAAACAGTAATACATGTTAAACTGTTTCGTTAAAGTAAACTATGCTGCAGTACAATTGGAACCGAATACATATGATCAGGCAAACAAAACAGAAGTTTATGTCATGATACATTACAATCAAAGCTGAGCTTTCCTGGCTGTAAGGTGACTTTTCTCCATGTGGTGATTCACAGGGCCAGACCCTTTCTGTCTTACAGTTCCAGCATCTTGTAGATGCTAAAGATCGTAATCAGAGGCATCCCCCTTTTTTAAGCCTCTGAACTGTTTTTACTAACACTTCTGACACCAAATGAATGGTGTTTTTACCAGCACCAAATTTTTTCCAATTATCCAGACACCATCCGAGTGCCCTACTATTCAATTCAATCCTGACACTAATCACTCAGAGTTAGCGCAGATCCCACAAGTTAAGGATTCAGTTCTGCAACACTCTCCCAACTTCAGATGCCAACTGCAAGTCCTAGGTTATCAACTGCACTTATAAGCAGTCAGCTCTAAGTGAGGCATTCCCATGCTCCTCTCCCCAGTTTCTATAATCCGCTAAAATGATTCATAGAACTCAGGAAAACACTTTACTATTACTAGGTTATTACAAAGATACAACTCAGAACAGCCAGCTAGAAGAGATGCCTGGGAAAGTTATGGAGCGGCAACACAGATTCTATACTCTCTCCAGGTGTGGAAACTCACTGTACCCCATTGTTTAAATGCTTTTCTGGAGGTTAAGTAGGTAAGATTAATTAAATCATGGCTATCATTGATTTGCTCAATCTCTACTTCCCAGGGGGTGAAATTGAAAGTTCAGAGTTCATGGAGTTGGGCTGAAAGTTCTAACATTCTAATCACTCCTTGTTCTTTCTGACAACCAGCCCCCATCTTCAAGGTATCTAGGGACCCACCTGGAGTTGCCACATTGTAACAAAAGATGCTCTTATCATCTTGTCACTTAGGAAATTACAAAGAATTTAGGAGCTCTACCAGGAACTGGGGAAAAAAATCAAATATGTATTTCTTATTGTTATACAAAGCCCTTAGGCCCACAATGGTACAGGTAACTTCTACTCATGTTTCTTTGGTTAGAACCCAGTGATATGGCCAAACCCAATTTCAAAGGAATCTGGGAATTTTAGACTATCAGTATATCTGAGAAGAAAAGAAATTGTAGCTTTTAGAACAGATGGTATTTTCCAATAATAGGTATTAGTATCTAGACTTAAAGCAAAATTCTCTTTTATTCCAATATCTGAAATAGCATTAAATAATTTTTCTACACAGTCCAAGTTAAAACTAAGGTATGATACATATTATTAGGAAAATATAATAGAGTAAAAAGTAAATGTTCTTCATTATACTTAAATTTCTGCTTAGGTAGCACATGAATAGTAAATTTAGTATATATAATTTATGTATTATAGCCACAGTTGCTGAATGAAGTTTTTAGCTCAAATTAAAGGTTCTGAATATATGTATTATAGCAATTACTTATAAGTATCTAAGTGTATGTGAATAAAATAGTTGAAATGGCTTGAATGCTTGGTAGCAGAAACCTATACAAAAGTCCATTTAAATCAAATGCCAAGCACCATAGTTGGGCACAAGCTCTTCCCGAGAGCAAAGAGATACAGTATGACAGTTAAAAGGAACATATTTTAACAATGGCATGTTGCTTTGTCAAGGATGTTTGTAATGACTAAGAAGTAGTTTAATAAAATGATTAGAATGAAGGCTAAATATGACAAAAGTACAAAGCACTTTTTTCATGTCATCCCTCAGAGATATGTGGGTGGCAAATATTATCTCTGTTTTGTAGACTGAAAAATGAAATACTTTATGCACTCAGGGACATTTTACCAGCATTTGGATTCTTAAACAGGTGTAGTATTTCCTTTTATAGATATATAATAGGTCTTACATAAGCTTTAAACTCCTGTAATATTTCCAAACAATAGTATGCCCAAGGTTGTTGAGATAATCAAGGTTTCATTGTCTTATTTTTTATGAACCCTTTAACTCCCTTTAGGTGCTAAAGTGGTAGACAAAAGTGAGAATGTCATGGCTGACCTTATCTAGAGAATCTGTAAGATTTAGTATAAGATTTTTTTAATATTCATAAGACCATAAAATTCACCTTTGGCTCTTATATAATTGGAACCCAAAGCTGGTACCTGAAACATTTGCCATCTGCATTTTTTAGCTAAATGCAATAATATCCAGAAATTTGGCAATTTTTATTTATAATAAAATAGAAAATGTAAACCATATTCTTCAAAGGCCTATTTTAGCTCTAAGCTAAGTTCATAATAAAAATACTGCATAACTCTGTATACAATTAATGAAACACAAAATGAATTACTGAATTAAAACCACCACACTCAGTAGTCAAGCATTATGTAAAGAACATCCTAACAGCAATGTTTTCCTCTGCTAGTTGATTAGTTAGGGATAGAGATCCTACCAATCTCATTTCTGATCACTGCTGTCTTCTCTTAGACCCCTGTTAAGGTTGTTCTCTTCTAATATTTCTCACCTAACCACTTTACCCCAATTCATATCTATAATTATAAATATTAGAGTAATCTTCTGACTTGGAAAGAGAATCAGAATACATTTACTTATGCTGTATATGACAGGAATATTTGCTATTATAATCAGGACCTTATTCTACACTCTGTATCTGTAATTCATTGAAGGTTCAGCAAAATTCTGCAAAATCCAAACTGATTTGTACAAGAGTGGCCAATATGTCACTTTCTTTTATCAGTATCCTTGGGGAAATAGAAATTAATTTCATCAAAATTAATTACTTCACTCTCACTTATAGGAATCAATTATGTAGCTGTAAAACTTTAACAAAAAGAAGAAGTGTGTTAATAGCCATTTATATATGGCAATTTTAAAACAAACTAAATTAATTAAAACCCAATTACATTATCTTTGTTGGCCTTTATATTCCCTCATAAGCAATTAGTAATCATCCATCTTTATGAGAGAAATGATGCAATTTAGCTTTATGATATTTTGTGTTAAGTGTGTTTTATGAATATGCAGTTTAGAAATCTGACATAATTTGAATAATAAATTATTTAACTTTGTATAAAACAATAATTGTCAAAAAACTTCTTGTATATGTGATAAATATTTAGCCTTCAATATTGGCTTCATAGGCTTAAGGCTAGTAATTATCAAATTATTTTCATAAGCAACTGAATCTTTAATAAACTTAGCTTTCTGGTTCCAGTAGTACATTTTCCCAAGCAATATTTATTTCCCTTCTTTTTCCATTGTAATTAACTCCAAGGTCTTAGAGTTTTAGATATTTACATGTGGATGAACTATTTGAATTCAAATAGTAACATCTATATCTTAGATATTTACATGTCTTAATTTTATAACTTGCATTTAAATTCAATATCAATTAACAGTTTGCCATAGAAAACTGGTTATATTCACTAGTTAATACCCATATGTCAAATGATTCAATATTTATTTTAAACAGACTTATAAATACTCTTTACCTTTTATGTTTTCTACCATCAGCACACTAGTTGATGGTTACATGGTTCATAATGAATTTAGAGTAAATTCTCCCCTAAAAAAAACTACAGAAGCAGCCAAAGTTGATTGTGTGTTCTATTTTTTTCTTTCTTCAAAAAAATTTAATTTATTTGGGTGACATTGGTTATTAAAATGATACAGGTTTCAAGTGTACCATTCTATAATACCATTTGTATACTGTATCTTGTGTTTACCACCTAAAGTCGAGTCCCCTGTCATGACCATTTATCCCACCTTTACCCTCTTTAACCTGTCCCCACCCCCACTTTCTCCTTGGTAGTCACCACAGTGTTGTCTATGTCTATGAGATTTTTAAGAAGATTTTATTTATTTATTTTTAGAGAGAGGGGAAGGGAGGGAGAAAAAGAGGGAGAGAAACATTGATCAGTTGCCCCAGTCAAAGACCGGCACACAACCCAGGCATGTATTCTGACCAGTGACCTTTCAATTTGAGGGACACTACTCAACCAACTGAGCCACACTCATCAGGGTTATGAGGTGCTCTCTTCCTTTATTGAATGATTCTACCTTTTTCACCCAGCCCCCACAATTCTTCCCTTCTGACAGCTGACAGTTTCTTCTCTGTATCTATGCTCATATAGATACTTCATATAATGCTCTCCAGGTCCATCTACACTGTCACAAAAGGTAAGATTTCCTTCTTTTTATGGTCAAGTAGTATTCCATTGTGTAAATGTACTACAGCTTTTTTTTTAATGTTTATTGTATTTTTCCATTACTATTTAGTCCTCTTATACCCTTTCCCCACCCACAATAACCACACTGTTGTCCACATTCATGAGTCCTTTTTTGCTTTTTGCTCCATCCCTCCACCCCCAAACCCCCCACAACACATAGCTGTTATCCTGCTCTGTATGTATGGGTCTATTTTGCTTGTTAGTTTAGTTTGTTCATTAGATTCCACATGACCAAAATCACATACTACGTGTCACATACTCTGACTGGCTTGTTTCACACAGCTTTTCTATTCACTCATCTACTGATGGGCACTTGGGCTGCTTCCAAATCTTGGCTATTGTAAATAATGCTGCAATAAACATAAGGATGTTATATTTTTTTGAATTTGTGTTTCAGGTTTCTTCAGATATCCTTCCAGGAGTGGAATCACTGGGTCATAAAGCAGTTTAAACAATGCCATGATCCACTTGTTTATATTTTCCAACTATCTCTCTTTAGTATTTTTTGTTCAGTGTGAGATCAGCCAGTCTTCCCACTAACAAGAGCCAGTGGTTGTTCTAATCTTGAAAGATTATACAGTAGTTTTTCTGCAAACTTCTAAGGCTCAGTCAAAATAATGTTAATAAACATCTATACCAGTTAATAAAGGAGAGTAGGAGATGAACATTTTAGCAAGCAGTAGAAATAAGTGAAAGATTAAGTGATATAATGGTAAAAATTTTAGCCTAGGATATATAAGGCCAATGAAGAGAGCTTCTGTAGTTTTACATTCAAATATAAGCAATTTCTATCTATATATACTATTCAATTATATAACTGCTAACCTATAACTCAATACAGAAATGAAGGAAGTGGGGAAAGAGGAAGGAATAAAAGAGGGAATAAGGGACAGTGAAAGGAAGGAGAAAGGAGGGAAGAAGGAAAACAGAAAGGGAGCGAGAAAAGAAAGAAGGAAGGAAAAAAATCCTGCATCCTGAGAGAGTTCTCCCAATTCAATAATATCTTGATTACATAGTGTTATGGTGGTTTATCTCCCATAATCAAACATCAACAAACCCAGGAACACAATACCAACCCTTCAACGAAATCTTTATCACCCTGTTACCAACACCAGGCAACTACATCACAAGAACATTGTGTGCCAATATTATTCATTAGTACAGGTTCAGAAACATTCAAAAGAGTATTAGACAACTGAATTTTAAAAAATGCACTTTTTTCTAAAACAAGTATAAACTATCACCAAGTGAACTTCATTTAGGAAATGCAAGGTTGGTTTAACATCCAAATTTTGATTAACATCCAAATTTTGACTATATACCATAATACATAGGACAAAATACATGATTATCTTAATAAACACAAAAGACATTCATGATTTAAAAAAACAAACAAAACAACAACCACCACAACAAAACATTTACAGGGCAATTTTTCTAGCCTAATAAAAGGCTCCTGCAGAACAACAACAAAAACTCTACAGCAATATTCATACTTAATAGTTAGATACTGAACGTTTTCCCACAAATTCAGGTATATGGTAAGAATATCTGTTCTCAACTCTTCTGTTGAATATAGTAGTGGAATTTTTGCCTGGGGCAATTAGACAAGAAAAGATAAAAGGCATCAAGCCTGGAAAAGAAGTGAAACTTTTTATTCACAGGTATCATGATCCTGTATGTAGAAAATACTAAGAAATCCATACATGAAAAATATTAATGAATAAACATATATAACAAGGCTGCAAAATACAAGGCAATGTTTTAAAAATCAATTATATTTATATAATCTAAAAATTAAATTTAAAAGATTCCATTCCTGTGAGCACCAAAATGAATAAAATATTTGGGAATAGATGTAACATAGAAATTCAAGAATTATACATGCCAGAAATGTTATACCTTTGTCACTGAAAATTAAAGAAGATTTAAATAAATGGAGAGATTCTATAATTCTATGGATTGAAGAATCAATATTGCTAAGGTGGCAATTCTCTCCAATTGATCTGTAAATCAATACTGTTTCTGTCAAAATATTAGAAGTTTTTTTTTAATTTTTCTATTTGTTTTGTTTATTTCCAGATACTAACTCTGCTTCCTCAGGATGAGCATTACAAGTAACAGTTTTATTACCCTAAAGCAAACTGTTTTTATTCAGAGCCAGATAGTAAGTATTTCAGGCTTTGTAGGTCATATAGCAAGTATCACAATTACTCAAATATGCTGACAGCACAAATGCAGCCATAGATATTTTATAAATTAATGGCTGTGGCTGTATCCCAATAAAAGTTTATTTATGGACTAAAACTTGAATATCATACAATTTTTATGAATCACTAAATATTATTCTTCTTTTGATTTACTAGCCAAAATAATGATTTTTCAACCATAAAAATACACTTAGTGTATATATATATATATATGCCTTACACAAACTGGTTGTGGACTGCTGGATTTATTTCCTAAAGCATGAGAAAGGACTTTTTCAAAGTGTTAACCATTTTTTTGTGTGTATGATTGAAAAATATAATAGAAAGCTGTAGGATCTTGACACTTTTTTAAACAACATAGTAAGGTTTATGGCAGCTTTATTAGTGGTGCAGGGTGAGTGAATTAACCTTTTTAATCCTACACACATCTTGACACTTGGTTCACTGAATGTAACTTAGAGTTGGCAATCCCTGTGCAACAGATTCAGGTTCATCGACATAAACCCAGGACTGGATGGTGCTCGAAGATGAATTAGCTAAGTAATTCTTCCACAGCTTCCCCAGCATAGTAATTTTTGTTTTCTAGCTTTATGACAATGTCTGTAATTTTTTAACATCTTAGTACCTGGCTTAGTTAAATGTCTGGATCACAATTTCTGTTTAGTGTTCAGTAGTAAGCCTTTGCTCAGAGATTTCTCCCCACTATGACCATACCCTCAATAACAGTCACATGGCCTTGTAGTGTGTAAGTCACACTTGCTTCTAGTTTTTTTTATTTTAATGTTTATTTGTTGACAAATTTAAAATAAAATCTATATTCTTAACAGAGTTTTAAGTGCACAATACAGTCTTGTTATCTACACGCACTATGCTGTATAGTAGATCTCTAGAAGTTACTCATCTTGCATAATGGAAATTTTAAACCTATGCATTAGTGATTCCTCATTTCCCCCTTTTCTTAGTCTCTCACAAACACAATTCTATTTCTTACTTTAATACCTTTGACTATTGTAAACCCTTCATATAAATGAAATCATGCTGTTTTTATCCTTCTGTGACTGTCTTATTTCACTTAACATCATGTCCTCTAAATTTTATCCAGAATGCAAGCCAAACTCAACACTAGAAAGACACATATAATACTGACAGAAAGCCAACAGATTTCTGGACTGAGAAAACAAAAGAAAAAGTTAAGGGTAACCACAACCTTTAGAAATTAGTTAAAGAATGCTAGAAATAAAGGGAACTAGGGAAAGTGGTAAATTCCTCATAAAACATGTGTCCACAATTCTGGCTGACCCCTGAACTACATAGGAATAAAACAACTGAATTAAGGATAAAAGAACTGGACTGAGAATTCAGTTGTCATTGAATGCAGTGGAAGGGGAAAAGCAAACACACCAACAGTCTTCTGAAAAATATGACGTAATTCAGAATCTCCATAATGTAATATTCACAATGTCTAGGATAACAGTCCAAAATTAGTCAACACACAAAGACCCAGGAAAATGTGACTCAGTCAAAAAAACAAAAATCAAGAACCTTGACATGATATTGAGATAACTCAGATGTTGAAATTAACAGGTAAATATTTTAATGCCAACATTACATTATCCTCAATGAAAATAAAAGGAAATATACTCATGTAAATGAAAAGATAGAAAATACATATAAAATGAAACCCATAAAACAGAATAAAAGTTTTGATAGCAAAAAATAATTTAATTTGATTTAGAACCTAAATTAAAAATTCACTTGCTCTCTATAGAAGAAAAAGATTATTAAAACAATACACAACTTGAAAATAAATAAATAGAACTAATTGAATCTGAAGAACAAATAGATGGGGAAAAATGCCAAAGCCTCAGAGTCATGTGATATAATAACAAAAGCTATAATATGTATATAATTGTAGACCCTGAAAAAGAAGAGAAAAGCAATGCAGGAGAACATATTTAAATAAATACTAAATGAAAATGCCAAGAATTTTGTGAAAGATATACTTACAGATTCACCAAATTTACATCTTTCTTAGCACAGAGCACTACATTCTAAAATGTAGATTTTTAGCACCTGTGAAAATAATTGCTTACTCTTCCTTACCAAAATAATTGATGATATAGAAGTAATAATTAAGCTTTACTGTATTCTACTCTTTGATTGAAAAAGTTGTTCTTTCTTTGATTAACTTGAAAGGAAGTCAACATACCTAGGAAAGCACTAAATGACATACAGTAAGATACAGGAAGGTTATGGTTATGATCAAATGTCTAAAAATTATAAATGCTTGTTCAGAAAAATGAAGACATGACTTCTTTTGGGGGATAATTTGTAATACACACTGAAAAAACATTATGATGCAGATATTTGTTAGTTAAACAAACTTTATTGTGTAGTGGAAAGATAGAATAATTTAATATTTTAAAAATATAATTTATTCTTGACCTTGTGTTGAACTTTTTTTCTTACCTCTGTATATTTTAATCCACTTTTTTAGGAGAGAAAAATGAGATTCAGTGAGGGTAAACCAGCACAATTAGTGACAGAGTTAGTCTGACATTAAAGGCTCTCATTTTTCACATATAACAATACAAAAAGAATAAATAAATATATACTTACTTTCTACAATGAAAACAATACCAACAATGTAGCAAATGTCACCACAGATGGCAGAGCATAGAAGATGATATGCCTGGAGCACCATTGCAAAACCTGTTTAATGCAAGAAGAATATATGGGCTCCTAATGAATATCCATTTCTGCAATTTTTTTTGTTTTTATTACTACTGCCCAAGAGAGACTATAGTGGTCTCTACAACACTAAAAGTATATGAAGTGATTTGCTTGACAGTTGATACACTACTGTACAACATAGTTATATGCTTTCAAAGTTTTATAAATACCCGATCAAAGCAGGAATATATATATACACACAGATATACATACATATATATACATATATGTATATGTGTACACCTGTGTATATATTTCTGTATTAATATATGCATGTATATATATTTATATATACACACATATTTAAAATAGCTAATTATCACATATGAAAGATATCCTCAAGCAGTTAAATCATTAAGTTCAAAACCTATTCATTTCCTGCTATTAATAATGCAAAATAGATCTTCAAGATTTGGAAACTCTATCTTACAGACTCTGAAGTATTTTACTACTCAAGAAAGAACAGTTCTAGTTCCACTACCAGAAAATCATAGTAATATTTGGGCAGAGTGTATCCTGTGATAGTAAGTTTATACATGATTACAGCACAAAAACAATATTTAACTTTCATCTCTAAGTCTAATGAAGTGGAAACCATGCAATTTTTTCTGTCAATGTTCACTAGCTTTCCTTACTCTGGAGTAGATCTTCCATAAAATGGGCTGTAGAATTATAAAGGGAAGTTTAAGGAAGTAGCATTGAAATTAAGCAATCAAGCTGTAACATTCTCTTTAAGAGCTAAACTTTTTTTTAAAGAGTCCTTTGAAACTAAAAATGTTCAGATGAATGTTGATGTGCAAAAATATCTAGTAATTTTAAAATGTCACTATTCAAAACATTGAGTAGTGGAAAGCCATTATTCCATCATAAACAAAGCAACAAACAACAAGTGTTGGAGAGGTTGTGGAGAAAAGGGAACCCTAGTGCACTGTTGGTGGGATTGCAGACTGGTGCAGCCACTGTGGAAAACCTCAAAATGAAATTTCCTCAAAAAACTAAAAATGGAACTACCTTTTAACCCAGTGATTCCACTGCTGGGTTTATACCTTGAGTATCCTAAGACACCAATCCAAAATAACCTATGCACCCCAATGTTCATAGCAGCATTATTTATAATAAGCAAGTACTGGAAATAGTTAAGTGCCCATCCATAAATGAGTGGATCAAAAAACTATGGTACAGTTATACAATGGAATACTATGCAGCAGGAAGAAAGAAGGAACTCCTACCCTTCAAGACAGAGTGGATAGAACTGGAGAGTATTATGCTAAGTGAAATAAGCCAGGCAGTGAAACACAAATACCATACGGTCTTACCCATAACTGGAACCTAATCAATAAAACAAACAAATGAGCAAAATAAAAACAGAGACATGGAAATAAAGAACAAACTGAGAGAGGAGAGAGGGGAGAGGGATAACGTGGTAAAAAGAGGAAGGGGCAAGTCAAGGAACATGTATAGAAGACACAAGGGCAAGGACAATGGGGTGGGGATAAACTGTGGGAGTGGGGGCCTGGACAAGGAGAGAAATGGGGAAAATGTGGGACAACTATAATTGAACAACAATAAAAAAAGAAATCTACTATTGAAAGCAGAAATTTTTATTCTCAAAATTTAAAAACACGAATGCATTAATCAGAATCAGTATATTACTTTTAAAACTTTAGTCCTCAAAATATTTTTAAGATTTGCTTCCCCTGGGGGAAACTATTTTGAACACACATGAATAAAAAGGATAAATAACATGTGACACCAAGATTTATTTGTCATCGGATACAGAAATAAGTATTGCAAATAACCTTGGAATTAATAGTATTAAAGTGATGAAGGTATACCCACATTAATGTACATGCCAAAAAGTTCCCTATTTTTCCTTCATCAATACACTTGTAAGTTATGATAAGCTCTGTGAGTAAAAGGATAAATATAAGAGTCAAGAATGATATGGGATTCTGGGAAATTGAAAGCAGCTATATCATAATTTTTGAATATCTGTGAGTCCCCAGTTAAAAACAGACCTAGGCCCTAAACAGAAAAGCCATAATTCCATGAACAACCTTTATAGTGAAATTAAATAATGAAATATCCCTATAAGCCCCAAGATATAGTAAATGGGAAAAAGAAAAATAACCAGAAGCCGTAACTAGTTTTGGTGTCTTTGCAGGACAAAGCAAAGAGAGTAATAGAGAATCTTATAAGTCTGAGAACGATAAAAACACAAATAGCCAAAGTATACTTACTAGAAATCACTACAGATCAATTTGTAAGCAGCAGCTAAAACTGGAAGAAAGGATACTTACCGCGGGGATTTGTGAGAAGGTGTGAAAGGTCTGGAGGAGCCTCTCAAAATTGAACATCCAGGGAATCATTGCAGCAAAACAAAAAGGCATGAAGAAAATTATACAAAACATTAAAGAACATAAATCAGGATTATAAAAATTCCAAATGAGATGAGAGAACTTAGGACATAACTACAAATAAATGGAAAAATTCAGATATAAAACCCAAACTAGAGGGAATGCAACAGCAAGTGAATACAACAGATTGGCACTTTAAGAGAAGAGCACATGCATTAACCATAACTACTTGGAGCAAAGAAGCTAACAGTTAAGTAAAGAATAGACAGATTTAAAACCTTGGGATGAAAGGCTAAGGAATAAGATGTTTTTAACAGGGGTGTCAGACTCATTTTCACTGAGAGCCACATCAGCCTTTGTTGCCTTCAGAGGGCTGAATGTAATTTTAGGACTCTATAAATGTAACTAGAGGAAAAGATCTTGGCACTGCTGCTGGGTAGAAACAAGGTGCCAGGCCAGATAAAACAAGGAATTTTCTAAAAGAGAGGAGAGAGAAAGAAAGGAACAGTAAGAACATTTGAAGAAATAATGACTGAACTTCCCTAATTAGATAGAAGATGTATATCTGTACATCCAATAAGCTCCATGAACTTTAACTATGATAACTTTAAAGAGGTGAACATTGAGACACATTATAATGAAGTATTGAGAGCAAACAGAAAGGGAGACTTCTGAAAATAGCAGGAATTCTCCATAAAATTAACAATGGATTTCTTATCAGAAACCAAGGAGGTTAGATTGCTGTGTGAAGGCATAACCAAAGTGCTAAAAGAAAAAAATAACTGTCAACTACGAATTATATAACAGGTAAAACGATCACTCAAAAATTAAGGAGAAAGTAAGATGTTCCTACATAAACAGAAACTGAGAGTTAATATTTAGTACTTTTATGCTAAGATGCTAAAAAGAGAGTCCATCAGGCTGAAGTGAAAGTATACTAGGTAGTAACTTGAATCCACACACACATGGCACAAAGAACATCACTAAAGGAATTACATAGGTAAATATAAAGGTAAGCACTAATGTAATTTTGGCTTTTAATTTCTCTTTTTTCCTCATAATTCAAAAAGTAATTGAATTAAATTATATTTATAAATTTTTTGATGGGCACAAAATATATACAGATTAATTTGTGACAATAACAACACAGAGAAGGCAGCTGGATAGAAGCAAATTAATATACACTGTTGGAGTGAAGGTGCTATTCATATAAAAATATTGTTATAATTAAGATATATTTGTAATCTCCACAGGGGCCATTAAGAAAATAAAGATTATTTAGTATGTGATAAAAAAGCAATCAAAATGACAACTAGAAAATAGTTGTCTAACACAAAAGAAGGGAGTAAAGGAGGAATTGTGGGGCCAAAACCACAAGACATAAAAATCAGATAGCAAAATGGCAGAAGTTTGTCTTACCAGTAATTATATTAAATGTAAATTGATTAAAATATACAATTAAAAGAGAGAGTGGTAGAAAGCATTAAAAAATGATCCAACTGTGTTCTGTCTGTAAGAGATTCACTTCAAGTTCAATGACACAAATAGGTTGAATATCAGAGCAAAAGAACATATTTCACATAAACAATAACTGTAAGTGAGCTGGAGTGGCTATACTAAGCTGTACTGGGTAAGCTAATATTAAAAAATCTAGACTTTAAATCTAAAATCTTTGGAGAAGACAAAGAAAAGTAATATATAATGATAAAACTATCAACCATCCTGAGCAGTTAATAATTATAAACATATGCAATAATAAGAGCTTCAGAATATATAAAACAAAAATTGATGCTATTTAAGGGGAAAATAGGCAACTAATAGTTGTAAAAAAACCCCACTCTACAAAAAATAAACAAGATATATGGTATGTGACAACCATTAAACAACTAAACCTAATAGACACCTGCAGAACACTCCACCAAGAGCATAATAGATATTCTTCTTAAGTGCACATAGAGCATTCTTTAGGATAGACCAGATATTAGGCCACAAAAAAAGCCCAGATTAATTTCACAAGACTGAAGTCACTCAAAGTATTTTCTCTGTTAACAATGGAATGAAATTAGCGATCAATAATGGGAGAAAATTTAAGAAAGCCACAAATCTGTGGAAATTATACATTCTTAAACACACATGGGTCAAAGATGATATCAAAGTGGAAATTATAAAGTACTTTGATATAAATTCAAGTGAAAATACAGCAAATCAAAACTTATGAGATGGTGTGAGAGAAGTGCTCAGAAGGAAATTTGTATCTGAAAACACATATATTAAAATAGAAAAAAGGTCTGAAATCATTAACTTACAATTCCATCTTAAATCACTGAATAAAAAGAGCAAACTAAACCCACTGCAAGCAGAAGGAAAGAAATAATAAACAGTAGAACAGAGATAAATGAAATAGAGGAGAAAAATTATTAAAAAACTAAAGTTGACTTTTTGATCAGAGTATGAGACTACTACTACCAAGCTTACCGAAGTAAAATAGATTTGAAGAAAATATTATGGATGATATATACCAAAAAATTAGATAACTAGATGGAGTAGAAAAACACAGACTTTTAAAACAGACTTAAGAACTAGAATGTCTGAATACGCCTAGTAAATAAAGATTAACTCAATAATCAAAAAATTTTTCAACAGACAAAAGCCCAGGACAAGATACTTTCAATGGTGAATTCTACCAAGTGTGTAAAGAAGAATTAACAACAATCCTTCTCAAATTCTTTCAGTACACAAAAGAACAGGGAAAACTTGCTGTCTGTTGTCAGGCTGAAGAAGAAAAACTGGATAAATCTCAGCTTCCATTGTTAAAAGCTGTAATTTCCTTAGGAGCTTGAATTTGATCCTTTCAAGTTTTTTTTTTTTTTTTTTTAATTTTTATTTTAGTTTATTCAGTACAGTTTCTATCCTTTATTCCCA
>CM052540.1:62047196-62080367 GCA_028533065.1 Trachops cirrhosus | reverse complement strand
TGGATCAAAGGGCAGGTCCATTTTTAGTTTTCTGAGGAAGTTCCATACTGTTTTCCACAGTGGTCGTACCAGTCTGCAATCCCACCAACAATGCACTAGGGTCCCTTTTTCTCCACAACCTCTCCAACACTTGTTGTCTGTTGTCCTAAAGCACATTCATTTCACTTCTAATTGATATGTCTCCACATTGGTCAGAGTTTGATTCTCCCTAGAACCCAGAATGACTTCTCTCTACTTGCTGCCTTTGGTCACTGTTTCTACGGTCTTATCAAAGTCATCAAAGTCGCAATGCACCTGTTTCCATTGACCACAGCTGATCTACTTTTCCTTTCATAGTTTCCATGCTGAGTAATATTTTTTCTCCTGCAAGAACAGACACTAGGGATCTAATTATGGTAGTCACAACTTTTCTAAAGAAATGTTAGTTTTGAGCACGATGTATGATGTTTCCAGGAGACTTCAGAGAAGGCCAAATTATAAATTCTGTCCTGCTGTTGTTATTGTTAGGGTGTCACATTTCTGCTGTTTTAAACAGGGTTTGTTTTAGTTATATGGTTAAAATGCTTTAGTGTTACATATTTTCTTATATATTATTATTATCTAACATTAATTGAACATCTGCCATGTACCAAGCATTGTTCTAAACACTTCACAATAGTATACTATTTAATCACTACAGGGATTCTGTGAAATTGGTAAAAATTGTCCACATTTTAAACCTTCAGAAGGAGAACAGGGAGAAATCGGAGCACATGCCATCGGAACCCTGGTGGTCTGACCCCAAGGCCTCAATCTTAATCATTATTCCACAGCTGCCTACTTGGATAACCATGATGAGCTTCATTTTGGAAATTTTACATTTAAATAGCAAGTGCCAAGTGCTTTATTATTTGGTTAGTTGCCTTTCTTATTGGCCCTAAGGAATACAGAAGATATTGTCATTTAATTTTATGGCTGGTGAAAATTAAGCAGTTTGATTTTAGGTTTATTGATGTTCCCCAGTAATGATTCCCAATCTAATGCTTTACAGACTAACAAATATTTTACTTCTCCATATAGCGTGGGCATTTGGACTTTATTAATATAAGAGCAGTCATGGTATCATTATTAGTGCCATATTTCTAAATTTTAGATTAGGGAAAGCAAAAATTAGAGAAGCTAAAGAAGAGTATATGTAGCTTTTCAAACAGTCTTACAAAGTTACAAATAAAACTGTAAATAAAAGTAGAAGAGTGAAAACGTTCTTTATGCAGAGAACCTCAAAGTATATTTAGCATTTATTAAGCACGCACTCTTTGGTGAGCATTGTGCAGGTACAGTGAGGACACTACCCTCAATTGTAAAGAAAACTCCTTTTACATGAAGGGTTTTATGAGCATCACTTTTGTGTATAATTGGTCATGATCAATCTCCTCTCAGAGGAATGGTTCAGGCAAAGAATTCAAATAATCATTACAGAATGTCATTTAATAATAGATCACAATGCCACCTTGAATATCTATTCTTGTCTCACTGGCCCTGTAAACAGAAGGAAAAGAAACACATATATGGATAAGATAGGAAAGAAAGCAGTTAAATGCAAATGGAAATTGCTATGGGGGCCAAAGCAAACACACAATATAAAGAAGGTCAGATTCATTAAGCCCTCCATTAACCAGCTCCGCCAGAGTGGCTCCCTCTTCCCCATTGTCAACTCCCTGTTCAACACCAGGGCTACACTTTTTGACAAGAAATCTCATCAGCATCCTCCAAATACTTGAACTAATGTTTATTTTAAGGCTTAGAGTACAAGAAAGAGACATAATTAAATCCCAAAATTATTTAGAATTAGCTGTGAAGATGACTTTCAAAATTTCCCTTTAAGATCCTCAATCCTATTTACTGCCATCCTGGAAATCTTGACTAACGGAGAAATGATTCACAGGGTCACTATTCCTAGTAATTCAAGGTACAGGACAGGAAAAATGCTACTCCCCTCAATTAACAACCACAAAGTTCCTGGAAAGCTTAACATCTTAATCAAATGGTTATGGCAGTTTTAATTCGTTGGACTCTTTCCTGCTGGCCCTTCAGTAAGTAGATGCAACTTGGACAAGCATGAATTTCCAGTATTGTCATTAGCAGAGGGAATGGCAGTGCATTTGTTAGTCCAGATGAATGAAAATCCCTGATTATAATTAATCATCTATGTCTACTCAGAGAAAGGCAGATGGAAAAGTGAGGATATTGGAAGTTACAAGAAGTAAATAATTTTTCTTGTTCTAAAGAGATAAAACAAAAATCTGAGTATAGGTCTCAGTCATCCAGTAACTTATCTCTGTACTTCACCCACCTTGCTTCTACAGACAGAGAATTTAAGACATATAGCGTCATCCAGTTCAATCACTGACATGGATCTGTCTTATACCACAATAGCCCTGGCAGACAGTCCAACCAGTGATAACGAAGTCCACCAAGAAGAAGAACTACTTATTCAACTGCTATAGAAATCTAAAATATAGTTTTAAAAGATAAGGGCTTTTTTTTTAAGTTTGAGAAACTTTTGTTAGTAGTGACCCTGGCCATAACTCATATGTGTGACTGGCCTTCACATATTTTGAAACAGTTGTCAAACTCAGGTATCCCACCTTTCTGAGGCTAAAATCCTTAGTTCTCAATGTTAAATAACCCAATTTAAAAAAGAAGATATTGTCATAAAACAGATTTTTTACATCCTTCACTACTCTGGTCACCCCTTGGACATGATTTTAATGCTCAGTGGCTCACTATAATGTGGTGTTCAGCAAACTAAGAATCATGAAAGCAACCTCTCTCAGCCAAAGGCAGGCATGGCACTGTCGGACAGGCCTCAGTGTTACCAGGAGTTGGCACGGAACTCACACCAAGGTCACCATGTTCTTCTTCTAAATATAAACAATTTCACAGAACACCAACTTGAGACAAGGCCACTAAGACCTTGTTGGATTAAGCCAAAAATGAGACTATTTTATATACTTTATACAGAAATGAGCAAGTATTCTTTGTCCTAACATAAGTCCCTGCTATTTTTTCTTCTTTTCAACTACAGTTATAGTCTCACTCTATTCCTCCTGCTTTCTCAATAAAAATTACTAAAATACCCAGTAATGATGTTGACAAGAGGAAAACAGAAAGGCAAAAAGAAAACATTTGATATAGGATCCAAAGGCTAAGAAAGAACAATAATAGTAGTAGTACTACTATTAATGCTACTATTATTATTACTAATAATACCAACACAACATAATTAGAGCTATTAATGATTAGCTCTAGAACTATTATTTAAGTGCTTGATTTGGATTGTGGCCAGGCTGTGTGTGAAAAACAGTTGTGTACATTATCTCTTCATAATTTATGATATAAATCTAGTGTTACTCACTTTACAGAGTAGGAAAAAGTGAGGCTTATGAAAGTAATTAGCACCTGATCAGGTTAATAATTAAGTATTGGAACCAGGGACTAACATTTACATGCCAAGATATTATTCATTCAGCTTAAGTCAGTGAGTAGGGCTGACATTTTTCAAGTGATTGTGTCTAATCAAAAGTAGGATTTTTTTTTTAAAAATTTGGCCAGCAGATATGCTTGTCACAAGTGCTCAAAAGGTGCATGCTTGCCAACTATGAATCCTCTTAATATTTGAAGAATACATGCCAGGCTTCCAGATTTGGCTTACAAATACCGTTTTTGAATAATTTCCATAAAGTTTGGTTAATTTTTATTATTTCTATTAACTCTCAGTTCCAAATACATCTGTCAATTCTTATATGCCAAATACCAACTAAAAGGTTGTTCTGTATCAGCCAAGTTATCATTTTATTCTATCTTTCACTCAGCTCCCACTACTTCATCAAAAGTAGTACTCATGTTCTATTGCATAATCAGGGTTATCCTTTGTCTCCACAATCTTACTCTGATCAGGAAGATGATGCCATTTTATAAAGTCTTTTCTGACACACTGTTGGAAATTCAAATATTCTGCTTGATGATTTATATTGATTAAAAAACAAAGATTATAATCTAATTCATGCTTCTTAGAAAAGATTAGAAGCAAACTCACTCACCAAATACACATTTTCTATCATGAAAATTCACAAAATTACCACTACAAAACTTCAAAAATTATTAATGACACTTCAATGTATCAAAGACACTGGATGAAACTTTAAAACTATTGTTAATAAAGGACTTCAGCTCCTTCCTAGAAAACAACACAGACAATCTGTATGGTTACCTTTTCCCCAAAAAGTCAATAAACTCTCAATAATTTCAGAAAATAGCTAATGCAAGCAATGTCAATTTCTGAAAAGAAGAAAGAATTTAGTTGTTTAGCTACCAAGATACTTGCAATTACTTGGCTTCAATTTTATTCCAAATAGTCACAGACTGAAAGCTTGAGAATGGAAATCATTTTCAATTCCTGGATCATTTATAAGAGAGAACATTTTTCACAGTTTTATTGAGCAATAATTAAACTTAGATCACTGTATAAGTTTAAGGTGTACCACGTGATGGTTTTATTTACATATATTGTGAAATGATTACCACAATAGGTTTAGTTAACATCAATCTTCCCATATAGACACAATAAAAAGGAAAGAAAGGGAAAAAAGTTTGTTCCTTGTGATGAGGACTTGGGGGGTTTACTCTCATAATAACTTTCCTATATGTCCACAGTAGTGCTAGCTGATATTTTTATCATGTGCATTACATCCTTAGCATTTATTTATCTTAAAACTGAAAGTTTGTACCTTTCAACTACCTTACTCCAATTCCCCCTCACTCCACTCACCATCTCTGGTAACCACAAGCCTGATATTGTATCAGGCTTTTTCTATGAGTTTGTTTCTCATATTCCACATATAAGTAAGGTGATACATATTTGTCTTTCTCTGACTTATTCCCCTTGGCATAATGCCCTCACAGGCCACCCATGTTGTTAACTAATGGTAGGGTTTCCACATTCTTTAATGGCTGAATAATGTTTCATTGCATTTATATATACAACTTCTTATTCATCCATCAAAGGGCATTTAGATTGTTCTTATGTCTTGGCTACTATAAGTATTGCTGTTATGAACAAGTGGCAGATATCTTTTCAAGTTACTGTTTTCATTTCCTTTGGACATATTTCCAGAAGTGGAATTGCTGGACCACATGGCAGTTCTATTTCTAATTTTTTGAGGATACTTCATACTGTTTTCTATGGTGGCTTCACCAATATACAATCCCACCAAAAGTGAGTGCACAAGGGTTCCCTTTTCTCTACAGTCATTCCAGCATCTTTCTTAACTCTTGTCTTCCTGATGTGAGCATTCTAATAGTCATTGGGTGGTTTCTCACCATGATTTTAGTTTGCTTTTGCCTAACGACTAGTGATGTTGAGCATCTTTTCATGTACGTGTTGGACTTTTGTATATCTTCTTTAGAGAAATGTCTATTAAGGTCTTTTTTCCATTTTTAATTGGATTATTTGGGGGGGTTTCCATTAAGTTGAATGAGTTCTTTATATACCTTGGATATTAACCCATATCAGATACAGTTTGTAAATATTTTCCCCATTCCATAGGTTGTCTTTTCACTTTGTAAATGGCTTCTTTTGCCATATAGCAGTTTTTAGTTGATGTAGCTCCACTTGTCTTATTTTTTGTTTTGTCACTTGTGCTTTATGTATCATACCCCCACAAAAAATAAAACATTGCCAAGACCCATGCTTTCTGCTAGGACCTTCATGGCATTAGATCTTCCATTTAAGTCCTTGGTCCAGTTGGAATTCATTTTGTGAGTGGTGTTGTATGTATTCACTTTCATTCTTTTACCTGTTACTATTTAATTATCTCAGCACCTTTTACTGAAGAAAATGTCTTTTCTCCATTGAGTATTCCTGGCTACATGGTCAAATATTAGTTGACCACATACGCTTGGGTTTATTTCCAGACTCTTGATTCTGTTCTATTAGTCTATGTGTCTTTTTTTATGTTGGTACCATATTGTTTTGATAGCTATAGCTTTACATGTAACTTCAGGGAAAATGACTCTACCCAGAGTATGAAAAGGGTGATACAAATTAGCATGGCCTGCAAGCCAATGATCTATGAGAAATTAAATCTAAAGCTATAGGCAAGTGAGATGTAATTTTTTAATGGTAAAAAGAACACTAAGCTCAATGTCAGAATGAGAGGTATGGAAAGTGTCTTAGGTGTAATTATATGGCTTTATAATTTTTCATTTTCAAATATCTCCTATCCATTTGCTGTAAGCTGGATGAAGAAAGAGATCATGTCAGCTTTGACCATTTTTATTACAATTCCTTAAGAGAATTAATGGGGAAATGAAAGAATAAAAATCTACCAGCTCTCTTGCAATATATACCTATTATTTCTGTGCCCAGCATTCACTTCATATTTATCTCAAGGGACATACAGATTTTTTACTTTTAGTCCACCTGTTTTGGGTGAGGCTAACAATTCCAATCCTTTATTTTTCATTAAACATGTGTTATGTGAGCCAGTGTAAACTCATCAGCATATTCCATCTCTCTACTTGTATCCCATGACCCAAAAGAGATCAACAAAACTAAATTCAAGAGATTTGGAGGAACTTTTAGGCTGGGATTCTCAGTTGTAGGAAAATCTAAACATTTTGAAAACTACCAAATAGTAAGTGCCTTCCTGAGAATGAAGTTAACATATGTTAATTAAGAGCCACTACAGATAAAGAGGTAGTGGGTACGCAAATGCACACACAGGGAGTAAGGGGAGGAAAGGCAAGAAACAGATACAGAGACAGTATTTGATAGCACTGGTTTGTTTTAACCATTCTTGAACCTTGGCTCCCTGAACAGGTAAATTACTTTTTTGTTATCAAGTCACTTTGAATTGGGTGAATTTCATTTGTAACGTAAATAGTTAACAATGCACTCTTTTTTATGCAAGTGGATAAACTAGAATTGAAAGAAGGGAAATGCCTTATAATTCAGTTCAATAATTTGTAGTGAAGGAATTGTGACTATAACAATGGCTCCTAGCTTCCAGATATTTCCACTATGCCAGCCTGCCTTTATTGAATGTTAATAAAACACTTTACTAAATAAGCACTATGCTTATTAAAGGCATGGAAGATTAAAAGGGATACCTGTTATTTTATATTTAAGTTAATATAATAATTTTCTGGAAGAGAACCAAAAAACTACTTCTCTAAGATGTACTCCTTTTTTCTCAATCATGTTCCTTCTAATAGGAGGCAGAATTTGAGTCTCCAACTTCATTTGAGAATTGCTGAGATTGACCAAAGAGGAGCCTATTGTGCCCAAACAGTAGTCTAAGAAATAAATTAAGTAAAATTACTCATTCATAGTCTTATTACCAGAAATAGCTCTTGTCCATTTGGCAGGTAATTTGTAGTAATGTTTAGTAATTGATAGCAATTTCTGGTAATTAAATACTGAGCCATTTCTTTACTTAATTTTGGTTTTTCTTAGTAAATTCAGTACTAAGAAAAGAAATTAGTGGTTGATAGCCATGTCTGATATTTAAATGCTTTACTAAGTGAAGGTAGTACAGCATTAAGGAGGAAGTGGACAATGTGCAGAGTTGAATTGCCTAAGTGGTTTTGTACTGAAGAAATATCTCAGATTACATTATTTTAAAACTTTCGGATTGGGTGAAAGGAAACAAGAATATGCAGACAGCCTGCACTGGGTCTTTAATAGGCATGAATTTCCAGCAAACATATTGTCTTTTAGATTAACTCTAAAATCTCCATATTTTACACAGGAATAAAATAGTTTAAATATATTAAAAAGGTTCTATGAAAGACATGTGAGCCCATTGTGCTAATTGTTACTATGATAATTTATGAATTACTAGATCAGAGTGGAATTCATTTTGCTAGAATGGAGTTTCCTTAGTAATGTACTTACATTTTGGTAGATCAAGGTGTAAGCTACTAGCCAGAATTATATCTATAATATATTCAATATTATATAGTTGTTAAAGGATTCTGCATAATCACCAAATTGTCTTAATTCTAGGGTCTGACTGGCTTAAATACCATTAAACTGTTCCCTTTTTAAAAAGATTTTATTTATTTTTGGAGAGTGGGGAAGGAAGGGAGAAAGAAAAGGAGAGAGACATTCATGTGAGAGAGAAATAAATTGGTTGCCTCATGATCCTGCCCTGACTAGGGACCAAGTCTACAACCTAGGCATGTGCCTTGACTAGGAATCAAACTGCCGATCTTTCACTTTGAAGGGATGATGCCCAACCAACTGACCCACAGCAATCAGGGCCCACTTATCTATTAATTTTTTATGGTTGTTCAGCTACAGTTGTCCCACCTTTTTCCCATTGCTGGCCCCTGGCACACCACCCCTGCTCCTCAAGACAATCCCCACCCCATTGACCATGAGCGTGAGTCCTCTATGATGTATAAAACTTCAGAAATAAGTTTAAGTTGAGGGTTTGCAAATACATATGTCTCAACATACAAATTTTCAAAGTCAGGTATTCTATTTCCTCTCTGAAGTGCTGACCACTGAATCAACATTTATCTCCATTTATATCTTTTTGGATCCTCCCCCATTTCTGTCCCCTTTTCCAGTCCATCTTGCAACTGTAACATCTGGAGGGATATTGTATATCACAGGTGGCAAACACAAGGCCTGCAGGCTGAATCCGACCCTCCGCCTTGTTTTATCCACTGGGCACCTTGTTTCTACCAGGCAGCAGCGCAGAGCTCTCACTTAACTGTTAGGAGTAGTTACATTTATACAATCCTAAAATTACACTCAGCTCTACACCAAGGCAACCACGAGGTTGATATGGCCCCTGGTGAAAATGAGTTTGACACCCCTGTTATGTATTATTGTGTCATTTCTTACTTCTTAGTTTTTTTCTTTTGCTGAAGCCCTTGGAAACCCTAAAAATGTAAGTGCTATAATGTTCAATAATTAATATCTCATCATGAGAAGTCCAAAAGGTCCCAGAAGAGCAATTGAAGCATTCAATTCCTCTAAGAAATAATGAGGTATTTACATATTAGTGTAAATTACATTTATTGTAAAATCCTAAGCATTTTAAAGCACGTGGAGATAAATAAATCAGTATTTAATAGGATGTACCAGAACTACCTTCAATCAGTGAGTATGGATGGACATAAAATCCTTTTTTCTACACTTTCTTTATAGTATGAGTATTTGTGGTCTGGATAAGACATTAAAATTGTCAGCCTGATTCCTTTCAGTCTCTAAATATGTGAAAGAAAATAATATTTTGGAACCATCAATAGACTGGGATGGCTTTGAAAGACAACCTGGGGAGGTGAGCTTTCTTCCTAAGCCCTTGAACTTTTGAATCTGCCTGGGTTATTGATCTATTTAAGTGTATAATGGTTGAGCTATCATCAAAATATAATAACCTTACCTGTCATTGAAACCAAGCAACTCTATTTATGTCAGGAGAAATCTAGTTACATGAGTGCCTTGAAAAGTTAAAACATATGTATATACTTTTTAAATTAAAATCATGGCTAGCTCTACAAAAAATTGTGGAGTAAGAGAATTTTATCTTCTAGTTTCTAACAACTTAATACCTACTCTTTCACAGCTCTCTTTCCTTTTCCCTCAGTAGCTCAAAGCATCTACACTGCTCTAACCCCTGCCATATCACTCTCTCTTCCTTTAGTAATATTGTGTATTCTGAAATGATTACTTCTTTCTCTTCACAGCAAATGATTTGAATGTTTGATAACTGACAGAAATTTCTAGTAATAATAGGTAATTATGGTGAATAAAAATGGGCTCCACAGCCAGACATTTATATTCAGATACCTCATCTCAGGTCTACTATCTGTGTGACCTTAGAAAATTGTTTTATCTCTTTGAGATTCAGTTCCTTTCTCTCTTCTCTTCTTTCTTTCTTTCTTTCTTTCTTTCTTTCTTTCTTTCTTCCTTCCTTCCTTCCTTCCTTCCTTCCTTCCTTCCTTCCTTCCTTTCTTTCCTTTCTTACTGTAAAATGAAGATAAAAAATCATCATTTGATCTTGCCTTAAAAAAACACATGATTATGCTGATGAAAGGAGGTTGACAAATGATTGCTTAAGTGCCAAATTCAGAAACCAGGTGTTCTACTTGAAGGTAAAATTAGACAGAATCAAGTCTTAAGAAATCTGCTTTTTAATGCATTATCCACTTTGCACAGACTATCAAGATTGCCAAGGTGAGAGTATTGGTTTCATAGAATGAATTCATAAGTCTTGCCTCAAACCTGTTTTTGTGATTGAAGAGTGGTTAAATCCAACCAAGTCTCAATGGGGCACCAGTTTGATGATGTAGGAATGGACTTATTAAACATTAAACATCATCCTCCTCAATTTATGGTAGTTCCATAACTGATCCAAAGTTGGAGATGCTTTTATTTCCTATTGGTCAAGAAAATAACCCTTGTTGAGATTTAACTTGGATGGAAGTTAAATAGTTACAATGCAGACGTTCCACTGAAAAAAATTTGATTTGGGGATAAAAATTCCTAAGGAGACAACCTTGGGTAATGTTATTCCCAATTCAATTCTATTTCAACAACTCCTTTATGCCTACCTTCTTGTAGACACACACAGGTATTCACATTTATCATGAACTCTGGGAATTATATTCTGTACCTGCTACCACACAGAATAGTTGCCCATTATGTTATTTTTAATCATTCATCATGTCATGGTCTTTGCTCTGAAAAAAAATAGTGGACAAAGAATGCAAGAAGAAACCTTCATTTGAATTACTATTTTTTAAACTTACTGAATTACATCTTTCATTTAGGTCTTATTAAGCTATCTTGGTGTCTGTGCTTTAAAGACTTTATAAAATCTTTTCTTTAAAAAACAAAAACACATGATTAAGTCTGAAAAAACACCATGTTCAGCTAATTTTATTTAATGTTCTGTATCTGTATTCAGCTAGGTATCAATTAAATAAAAATATTAAATAATACTTATTGATGGCTCACTATGTATAAGCCACCTTTCACCTATTTTATTTTTCTTCTACCTAATTTCATTTTATAATTAAAAAGTTTAATTGTTGACACTATTACATATGTCTTCCATTCTCCCCTATCCCCTCTCCACTCAGCGCCCCCTTGGCCTTCACCACTTTGTTGTCTATGTCCATGGGCTTTGCATACATACATACTGTTCTTTGGCAACTTTATGTTCAAGGACTATGTTATGTTTAAGGCCTATTTTAAATTTGGACCCCTCCCCCAAATATTTAGTAATATCCTCAGTTAGTATTATCTTTTTTCTTTGCTAACTTTAATGCATTTTTTTCATTATGAATCTATTTATGTTTGTATTTGTATATCTTACTCTTATTTATTTATATGTATTTTAATTTATTTTTGCAATCCTCACCTGAAAACAATTTTGCTGCTTTTAGAGAGAGAAGAGGAAGAGAAAGAGGAGGAAGAGGAAAGAGAGAAAGAGAAATGTTCAAGTAAAAGAAAAGCATTGATTGGTTGGCTTCTCATACACACCCTGACCAGGGACAGAACATGCAACCGAGGTATGTGCCCTGACCGGAAATTAAACCCACAACCTATTTGGTCTACAGGATGATGTTCCAATCACCTGATGCACACTAGCCAGGGCTGTGCATTTTACTCATCTTAAAAGAATATAACTTCTTGAAAATAATACTCCATTATGAACATCTTTTTATTCTCAATCTAATCACACAATTTTAATGCAAAAATGCATTAAGTCAAAGTACATCAAATGAATTTAAATTTAAATAAATTAATTAATAATCTCATGTGGAAGTGTAACTTCTTTCAAATATATCCATAATCACACATGTGAACATATTATGTAGTGGTGAAATTTAGGAAACACAAATTAGTTGCTAAAGGAAATGTTTTGGATTAATCTAGGTGGAGGGGCAATGTCCTATGTTACATTCCACAAATTACTTTTCAACTATTACAACCCAGACTCTTCAAATAGTATTATAATATGTTAACCATGGTTATTATATATATTCTTTATTTTAAAGGACATGAATCTTCTTTCAATTAGCCCAATATATATACTTCAGAAACTGTGAAAGAAGGAACTGTAAGTAGAACAGCTTTGCCATCATTATAAAGTTGTTATTAAAGTTATAATCTAAAATATTGATCAGTGCTTTTTATAATGACTCCCATAATAAAATCTCGGAATTCAGAGGCAGGGAAAAGGATTTCTATTATTAGTAATAAAATCCATGTAAGCCTTTGAGCTTCTCTGCTTTTGACAAGAGAAAAGTCAGAGCTTAGTTTCATGCTCGAGCAATTTACTACCCTATCCTCACTCCATCATGTAGTCCTTTTTTCTTTTAACAGGGTGTTTACATTTTTGTGTTATCTTTGTCTTCTAGTAAACTATATCAACTCTTTTCATGGAGGTAGGCAGAGTAAAGATAACAAATAAATGAATGCAATGCTTACTCTTTTCCACATCCCTGCCTTCACTGTTAAACTGAGTACTTTTAAACTACTCTGGTAGACTTTGTGATGTGCTGCCAGCTGCTCCTTCAATGAAGTACTTGTTGTCTATCTCATAGAAGTAATGGAAAATTGCCTCCTGCTGTCTGCCACTTCCGTAACTGCCTCAGTAGCAGAAAGCTGCATTATCCATGCTGACCCTTCTTCATATGGCAGCTGACAAATGATGGCTAATCATTAAGAAAGCATAAAGTCTAGATCATCTCAGTGCATCTTGGGACAATTCTCATTAAAAGTGCCTGGTGCAGTTGTACAAGTTTGTCACTGGGATACATTACAGAATAACCTCTTTCTCCACTTAATTCTGCTTTCTCCGCTTAACCCTCTCTTCCAAAGTTTTGATTCCAAAGGCACTTCTTTGTAAATATTTCATACATTAATTTCCATCACAAATACAGCTTCTCAGGAAATTGAACCTGCATAACCATATTTTGCCATACATAATCCACACTTTTTTGCCCAAAGTTTTGAGAGAAAAATAAGAATGTATATTATACATGGGTAGTACTAATTCTGTATCTATATAAATGTTTTAATTCTTTTATTTATGCTTATGTGTTAAAAATGTAACTCTAGAACGCAATAACAATATCCATATGCAAAATAATACCCTGGAATATGATAATCCATTTTGTTGAACTTAACAATGAACTTGCAATGAAAGCCGTTTTGTCCAATGATTCAATGAAATGAAACAAAGAATAACATATAGTTATCCACAGAGTAAGACAGATGGTGCCAACATTATTACCACAGGGTGAACAGCGTGACATTTCTCTTTGTACACTTTAGGTGGGAGAAATTATTGGAAAATCCCTTGCAAAATGTCAAAATGGTCTTCATACACTGCAAGCTTTAAACTAAAAGTTATTAAATATGCTAAAAAGCATGGCAACAAAGCTGCTGAGTGACAGTTTGGACCCCCTACCACAGAGAGTGTCAGCAGATTGTGGAGACAACAAGAAGAAAAGTTTCTTCAGATGCCAAGACAGAAGAAAACAATGCAATGGATACCTCCAAAGTGGCTGGAGGTGGAGCAGGAGGTAAAGACCTGGATTCTGGAGCATCACCAAACTGGAATATTTTCTTTGATCAAGCTGATACAAGAAGAAAGTAAAAGGATTGTGTGAGGAAAAAACATTGATGATTTCTTCAGGACAACTAAATGATGCTTTAACTTTATGAAAAGATCAGATTTGAGCATGAGGACACAAACAAAACTTGCCCCAGAACTTCCAGCAGCTTATGAGAATCAAGTTTGGGAAATTCATTCTTGTGTTATCAGTCTTCAAAAGACAACTTTGAGCTGTCCCAAATAGCTAATATGGATGAGGTCCTACTCACATCTGACAAGCCTTCCAACAGAACTGTGGATGTCAAAGGAGCTAAGACCATGGCTGTTAGAACTAGTGGTCATGCAAAAACATTTATTTCACTGCTGTTCCAACCTGCTGTGTAGATGGACACAGCTACTACCTATGATCATTTTTAAAAGAAAAGCATTTCTGAAGAAAAAGATTCCAAGTGGAGTTACTGTACACGTGCATGAAAAAGGATGGATGAATGAAGAAGGCATGGAAATCTGGTTTAACAAAGTCTGGTCATGAAAGCCTGGAGTCTTAAAAACCAGCTTTGCTTGTTTTTGATCACTTCAAAGCCCATGTTACACAAAGTGCAAAAGCAATCACAGCAGACTTGAAAACCCAACTTGCAGTGATACCTGGTGGGCTAAACAGCAAACTGCAACTTCTTGATGTGTCAATAAACAAACCCTTTAAAACCCTAATGAAGAAAGAGTGGACATTGTGGATGCAGTCAGCTGGTAATGATTTAACACCTATAGGCAGGATCCAGAAAACAACCATCACCCAAGTCTGTGATTGGATCCTGACTGTGGAATGGTGTCAAGAAGGAAGTGGTTGTGAAATTATTTAAAAAATGAGGCATCAGCAATGCTATGGATGGACCTGAGGGTGGTGAAATTTACCAGGATGAGGGAAGTAGCTCTTCAAAAGACACTGGTAATGTAGAAAATGAAGATAATACTTCTGATATTGACAGTGATGAAGAGTTCTTGGCCTTCTATGATGTGTAAATATCATAAATTTGTTACTGGTACATAAAATTTCTTGTACATTGTATCTGTTCTTGAGGTTTGTAATTGCTTGTTACATAAAATTTCTTGTATTATAATATGTTCAAAAATGCTAAAATTCTTTTAAATACAAAAAAACACGTATCTAAATATAAATAAATAAATAATTGAATTTAAAAATTAAAACAAGAGATTTTTTTCCTTGAAAGTTTGGGCCAAAAACGTGGGTGTACATTATACATGGCAAAATATAGCAAAATGGTTGTGACCAGGAATAGCCCAAGAAAGCAGGTATTATGTTTGGATTGTAGAGCTGGATCATTTACCTCTGGCTGGCCACAGGATATCATCACTGGTGGTTGATGGTACAAGTAAAAATTCTGGTGCAAAGAGCCTGTTTAATTTTTAAAACTTTCACTGGCATTAAATTGGACTGATATACTGCTGTAAGCAAATATATTAGTTGGTTCAAGCTGGGGGATCCAAGATGGCAGTGGATAGATGGATGCTACACTAACGTCCTCCCAGGACCAGACTGGAATTACAACTAACTTATAAAAACAACACCCTGAATAACCAACTGAAGACTAGCTGGAGAAAAGCTTTATAATCAAGGACTTATGGAAGAAACCACATACCACCACATCACGGCTGGTAAGAGAGGGATATTTCAGCAGCCAAGAGGGTTCCCCTTGAAAACTGTAGGGTCTAAATCCCAAGCCAGGCTACCCAGCCAAGAGCACAGAACTAGGAAAGGTGCCCATATAATAACTGGCTATGAAAAGCAACAGGATTCCTATTCACCAGGGAGAGACAACTAGAGACATAAATATCCTCTTAAAGGATCAGTAAACAAAATATTTTTTCACGCCCACATACTCTAGGCTCCACTAAAAGAAGGGCAGAGTGGACTAGAGCTATGTGAGGAAAATCTGAAATTGGTGGCTATGGAGAGGGTGAAGTATCAGCCACCAGGATCCCTGTACTCAGTCATTCTCCATACTGCAGAAGCCATCTTTCTCCCCCCATGTGACATAAGCCTGGGGTGAAGCAAAACCCGACCTGCAAGAATCCCTCTCATCCCACCATGTGGAGCTTAAGCCCAGATGAGGAATAAAGAGAGGTTCTTTGGGTAATTAAGCCTAACAGGCAGACTGCAAGCAAGGGTGGATCTCTAGAATCTTTGAAACTTTAACTAACTCTTCCATAGGCCTGGAGCTGGTAAAACCTTACCTTCATGCACAGGTTGGTCCTTTCCATATACACCCAGACCCAGCAAAAGTAGCCACAAGCTGTGGATCTCTGATAGCTCCAAACAGGTTTCCTAGGGCCAGTTACAGGTAGCATCTAACAAAGAACTGTACCAGAGTCTTTGCAGATCTACCTAATCCATAGAAACAAACACAAAGACAACCAAAATGGGAATACAAAGAAACAGACGTTGAAAGAAAGAACAAGGAAATTCTCTAGAAAAAGAACTAGATGAAATGAAGGCAAGCAATTTATCAGATAGAAAGTTTAGAGTAATGATTATAAGGATACTCAACAGCATGAAAAGAGACATAGAAACCATTAAAAAGGACCAGTCAGAAATAAAGAATGCAATATCTAAAGTAAATAACACATTGAAAGGAATAAACAGTAGGTTAGAAGAAGCAGATGATCAAATTAGCAATAAGGAAGACATATGGGGGGAAACACTCAGAGAATCAAAAAGGAAGCGGATTTTTAAAAATAAGGATTGCTTAAGGGACCTTTGGGAAAACACAAAACATAACAATATCCTCATCATAAGAATAGTAGAAGGAGAAGAGAGAGAGCAAGGTACTGAGAACCTGTTTGAAGAAATAATGACTGAAAACTTTCTTAACCTGCTTAAGAAAAAAGACACACAAGTCCAGGAAGTGCAGAGAGTCCCAAATAACATGGATCCAAAGAGGCCCACACCAAAACACATCATAATTAAAATAGCAAAGCTTAGAGACAAGGAAAGAAGCTTAAAAGTTCCAGAGAAGAGCAGTTACTTACATACAAGGGAGCTCCCATTAGACTGTCATCTGATTTTTAACCAGAAACATTTCAGGCCAGAAGGGATTGGTGTGAAATATTCAAAACAAAGAAAGGCAAGGACCTACAGCAGAGGATACTTTACCCAGCAAGACCATTATTTAAAAATCAAAGGAGAAATAAGGAGCTACACAGACAAGAAAAATATAAAGGATTTTTTGCCACCACACCAGTATTGCAAGGAATGCTAATGGGTTTGCTATAAGGAGGAGGAGAAAGAAGAAGAAGGAGGAAGAAGAGGAGGAGAAGGAGGGAGAGGGAGAGGAGGAGGATGACAACAGCAGAGGAAAATAGGTAAAAAATAAAATTGTAATAAATATGTGTCTATCAATAGTCACTTTAACTGTAAATGTGTTAAATGTTCCAATCAAAAGGCATAGGATAGTTGAATGGGTAAGAAAACAGGACCCATGTTATGCTGTCTTCAAGAGACATACCTCAGAACATGCAGACTAAAAATAAAGGAATGGAAATATTTCATGCATGGAAAAAAAGAAGCTGGGGTAGCAATACTTACTTGTATATCTGACAAAATAGACTCTAAAACCAAGGCTATAGTAACAGACAAAGAAAGACCTATAGTAACAGACAAAGAAAGACCTAAGGATCATTATATATATCCTTATATATAATGATAAAGGGAAAAATCCAACAAGAAGATATAACCAGGTAAACATTTATACCACCAAGATAGGGGCACCTAAATATATAAAGCAAATCTTGATGGACATAAGGGAGAGATCAACAAAAATAGTCATAGGCAGGGATTTTAACACCCCATTGACTTCAATGGGTAGATCTTCCAGACAGAAAATCAACAAGGAAATGTTGGTCTTAAATAACAAATTAGACCAAATGGATTTAATTGATATCTTCAGAGCATTTCATCCCAAAGCAGCAGAATATACATTCTTTTCAAGTGCACATGGACCATTTTCTAAGATAAACCACATGTTGGGACACAAAACAAGTCTCAGTAAATTTAAGATGATTGAAATAATATCAAACATCTTCACTGACCATAGTGCTATGAAACTAGAAATCAGTCAAAAGAAGAAAGCTGAAAAATACACAAAGACATGAAAACTAAATAACATGTTATTGAACAATGAATGGGTTAACAATGAGATCAAGGGAGAAATTAGAAGATTTGATTTGAAACAAAGGAAAATGAGAGCACAACAACCCCAAATCTGTGAGACACAGGGAAAGCAGCCCTAAGAGGGAAATTCATAGCATTATAGGCACATCTAAAGAAATAATAAAAAACTTTAGAAAATCAAACATTATACTCAAGGGAACTTAAAAAAGAACAACAAAGTCCAAAGTGAGTATAAGGAAAGAAACAATAAAAATCAGAGCAGAAATAAATGAAATAGACTAAAAACTTGCAAAACATCAATGAATCTAAGAGCAGATTTTCTGATAAAGTAAACAAGATTGACAAATCTTTAACCAGACTCACCAAGAAAAAAAGAGAGGACCCACTAAATAAAATTATAAAGAAAGAAGAAATAACAACTGACACCACAGAAATACAAATAATTGTAAGAAGATATTATGAACTATATGCCAACACACTGCACAACCTGAACAAAATGGATAGATTCCTAGAAATGTACACTCTTTCAAAACTAAATCAGGAAGAATCAAATAATCTGAATAAACAGATTACAACTAATGAAATTAAAGCAGTAATCAAAAAACTTCTAACAAAGGCCCTGAACCAGATGACTTCACAAGTGAATTTTATGAAACATTCAAAGAAGAAATAATATCTCTCTTTCTCAAACTATCAAAAAAATTCAAGAAGAGGGAAGCCTTCCCAACTCATTTTACAAGGCCAGCATTATTCTAATTACAAACCAGAAAAAAACACTACAAAAAAATTATAGGCCAATATCCACGATAAACATGGATGCTCAAATCCTCAACAAAATATTAGCAAACTGAATACAGTAATACATCAAAAAAGATCATACACCATAATCAATAGGATATATTACAGGGAATAGAAATTTAGTACAATACTTGCAAATTAATAAATGTGATATGCCACGTAAAAATGAAGTATAAAAACCATATGATCATATCAATAGATGCAGTAAAAACATTTGAAAAAATCCAGCACCCATTATGATTAAAACAACACTCAGCAAAGTGGGAATAGAGGAAAGATACCTAAATGTAATAAGGCTATATATGACAAAACCACTACCTCATACTCAACAGGGAAAAACTAAAAGTGTTCCCCTTAAGATCAGAATAAGGAATGTCTGCTTTCACCTCTCTTATTCAACATAGTACTAGAAACCATAGCCGCAGCAATCAGAAAAGAAGAAATAAAAGGCATCCAAACTGAAAAGGAAGAAGTAAATCTGTCATTGTTTAAAGATCACATAATACTGTCATAGAAAACCATGAAAATTCCACCAAGAAACTATTAAAACTGATCAAAGAATTCAGTAAATCAGTAGGATACAATATTAATAACCAGAAATCAGTTGCATTTTTATAGGCCAATAAAGAACTATCAGAAAGGGAAATTAAGGAAACAATCCCATTCACAATTGCTTCAAAACATAAATATGCCTAGGGATAAATTTAACTATGAATGGAAAAGACCTGTACTCAGAAAATTATAAAACACTGACAAAAGGAATTGAAGAAGCCCTGGCTGGTTTGGCTCAGTAGATTAAGCACGGGCCTGTGAAACAAAGGGTCACTGGTTTGATTCCCAGTCAGGGCACATGCCTGGGTTGCAGGCCAGATCCACAGTAGGGGGTGCTTAAGAGGCAACCACACATTGATGTTTCTCTCCCTCTCTTTCTCCCTCTTTTCCCTTCTGTCTAAAAATAAATAAAATCTTTTAAAAAAAGAAATTGAAGAAGATACAAATAAGTGGAAGTATATAGTGTCTTCATGGATAGAAGAATTAACATCATTAAAATGTCCATACTACACAAAGCAATCCATAGATTCAGTGCAACTCCTATCAAGATAATAATTATGTATTTCACAGAACAAGAAGAAATATTCCAAAAATTTGTATGGAACAACAAAAGACCTGAAATAGAAACAGTGATCTTGAAAAAGGAGAATAAAGTTGGAGGAATCATGCTACCTAATATCAAACTACACTATAAGGCCATAGTTATCAAAACAGCATGGTACTGGCATAAGAACAGATATGTAGATCAATGCAACAGAATAGAGATCCCAGAAATAAACCCATGCTTTTATGGTCAATTAATATTTTACAAAGGAGGCAAGAACATACATTGGGCTACAGATAGTTTAATCAATAAATGGTATTGGGAAAACTGGACAGATACATGCAGAAAAATGAAACCAGACACCCTTCTTATGCCACACACAGAACAAATTCAAAATGGATTTAAGGCTTAAATGTTAGACCCCAAGCCATAAAAATCCTAGAAGAAAACATAGGCAGTAAAATTGCAGACATTGCTCATAACAATATTTTATCTAATATATCTCCTCAGGCAAGGGAAACAAAAGAAAAAATAAACAAATGGACTACATCAAACTAAACAGTTTTTGCACAGCAAAGGAAACAATTAACAAAATGAATAGACAATTTACTGAATGGGAGAACACATTCATTGATACATCTGATAAGGGGTTAATATCCAAAATTTATAAAGAACTTACAGAACTTAACACCAAAACAATGAACAAGCTAATTAAAAAATGAGCAAAGGACATCAATAAACAATTCTCCAAAGAGGACATATAGGTGACCAATAGATATATGGAAAGATGCTCAATGTTAGTAATCATTAAGAAATGCAAAATATAGCCATAATGGGATATCAACTCATGCCTGCCATGATTGTTATAACTCAACAAGCAAGTGCTGGTGAGGATGAGTAGAAAGGGGAACACTTCTGCACTGATGGTGGGAATGCAGATTTGTGAAATCATTGTTGAATACTGTATGGAGTTTCCTCTAAAAATTAGAGTTGGAACTTACTTTTGACCCAGCAATTTCCCTTCTGGGAATTTATCCAAAGTAACCCAAAACACTAATTTGAAAGAATATAAGCACCCCTGTGTTCATTGCATCATTATTTACAGGAGCCAATATTTGGAAGCAGCTCAGGTGTCCATCAGTAGGTGAGTGGATGACACAGCTGTAGTACATTTATACAATGGAGTACTATTCAGCTGTAAAATAGAAGAAAATGTCCCATTGAGACATATAGATGAACCCACAGAACATTACACTAAATGAAATAAGCCAGTCAAATAAAGACAAATACCATGTGATTTCACTCATATGTGGAATCAAATGAACAAACTAAATTTACAAGCAAAACAGAGACAGATTCATAGAGAATAGGATGGCAGCTCTGTGGGGAGAGTTGTTTAGGGGACAGATTGGGCAAAAAATAGAAAGAACTCATGGACACAGACAACAGTGTGGTGATTGCAGGGATGGGTGAAGATGTGGGTGGAGGTAGAAGAGGGTATAAGGGAGATAAAAGGTAATGAAAAAATGCAATAAAAATAAACTATTAAAAAAGGAGAAAAAATAAGTTTGAGAAATATGGGGAAAATTGAAAGAAAAAAGAAAGTTGAGCACCAAGACAAAAACTCACAATTAAAGAAGACCTGCTTTGCTAAAGTCAGGATTTTGAGTGGCAAAATATGAGACACCACCAAATAGGCTGCAACTATTGATTGAGGGTTCAAAGTAGTATATCCAGGATTAAGCTCGAGCAGAATAAGAGGGTCAATGCAAACTATGCAAGCAGATTTCCAAGGCCCCCAAGTCACTTACCAGTTTTGCCCTAGCATCTCTTTACCAGATCACAGCTATGGCTATATATGATAGGTTTATATCCAGCAAATGGAGGAAGACAGAGCACAAGGTACAATCATGAGCATCAATTTAGTATATGGGTATAATCAGAAATCGGAAATCGGAAATCAGCTGCATGGCAGCGCCATTCAAGGAGGACTTGGAAATAGATTACAAAGAAACAAATTCCTCCCAATGTACAGTTTCAGGTGGGGCATAAGGTTATACATTTTGTGTAGAAATATCTGAGACAAGTTTTAACATATGAGGTCTATTCAGAAAGTATCCATTCATGTACTATGAAAAACAGAGACATTTGTTGAAGAAAATACAAGATACAAGAAACATTGTATATAGGAAAATGATGCCTCAGCCCCCTTCAAATCAGGCCCCTTGGAACCCCACACTTTCTGCTAACACTGTCAGTCGCGGATCTTTGTTGATTGCAGCCCGTACCCATTCAACATTCTCAGGCGTTCTGCTTGTTACAGGCCTTCCAGAATGTGGATCCTTTTAACACATTCTTATCCATCTTCAAAGCATTTGTTCCACACTCTTATTTGGTCTGCACACATTGCATCACCCCTGAAAGCCTTCTGAATCATCAAAATAGTTTCCAAGGAGGAATGTTCAAGCTTAACACAAAATTTGATGCAGATTCATTGCTCTACTTATTTTGAATACAATGACCACACAGCTCACATGCTCACTCAGTGGTGTCTAATGCCCCACTGACTAGTACAGTGAAGTTGTCATTAGTCATGCATGCACATTCCAGTCTACTCCCCTTGGCTACCAGGTTACATCAGTGTCATGCAAACCTTTCTCATTACATTAACAATGGCTGGACTTTTTCCAGACACAGTTTCATGTGTGGATTCAAAAATAGTGGCAAATAGCTTGGTCAGGTGATCAGGGGCCTGGAAGAAGAAGAAAGATAGATTAAAATACAGCAAAAAGAGTTCTGAAGTAGAGGTATATAGAATGGACATATGGAAGAGAACATGAAGTTTGAAAATATTTGACGTACAGGGTAATAATACTCACTAGAAAACCACCATCATGAAAGAAGCACTGAACAAAAAAGATAATTTGGCCCATTGTTGGCATTTGGTCACATGAAAAGGCCAAAGGACACAAGAATGGAGGCTCCATATGCATCCAAGATTTTGGAATTCACTTGACTTACCAAGGCTAACCTAGCTACTGCCAACACCAGATATCCAACTGTCATCATCAGAGCCCAATGCTGAATCTTCAGTATAGCAGCATCCCTTGAGGACCATTTGGGCTCTTGCTGACAAATCACTGGAAGAACAGTAATTTATTTTAATAAGAATATACATATCTTTAGTTGTCAGCTTGCCTTATCTGCCTACAGGGCCTTAGCCAGCCCCACTACTTGAAAATTTAAAGAATGTTGGATACTGGACCCCATATAACATAATAACTAACCAGGGAACCCAGTTTACAGCAAAGGAAGTACAAAGCCAAGCCCATGACCATGGGATCAACTAGTTATATAGCATATAGCACTATGCAGAAACCAGTAGAACATTGGAAATTAAATGTCAACTTGGAAGCAATGCCTGATGAGGATGGAACACTATCCTCTAGGCTATGGTATACCCATTGAGTCAACAACATTTTATATGTGGTTGTTCCTCTAATGGAAAGAATAGATGAGTGTGTGAACCAGGATCTGGAAGTATAGTGGTTTCACTTAAATCACTCCCAATAATTCACTTGGGGATTTGTACTTGTTATACCTTCAGTTCTGGGTTCTGTAAGTCTAAAGGTCTTGGTTTCCAAAGGGGAAGCTTCTCTGCCAGGGAATATAGCAGAATTCCCATTCAATTATAAGGTGCGACTGTCTTCTGAAATCAGCATTCAGGAAAAGGAGACATTGCCCTGGCAGAGGTAATAGACCATGATGATCAGGAGGTGAAGCTACACAATGAGGACAGAAAGAATATGTTTGACACCTAAGTGATCCAGTTGGTTACCTCTGGTTCAGCTCTACTTAATAGTGAGAGTAAAAGGACAAGAGCAACAATCCTAGCCTGAGAAGGGTGTGGGGGCAGGGACTCAGAACCCTAGACTTCAGCAAAAATGCTAGGGGAGAATGAGTGGAATAAAGAATGGACAATGGAATAAAGAGATGATGAGTATCAATTGCCTTCCACCACACCCCAGACCAACTTCAGTATCAGTAACTATAGCTCCCCACTAACTTGCTCCTTCCAAGCTATCCCCATAAATATATATCTAGCAGAATCCAGAATCTTTGTGGAGGCAATCAAAGCAAGCAAGAGATGGACTATGGTGGAAACTGATGTGTTGCTCAAATCCCCCTTGATTGAAAAACTTGTTTCCCCAAAAGCTGGAAGTGGTAACAGTAGTGAGTCTTTAGCTGTCAGCCCTTTCATGGATGCAAAGAAAATCTTGGCCAAGAAGATGCCCCTTCTATAGGTAGCTTGCATCCAAAACTAATCCATGAGAAACTACAAAAGTCAACTCTGAGGGCCATTATAACTCCAGAACATCCTATGTTATCAACTACAGTGCCACTGAGCCTGCATCATACCTCAACTTTTTTCTCCATCTAATTACAAGGCAAGTTTGAACTTTATTAGATATTGAACATTTTTCTGGAACATTTTTTCCCAAAATAATTGTTAAACTCTATATTCATAGCAGAGTTCCAGTAGCTCCAACTTTCTACTGGTACTTGAAATTTTCAGTCCTTTTAGTTCAGCTATCATTTCCATACAATGATAGTCCCCACCACTAAGCCCACAAAATGTTTATTGTATGCACCATGTTTACAATATTAGTCCTTTTTAGGTATATGTTAGTTATTTGAAGGCAGGAACACACGTAACAATAAAATAACAGACTAAGTATTTATTTTATTTGCATGTACTTTCATTTATTGAGCAGTACTATATGCCCCTTTTCTAAATATAAATTCATGTTTAACCCATTTAATTTTTACAATAACCTATTTTATAGATGACAAAGTAGAGGCACATAGAGGTTGTAAAACTTACCCTACCAAAGTTTATACAACAAGTAAATAGCAGTCAAGATTTGAACCCAGAAGTCTAGATGCAGACACTGAACTCTTATGATCATCACTGCATATTGTACATAAATGTATATTTTGCATTGTACAGCCTTCATTCCATTTTACATTCTAAGTTAAGGGTACTGTCACAAGCAAATGTTTGATGATATAGTCATTCCTATAAGTCAGCCCTCGGTCTCCACTCTGGTCATCTGAACCAGACTTTAAGAACCAAAAGCACAAGGCCACCTAAATGGCTACCAGTCCTACAGGCGATGCTAACACCAAGGGAAAACAGTGAGTCAACACAGGTGACTATGCTATTCACTCAGCTTTTATTAATGCAGATTCGATCCAAATTCATACTAACCTAAATAACAATAATAATCACTCAGAAACAATCAGCAATAACATCACGCAAGAGAATTGGGAAACAACAAACCCAAGTCCCGAGTCCAGAACACGTCTGGGTCCAGGAGGCAGCAGGGGGCAGTCGACATCTTGCAAGGCAGAGTCAGAAGACTGATAGCATTGCAGAGATCTTTCTCTCCTGTGGGGGAATACTCGGGACATCTCAAAGTGACTCACTCTCCAGATGCATCATCCATGGTTTGAAGTCCTCAGCTTTTATGCTTCTTTGTTTGCAAAGTCATGTTCATTTTGCACAATTTCTCGAATACACATTTTTATTAATTTGGATAAGCACCTGTTGTGTTCCTCAGTCCTGATAGCCACACATTGTATATATCACCTCTGATGGGCATATGTTTATGTCAGCTCTGATAGGCATATGTCATTTTACATCAGTTCTGATAGAGTAGTGTTACCCTTCAGATAAGCACATATCTGCCATGCTGTACTGTGTGTGCATGCTGGATAGCTGCATCATCTACCACTCCCCTTGAGCCATGGTGGTGTCATTAGTATTTATTACACATCACAATTCATAATAAGAGAGAAGTACCATAAATCTTCTTGAATTTGTGAACAATTCAAAAATGTATGTACATAACATGGTAGAAGACACTATAGAAAGATAGTAACAAGGAAGGAAAGAAAGAAGAAAAGGGAAGGGAAGAAAAGAATCTAACAATGCACTCACCATGATTTAGGTGAGGAATGGTCAATAGGTTTTAAAGCTGCAATCTTTTGGTAGTTACTCCCTGGAGTTCTAAGTTGAGGATTTTGAAGACCACCAAAGCATAGGGAAGAAACAATTGTTGCAGGATCCTGGGAATCATATTAGTATATATTGCATGGAGGCACCATATTTGTGTTAAGTGTGATAGACTAGACACTTTCACAGACACTACTTCAAAAAATTTACATGAGGATTCTGAGAGATATACTTAATTATCCCTATTTTTTAGATGAGAAAAGTAAATAAAGTCTTTGAAGCCTTGGTCCCTCCTTACAAACTAATGATTGGATGAAAATATAGTAACAAACTAACTGGAAAACTTAATAACAGTTATAATGAAAATGGATGACTGGGTGAGTCTTAGAGGCTTCAGAGGGTCACACTATCTAATGGTGATTATTTTGTTCTCATTATGTGCTTTTGTGACTGTCCCTCTTCCCCACATTAACTCATATTCTTGGCCCCAGGCAAATAAGTTTAAGTTCAGGCAGATACCTTTCAGCTTCTAGGCAACATGGAGGGAATCAAAATGAAAGTATTTGCTATTTTTTCCCCTCGCAAAAGAAAGAAAGTTTTCCAGAAGATAAACTTTGTCAACTGGTCACAGCTATGCTCACAACAGAACACAGGTGTGCAGTTTTATGATAAAATAATGTTTTCTAGGTGACATAGGTATCTAGATCCAGGAACTTTGTAAGTTTATAAACATTTTCTGTCTGTGCTCCATAAAACTTTGGGCCTCAGAAGTATACACTAGTACCTATATAAAACATCATCATTTTTTGCTCAAGAGATGGCCAACTATTCCAGACTAATTATCTCCTCCTTGTTAGTAGCACAACTCTTAAAGAGGTAGTTTTTACAAGAATGGAAAACCTTTGTTCCCTAGTACTCAGTAATCCTTAGCATCAGGAGCAATTTACTGCTGACTATAATATAAATGTAGGCTTATTAAAACAAGGATTATTAATATTCCCTCATGTTATGAACCCTGACCTAACTTAACCAGCCATAAAGTAATGCACAGACCTGTAATTTTGTGACTGAGATAAAATGCCAAGAGTGCAAGAGAGAAAGAGAGAAAATAAGAACATAGTATTAGAGCCTAATAAAATGAAAAAGTTAAATGCATTAGTCATATTTTAAAGAGCTTGGATTTTGCATTTTATTTAAAATCAATAACTGTGACAATACTGTAATGATTGTGATAACTTCTTACACTCTGTGATGACTTTGTGCTCATACATTTTGCTCATAATAGATTGTTCATTAAAATTCCAGAAGCCTCAGCTCTAGCCATTCTTTGGAAACAAACAAACAAACAAACACCTCTCTTAGCTTCTCCGATGTAAAAAAAAATCCAAAAATATTTAACATGCCTTTGCAATTCACCTCTCTATCTGGCTTGGAGGGTAGTGTTATGGCTCAAGAACTGTGGTTCTCTTACAGGCATTTTTTAACAAGGTAAATCTGACAAGTAAGGGGAGACTTGCAGGATTATTGGGAAGAAAATCAGCTTTTTAGATGAGTTTAAAACTGTTTTGCAACTGATATGCTATGGGACTTCAGTAAGTCTTTACCTCTCTAGACTTCTGTTTCCTCATCAGTCAATTAGAGATAGGAATTACTACATCATAGAGTTATATTTGCCACAGAGCATGACATACAGTGTCTAATACATTCAAATAATGGAATAATTATAGAAGATACATCAAGTATTCAGCACATAGTAGGAACTGAATAAATGGTGGCTGTTAATATTTCATATGTATCAATTACTACAGTATACTGGTGGTGGATAAGTAGTGTTTCTGTAAGGGAATAACTAAAGCTTTTCCAAAAAGTCAAATCACATACACAAATAAAAAAAAAAAACAAAGGAGAAAGATCAGGTCAGAATCAATTGCTTTGTATGTATATTGCTGTAGGCTAATTATTTAATTCATGCTTTTACCCTGTTTAATTTTTTTTGCACTGCAGGATCAGACTGTTAATACACTTAATGAGGCAAAGAAGCATTGCAGTATATCTGAGCAATTAAAGCCCCTCCATTCAGACTGTAATAAAACCTGCAGTTGTCTCTTTTCTGCCTGGAAGAATAACTTTATAGTTTATTGAACAAGTAAGATTTTGATTCAGTTTTAACTCTTCTCAAAAGTCTCTGCACTTTGCTGTCCTCACCTAAACTCTTTGAAAGGATTTTTTTAATGGAAAGGATCACAAATCAATATTATCAGGACATATCCAGGTTTAGTACATTCTCCAAGTATAAGTGTTCATTGCAACCATCCTAATGAAACAGACTCCTCTCACTTTTTGCTCTTCACCAAAATTTGCTTTATTTTCTTTCCTAAATATGAAACAATTAGAGTAGCATCCAGGGAAAGCTATGGTTTTTACTCCATTCTAAATGTTGCATTCACTCCTGGCAATCAAGTAACCTCCTTTACCAAACCATTACACTAGCAAATCCTCACCTCTATTACACATACTCTGCCTGACACATATGAGAGTAGGAGACTGGATAATATAAAGTGGTCTGTTTTTATTTTGAACTTTATGATTTACAATTTACTTGCACAGGGCAAATACCTTTTGCAATAATATGTGCAGTTCTACCTCTCTAACTAAAAGGTGTCTGGAAAACTGCAGAGGAAGCTCAGAAGAATGCCATAAATTGGCTAAAAGTGCAGAGATAAAGTTGATGAAGCCAGACTTCTGCTTCCAATTAAACAGGCTGAAAGAATGGTTGTTCAGTCTCTGAGTAAGTAATGATTCAGAAAACAGTGACACCTTCTTTGTGTTCTCTGAGCACAGAGTAAAGGAAACGAGTTTAAATGGAAGAATAAAGGACTTGGTAAAAGTTGTCCATAACTAAATGGGTTCTATAAAAGTGGCATTTAAAGTTACTGGTAAATGAACTAGGTTGTTTTCTGTCCCAGGGATTTGAATAGATCTGTGTAGCCTGTTTCCTTCTCAGGTTGCTTTTTCATCCTGTGGATATAGTATCAGTGCAGAGAAGATAAGAAAAAGAAAAATATGGGAGAAAGGTAGAAGGAGAAGGAAAAGAAAAAGGGAGGAGTAAAAGGAGCAGAAGAAACAAGAGCATCAAACCAAGATTTCTCTACATTTTTAAAATATGCCTGCTTCTTCCTGTGCCAGATGGAAGGAACAGCAACCCATGTGTAGACATTGAATTCCCTCTGATCCACCAACTGAAGCCACACTGTCTTCAGATGGCCAAGGCATCTTAGACATCCTATCTCAAGCCATTCATAGAAAATGCTTCAGGTCTCCAAAAAAGCAAGCAGCCCAAGTCAGTGTGATATAAAACATCATATACTAATATGAAAATGAAACCCATTGTCATTCCTCAGGTTGAAAAGAGCTTGTGGCACAGAAAATTATATAAATATTAAAAAAACACACACAAACAGCATATTTACACACTCATCTATTAATATCAATTCCAGACAAAGGACACACCTCTAGAAAACAAAAGTGTCTGAAATTACCAATCAAAAAATAGTATCATCGAAATATCTCCTCTCTTCTAAAGATAAACAAACAATTCGATACCAGCTCCATAATGACCACATATTTTCAACCACAGCAGGTTGCTGCCTGGTCCCTGCAGGAAAATGACAAATGAATGCTGTTTAATATTTTGCTTGAACAGTTTTTTCTTTCAGGAAACTATTTGCAATACGATAATGAGAAGAGCATAGCTTCAGATAGTAGCATTTTGTAAGGATGACTACCTTTCTAGGGCATATCATCTGATATACACTTTGTTTATCCAGAGTGAATTCAGTGGTTAAAATGATTAATTGAACCCATTTTGGGTTACTCATACTAGCTCTTGCAAAGGAGGTGATTGCTATTTTTTTTCTTAGTGACTCATACAAAGATGCCAGCAGTACACTGGCAATAGCAAAATGACATTTCCAAATTTAGCAGTTCATAAATCTTTTAAGATGCCAACCATATCTAGTTCTCCCCTCCCCTGGGCTCCTCTCTCAGTACTTGCTCATATGTGCAAAAGACCTAAATGTGTATGGAGACAAGAAAGGGACTTCCTCAGGGTACATCTCTCTGTTCTTCCCTCAGTACCTACCAACACCTCTATGCACTCTGGTAGGAGCAATGTGTATATTTCCCACAAGATACTTTTGATTACCCCATTAAGATGTTAAATTTGTTTGGTAAAAACATATACAGAATATGTGCATGTTTCCAAAAGAGTCCAATTCAATGAAATTATTTCCCAGGGGCACTGTGGAAACAAGCAAATTTCCTCCTATCTTCCAATGTTATCTATTCTGTCACATGAAATATGCAGTAACTTCACATTCTCAGGAATGAAAATTTCTTTGCCTCTATCATTTTCTTTGGTACACATAAAGCATCTACCAAATGTACCCATTCTCTTGATGTTCTTTTGCCCATTGTTCTGAAGCTTCAAATCTACCACTGCCATCCAGAAATTTTACCAATATATGACTTACACAGATAGTATGCTGAAAGGGAATGTAAGAGAATTAGGGTTGGTGCACTGAACATCCAAATCATTATAAAAAGAGGTTTCTGAGCAAAGAGATAAACCAGTATTGTTTTTTTAAATAATTAGTTAATCTGAATCCCTCCTTCTCACAACCTCTTCACCATGTAGATCTTCCCATCATTGGATGGAAGAGCACATTGTACTTTTCACCTACTTAAAATGACTTTCCACAAATGGTAAGCATGTAATAACCTATTTGCCTCTTCTCCATTATTCTTCACAGATCCTGTTTAACATACAACTCTTTCCAGGTCAATGACAACAAAATTGTCATTTAAGAGTAAATGTAACCCTCCCTGACTGGTGTACCTTAGTGGCTTGAGCACTGACTTGTGAACCAAAGGATCACCTGTTTGATTCCCAGTCAGGGCATGTGCCTGGGTTGTGGGCCAGGCCCCCAGTGGGGGACATGTGAGAGGCAACTACACATTGATGTTTCTCTCCTTCTCTTTCTCCCTCCCTTCCTCTCTCTCAAAATAAATAAATAAAATCTTTTTTTTAAATGTAAATGCAAACTGCAAATGTGAGATGAGTACATCAAAAGATTGAAATTAATAATAAAATTATTTACAAAATATGAGCTTCTCAGGGGCAAAGCTGAGGTGTAGAAACATACAAATTCCAAAAAACCCAAAGCGTTATTTGAAGTAGGAAAAGCGCATTTTGAGACTGCATGTTCTTGAGACAAGAGATTCTCAGTTATTCTCTTTTTGTTTTGTCCGATGTGCTTACTGTTTATATTATACCAAGTAAAACGTTCTATATTTTGAGCTGAATTAACATTTCTTGACTTCAATTATCTGAGAAAATAAATTTCAAAGAACCAAGGTGGGACATATGAGGCCTGGTTACTACTTAACTAACTACTCCATGGAAAGCATGCAATCTCCATTGAATTCACAGAATTCCTTTGCCTCTTCATCAGTAAGGCATCTGGAAAACAAGATCTACTATGAAAATAAAGGTCTCTGAGCCAAGTGTTGCCTCTGGCTCAAAGGAAAAGAGTAATCAAATTTTCTTTTTCTTAAATTGTAAATTTTTAAAATTATGAATAGATTCTTTATTTTTCAAGTACAATCATAGCACCTTTGTCTTTTTTTATTTAATTATTGTTCAGGTACAGTTTTTTGTCTTTTACTCCCATCCCAGCCCACCCCCCAGTGCTCCCTACATCCCTCCCATTTCTATCCCCCCTAGTTTTTCTCCATGTGTCCTTTATACTTGTTCCTATAAACCCTTCCCCTTTTCCCCTGAAATTCCCTCACCTCTCTGCTCTGGTGATTGTCAGCCTGTTCTCTATTTCAGTGCCCTTGGTTATATTTTGCTTGTTTGTTTGCTTGTTGTTTAGGTTCTTGTTAAAGGTGAGATCATATGGTATTTGTCTTTCACCGCCTGGCTTATTTCACTTAGCATAATGTTTTCCAGTTCCATCCATGCTGTCCCAAGTGTAGGAGCTCCTTCTTTCTTTCTGCTGTATAGAATTCCATCATGTAAATGTACCATAGTTTTTTGTTCCATTTATTTACTGATGGGCACCTAGGTTGCTTCCAGCACTTAGCAATTGTAAATTGTGCTGCTATGAACATTGGGGAGCAGAGATTCTTTTGGATTGGTGTTTCAGGATATAATATAGGATATAATACTAGTGATTAGGATATAATCCTAGCACTGGAATTGCTGGGTCAAAAGGCAGATCCATTTTTAGTTTTCTGAGAAAATTCCATACTATTTTCCATAGTGGTTGTACCAGTCTGCAAACCACCAATAGTGCACTAGGGTCCTTTTTTCTCCACAACCTCTCCGATACTTGTTTGTTGTTTTATTTATTATGGCCATTCTGACTGGTGTGAAGTGGTATCTCATTGTGGTTTTAATTTCCATTTCTCTGATAGCAAGCGATATTGAACATCTTTTCATGTGTCTCTGGATCCTCTGTATGTCCTCTTTGGAGAAGTGTCTGTTCAAGTCCTTTGCCCATTTTTAAATTGCGTTGCTTGTCTTCTTAGAGTGGAGTCATGTAAGTTCTTTATATATTTTGGAGATTAAACCCTTGTCTGAGATATCATTGGCAAATATGTTTTCCCATACAGTTGGTTCTCTTTTTATTTTAATACTGTTTTCTTTAGCCATGCAGAAGCTTTTTATTTTGATGACATCCTATTTGTTTATTCTTTCATTTATGTCCCTTGCTCTAGGGGACATATCAGTAAATATGTTGCTGTGTGAAATTCTTGAGATTTTCTTACCTATGTTCTCTTCTAGGACTTTAATAGTGTCACAGCTTATATTTAAATCTTTTATATTTAAATTTATTTCCATCTACAGTGTAAGTTGGTGCTCGAGTTTCATTTTTTTGCATGTAGCTATCCAGTTCTCCCAACACCATTTGTTGAAGAGGCTATTGTTACTCCATTTTATGTTGCTGCCCCCTTTAGGTTGCTACGGTCGAATATTAAATGACCGTAGAGAGTTGGGTTTACTTCTGGGCTCTCTGTTCGATTCCATTGGTCCATGTGCCTGTTTTTATGCCAGTACCAGGCTGCTTTGATTACAGTGGCCTTGTAATACAGTTTGGTATCAGGTATTATGATCCCTCCTACTTTGGTTTTCTTTCTCAAAATTGCAGCAGCTATTCAGGTTCATTTATGGTTCCATATAAATTTTTGGTGTGTTTGTTCTATGTCTGTGAAATACGCCATTGGTACTTTAATAGGTATTGCATTGAATCTGTAAATTGCTTTGGGTAGTATGGACATTTTGATGATGTTAATTCTTCCAGTCCATGAACATGGTGTATGTTTCCTTGTGTTTTCCTTGATTTCTTTCTTCAGTGTTGTGTAGTTTTCTGAACAC
>CM052540.1:62020165-62046696 GCA_028533065.1 Trachops cirrhosus | reverse complement strand
TCTTGTTCCTGATCTTAATGGAAAAGATTTTAGTTTCTACCCATTGTGTATTATGTTGGCTATTGATCTCTCATATATGGCCTTTATTATTTATTATATCAATAGAGGGAAAGCTCCCTCTATTCCCACTTTGGTGAGTGTTTTTATTGTAAACAGGTGCTGTACCTTATCAAATGCTTTTTCTGCATCTATTGATATGATCATGTGATTTGTGTTTGCTTTTGTTTATGTGATGTATTACATTTACTGACTTGTGAATATTGAACCATCCTTGCACCCCTGGGATGAATCCCATTTGGTCATGGTGTATGATCTTTCTAATGTATTGCTGAATGCGGTTTGCCAATACTTTGTTGAGGATTTTAGTGTCAATGTTCATCAGCGATATTGGCCTGAAGTTTTCTTTCTTTGTTGTGTCTTTATCTGGTTTTGATACTAGTATGATGCTGGCCTCATAAAAAGAGTTAGTGCATCTTCCATTTTTTTATATTTTTTGGAATAGTCTGTGAAGGATAGGGGTTAGCTCTTCATTAAATGCTTTGTAGAAATCTCCTGTGAAACCATCCAGTCCAGAGCTTTTGTGTGTTGGGAGTTGTTTGATTACTGCTTCAATTTCATCTGCTGTTATTGGTGTGTTCAGGCTTTCTGCTTCTTCTTCATTGAATTTTGGGAGATTATATTTTTTTTGAAATTTGTCCATTTCACAAAGGTTTTCAAATTTCTTGGCATACAGTTCTTCATAGTAATTTCTTACAATACTTTGTATTTCTGTGGTGTCAGTTGTAATCTCTCCTCTTTCATTTCTAATTGTGTTTATTTGTGTCTTCTCTCTTTTTTTCTTGATTAGCCTACTTAAAGGCTTGTCAATTTTGTTTATCTTTTCCAAGAACCAGCTCCTAGATTCATTGATCCTTAGAATTGTGCTTGTACTCTCTGTGTCATTTAATTCTGCTCTGATCTTGGTTATTTCCTACCTTCTACTTGCTCTGGGCTGTCTTTGTTGTTTTTCCTCGAGTTCTTGTAGACATAGAGTTAGGTTGTTTGTTTGAAATGTTTCTATCTTTTTTAGGTAGTCCTGTATTGCTATGAACTTCCCTCTCAGGACTGCCTTCGCTGTGTCTCATAAGTTTTGGTTTATTGTGAGTTCATTTTCATTTGTTTCCAGGAACTTTTTGATTTCTTCCTTAATTTCATTCTTGACGCATTCATTGTTTCGTAGCATGCTATTCAATCTCCATGATTTTGAGTGTTTTGGGTTTTTTCCCTTGGGGTTGGATTCTAGTTTCAGTCCCTTGTGATCTGAGAAAATGCTTAGTATGATTTCAATTTTCTTGAATTTATTGAGGCTTGTTTTGTGTCCTATCATGTGTTCTATCTTTGAACATTTTCCATGTGCATTTGAAAAGAATGTGTATTTAGTTTCTTTGGGATGGGGGGCTCTATATATATCAGTTAAGTCCATTTCATCTAGGGCCTTGTTCAATGCCAGAATATCTTTGTTGATATTTTGTTTTAAAGATCTGTCCATTTTTGACAGTGGGGTGTTAAAATCCCCTACTATAATTGTGTTCCTGTCAATATCTTTCTTGAAGTCCTCTAAGATTTTCTTTACCTATTTGGGTGCTTCTATGTTGGGTGTATATATATTTACAATGTTTATGTCTTCTTTGTGGATTCGTCCCTTGAGTATTATGAAGTGACATTCTGGGTCTCTCTTTATGGCCCTTTTTTTGAAGTCTATTTTGTCTGATATGAGTATTGCTACCCTGGCTTTTTTTCACTGTCTGTTTCCTTGAAAAATTTGTTTCCAGCCCTTCACTTTCAGTCTGTGGAGGTCTTTTGTCCTGAGGTGGGTCTCTTGTAGGCAGCAATGTGCGGGTCATGCTTTCCTATCCATTCAGCTACTCTATGTCTTTTAATTGGAGCATTTAATCCATTTACGTTTAAGGTTATTATTGATAGGTACTTTTTCTTTGCCATTTACATACCTATGTTCCTCTCTCTCTCTCTCTCTCTCTCTCTCTCTCTCTCTCTCTCTCTCTCTCTCTCTCTTTTCCTTCCTTTCCTTAAAACAGTCCCTTTAGCATCTCTTGCAGAGCAGGTTTGGTGGAGGTGTATTCTTTCAGACTTATTTTGTCTGGGAAGCTTCTTATCTGACCTTCTATCCTGATTGAGAGCCTTGCTGGGTAAAGTAGCCTTGTTTGCAGACCTCTGGTTCTCATTACTTGGAATATTTCTTGCCATTCTTTTCTGACTGGAGCGTTTCCATTGAGAAGTCAGCTGCTAATGTTGTTGGGGCTCCCGTGTATATTACTTCCTCTTTCTCCCTTGCTGCCTTTAAGATTCTCTCCTTGTCTTCGAATTTTGCCATTTTAATTATGATGTGTCCTGAGGTGGGCCTCTTGATCGGGACTCTCTGTGTTTCCTGGATTTGTGTGACTTTTTCTCTCATCAAACTAGGGAAGTTTTTTATCATTACTTTTTCAAATAGGTTTTCTATCCCTTGCTTTTCCTCTTCTACTTCTGGTATCCCTATTATAAGGATATTATTACATTTCATATTGTCTTGCATTTTTGTTAATCCCTCTTCATTCTTTCTGAACTTCTTTTCCTTTTCTTTCTCTTTCTAGGTGTTTTCTTCTACCTTGTCCTTAAATTTGCTTATCCAATCTTTTGCTTTATTGATCCTGGTTTTGATTCCTTCTACTGTGTTCTTCAGTTCAGAAATTGTATTCTTCATTTCCTCTTGGCCCTTGTTGATAGTTACTATTTCCTTTTTCATGTTGATATAGTTTGTAGTGAGTTCATTGTAGCTTCCCTGTAGTTTCTGGTAGCTCATTGTGAGCTCATTGAGCTTCCTGATAACCATTGCTTTGAACTCAGTATCTGATAGTTGAGTTGTCTTTATTTCATTTAGCATTCTGTCTGAGGCTTCCTCCTTTCCCTTCATTTGGGGATTGTTTCTTTGTCTTCCCATTTTTCATGAGACTCTTCTTGTTAACCTCTGCTTCTTAAATTGATCTCTTCTGGCTCCCTGGGTTTATACTGTGAACTTCTGTGGTAGAATACCTGTGAGATTCAGTGGTGCAGTCTCCTTCGAGTATCCTGGTGTTCATAACTTCCACCTACTCTTTCTTGTGATCAATTGGAGGGGTAAGGCAAAATGGTTTAAGACAGCAAGAGAGTATTCTATGATATTTACAGTAGCAGCCAGTAGAGAAGAGATAGGAGATCCTTTGGCTATGTATAGTGTTAACCTTGATCTTCCACCCACCTAGCCACTATTTAGAAAGGATGGAAAGAAGATAACACTCTTGTTAGGGAGGGAAGGCTTATGAGTTGGATCTAGAAAGCAGTGAGCTTATAGGAGGTCAGATTTTGAGGTAAGGTGAGAGTAAGGGATAGTAAATAAGTGTAGCGTGTGAGAGAATAGAGTTAACCACTACAGTAATAGAGTTCAGGAAACTGTGAAGTGAGCTAAGATCCAGGAAGAGTGTTGTGAAGTATTTACAATTGTGTGGAACAGTTATTATTTACAATAATCTTAGAGCAATAATCAGATCAATAAACAGACAGAATCTCTGTGAGCAATAAACAGACAGAATCTCTGTGATCTGAATAACCAGAATAGGGAGTATAGGACCTTAAGTAGCATGCTAGAGGAACACAAGTGACATGAAAGACAGTAAATTAGCAATACACTGTGTCAGAGAGAACAGGGAAAACCTGGCAAATGATACAATATAACCAGCCAAGCAATGAAGACTACACAGAAAGAAGAGGAGTACAAAAATACTATTAAAATAAAAGATATAAGAATAATGAGAAAAATAATAATACACATATGCAATAACTTGCATGTTCTCTGTAATAGCAAAGTGTATTTTGTGTCACTGTCTCAGCTATTGGGATGTGCACTCTTTGCATCCAACTCTGGTCTTTTCATAGTTCCAGGTTTTATTTTTTTCCTTTCCTTTTTGTCTCACTTGTGGGTATTTTAAAAAAAAGGCAGAAGAAGGAATGAAGAAGAGATAAAATTGGAAAGAAAGGAAGAAGGAATAAAACAAGAAGAAGTAAAGGGAAGAAGAAGGTATTGAAAGATAAAACAATAATAAAAATTTAAAAAAATAAAAGATTTCTTAAAAACAAACAAACAAAAAAACTCTTGTTGGTTTCAAACTGGCCTACCAGTTTTTCTGACCTTGCGGGCTGAGGGTTGATTGGTATGGCTTTCTCCCTTCCCATTCTGCACTCAGTCTTGCATCCACTCTCCCCAGAGCTAGTCTGATGCCTCTCCCCAGATCCTTGGATGTCAGATTCAGGACTTCCTGAGAGTGCTCTTTCCCCTAGGGTTACTGCTGTGGACTGGGGTACAGTGTGCTCTTGCTAGGTCAGGCTGTCTCGGTGCCGTGGGCTGGGGCGCACACCCTTCCTAATGGTATGGAGGTGTGCAGGGCATTCTGTGCAAACTTCCCCGCCACCTAGGGATCAGGATCGCTACCCTGCTGGTTGGGAAGGAGGCCGAGCATCTGATGCCAGAGTATTCCCCAAACAGTTTTTCTTTTTGGGAATTTGCTCCTCTCCAGCCAGACCAGTGATTATCCCTGCCAGTGCTTGTCACTCCGGTACTCTCAACTCGCCCAAGCAGGCATCCACAGACTCTGCAGGTGATCCCCTCTCTGCCACTTCAAGCAACCAGGTCTCTCCCAGTGCTGTTTAAACCTTGATTGGTCAGTGGGGTAGGGAGCAGTTAACCTGGCTCTCTCCTAAGGACTCTGTGGCAGGCCTGGTGGTGTTCGCTGGGTGTCGGGCCTGGGGCTGTGGGGCCCTGGTTCCCCAGCTGGTCCCTGGGACCTTATTGACCTAAAGCACTCTCCTTACCATCTGGTTTTTCAGTGTCTGCTACAATTTTTGGTCTCTTATTTTCATATGCTGGGGTACTGTTGGTTGTATGCTCTGTTCCTCCATAGATCAGCTAGGTTTTTCTCCCATGTGTAGGAGGAAGTGGAATCTGCTCCCTCCTACCCCATCGCCATCTTCACACATCTCAGATTTTCAATTGGGTTGAAGAAAATGGTTATCAGTGTAAAGCAATGAAATCAGAATCTTTTTCTAAAACACATCAGATTATTTTCAGGACCCCTTCTCAGGATCTGTTAGGGATAAATAGAACTTCCAATTATGTTTGAAGATAAGATGTAGAGCAGGACAAGTCCAAAAACCACATCTTTAAGATGATTATTTGCTGGTTTGCTACTGAATTTATGCCAACAATTAAACTAAAGTTAGCACAACTTCCCTCCACTTCCATTGTCTTGATCTCAAAATGTTGCCCTGAAATAAAAGGCAATGTTACCCTGATTTTTTCTTCTGTGTTCTTACTTCTCAAGATGTACATATCTGTCCTATTATTTATGGATTTTAGATATTGATGTAATATTTAGAATGCACAAACCATGAATCAGGCTCATTTACAACAATGGTTTATCTACCTCAACCTCAAAATAATTTATCAATTGTGTTAGATACTAAGAGACTATGTACTTTCTTCTTCTTTTTTATGTTTATAGTCTATGATGGTTTCTGCTGTGAAATAGTAATTTGGATTTTCATTAACCAGGAACAAAACTCCTGGTTAGCAAATGGTCTCTTTGGCAATAAGACTTTAAAGAGAGGTTAAATTTTTATTTAAGAGATTTCTGTATAAAGATGGTAACCCATCAGCTAGGTGTGTGTAGATTCAGGGAAGGAAGCATTGACTCAGGGCTCAGGTGTTGATGGGAAGCCAGTGTCACAGAAAATAATATGGCCAACTGGCCTATACTGATTAAATTGGGCTATTTCACAGATAACTTCAGTAAACATTGGCAGCAGAAAAACTATGCTGTCATTCCAATTCTACCCTCTGTCCCCAGATATCACACTTGGCTCTAGAATTCTTGGAAAAGCAGGTGCTCACTCTGCTCCTGATATAAAGTCACTATTTACTGGCATAACAGCTATTTAGGCTACCTCAGTCCCTTCAGACTCAAAGCTTTCAGAATAACCAAGGAAATAGACAGACATGGCTTGTCATGATCAAAGTCATCAACAAATGAGAAGGCAAAATGCCTTCTACTTGAACAGATGTTGCAAAGCAAACATGTGAAACTAGTGAAATTTTGTTTTCTGTTTTTACAACCATAGTGGATCCTTCTCTGTTTCAGAATTTCTAAACCAGCACAGTGCAAAAAAGGAAGGACTTTGAGGTAATACAGTTATAATGTACATCACAGAATTTTCTTCCTCTTAAATAAGTTACAGTCATTTTTTTTTAAATGTGAAATCTGAGATAATTAAAAAGTACCTAAAAGTGCTACTCAAACCCTAACCTCTTTCCTTTATAAGAGATGAGACCAACAAACCTCTCATTAAATTAACCATAAAAAAGCAAAAAAGGTGAAAGCTCACAATACTGAAAAATAAGACTTTAGTCAACCTCATGCCTGTATTGGGGCAACTGAAATGAGAATTTAGCTCATAGCATATCCCTGTTTTGTGTTGTGAAATAGAGACTAGCTGATATGTTTAGGAAAAGAGGGAAATGTTAATACATCTTATTAATAAAAATAGACCTGGAAGAGATTTTAAAAATAACCTAGAGCAACATCTCACCCTTATGATAAACAAAGTGGAAGAGTGGGAAGTTAGTGATCTACCTACACCCTCTAACTGTAAAACAGTTATTTATTAACGCCTATAGTTTAAACTTGAGAAATTGCAGGGTAAAATGGGATAATTCTGTGTCCATAGAAGTTATTAGTAACATAAACTTGCCTTCTTCAAATCAAAATATGAAAAAAAAATCCATCAGAGCTAAAAAGTGAAAATAAAATCATCTCATTCAGAAAGACCTGACAAGAGTTACCAATCATGTTTAAAAGAGGGAGCCACTTTTTGATTTTGGTTGGTGAGTACAAAGGCACAGAATAGACAGAGTAATTGTCAACAGTGACAATTCATGCAATGCCCAGAAAAAGAGCATCTTGCCAGGCAGACCTTTACATTTTTAATGTGATCCCCTGGACAAATAAGCACATGCTATAGAAATAGCTACAGTAGATCTTCAATGCATGAACAGGGACTAATTTGCTAAATATTGATTTAGACACTGTTGTCAAAGTTGATTCACATAACATGTATGTCACCTCTTGTTCAAGCAATAAGCTGTTCTCTATTTAAAGTCCTCTGTTCTCCTATTTTGTGTCAATTAATTCCAGAACATAGCATTTTCAGGTACATTGTTGAGAAAAACTTTGTATCATTGTCCATTTTACTTTTTTATTGAAGATTATATCATATTTATTATTTACAATGCTATAGTCATCCAATTGCTTTAGGGTAGATGCGTCTTTGTCCTTGCTTTCTATCACAAATGCAAAGCCACTTATCTCAGACTAATCTTCCATTTTTTCCACTCTGCCTTCTTCATAAGACATATTTCTATAGGTAGTAATGTTTTCATGCTATTGTTATCTCCTGACTATAAAAACTAAATTACATGCCAATGGAGCAAACTTTTCAGTCTGCACATAAAAGTTAATGTCTTTTAGAACTCCACGAGTTGCCATCGGATAGTTTTGTAGCTAACATTAAGTTGGCTTCTTGGATGGTTGACTGAGAGTGCCAGCTACCCAATGTGACATTGCCAATTCAAGAGGAAAACCGAAGTAATACTTATCATTCATCAATACCTATGAAGAAACTATAATTACAGAAAAATGTATAATCTTTCTCTATCCAAATGTATACTTAATAAGAAATGTAAAATGTTATTGTTTCATGTTGGCTATTAGTTTTTTGAGGTATAGTAATGTTTGAAAATGTTATAGAGATAAATATAAAAATGGAAAAGTCATCTTTTTTAATTTCCAAAAATTCTAAAATAAAACATTTACTATTAAATGTTTTAAAGAACATAACTTGGTATTTTATAGCTTCTGTGTATTATAAAGCTTTTACTTTATTTTTTCAATGACTAATGAAAATTATCTCTGACTTCATCAATAACTACAAAAATTACATAGTCAATTTTCACCATACTTCCCAAGGGAGTTATAGAACTTGGGCTGAGATATTGTTGGTACCTCATAAAAGGTTGGTACTGGCTTCTTTGTAACCCAAGTGGCAAAAACAAAAATGTTGTGTAATTACTGACCTGTACTAGAAGACTGTAAAGGACAGACATTCAAAGTTAATCAACAGAAATCTGACTGGACAAATGACATTTTAAAGAAATGGACTTAGGCAAAGTGCCAAAATTAGTTATCCATCAGTTATTCTGATGTTGGATTAGGTGACTGAAGGGCATAGAGAAATTTTAGCAGGGGTTAAAATAAAAGGAAGAATGAGGTATGACCAATACATGTTTTGTGTTTGCTTAAAACCAAACTTTTTAATGCATAACATAAATAAAAAGTAAACTACAATTACATGTGAGTTCTTTTGTTTTTGCTTGAACAGAATTTGGTACTTAATAAAAGAACAATTTCAGAAAATGAAGTTGTCAGTAAAACGTTTTATTTTAGTATGTATTTTTAGGTGTTGTTGAATAAGATATGATATTGTTAAATTAGTTGGTAATTTTTTTTAAATTATTAAAAATAAAGCAAAATTACTGCAAGAAGATGACATTAAAATTTTTTCTTTTATGTTACCTTTGTAGTATCAATCAGTGCTCTATAACATTATTATTTGCCTACATTTTTCTATGTTATTTTAAAATAAAAGTTTAATATGATTAAACATAAAAAAGACTAGATCTCTGTTGAAATTTGATTTTAGGATAGTTGAGGACAGCACCCAGTGATAAATTTCCAGTGATGAAGAGAAAGGGAGGATAGGTAAGACACTCAGCAAAAAGAATGAATGAACCAACAGGTCAAATTGAGGAGGACTGTGAAAAAAGCCATACATATAAAACATAAAACACTTGGATCACATAAAACATTCTGTAGGCAGATGAGTAACAAGTAAATGAAAGTCAGATCAGGATGTGCTCTGAGATCCAAGATCATCTGAGAGAAATAGAAAGAGGGATAGAGAGAAAGAGAGATGAAAGGAGAAAGAAAGGAGAGGGAGGGAGGAGAAGAAATGGAGAGAGGAAAGAGAGAGAAAAACTAGAAGGGTAAAAAAAAAATAAGCCACTAGAAAATTTCACTAATCAATGATACTATGATTAGATGAGGAAAAAGTAAAGTGGGGATTCAGGTGGTTGCCAATAGTTGCTATATGGAGCCAAATTCATGACATAGTATAAATTATCTAGCCCAATTATCAGACAGTAAGGACCTTAACATCTCATCCTCTTTTAGTAAAGGGCTTATTTTTTCTGGGATGCTCTATTCAACTCTATTTGTCACCCATTCTAAGGCAGCAATACCTGAAAGGGATCATTTCCTCCAGATTTTACAATCTAATGCAAATTTCACTGAGAATGGTTAAAATAATATTTTGGAAGGAATTATAAACAGTTTATCAGACAGTTAGTATGCAAATGAACTGGGGTTCACAGTAGCAACAACTCATCACTAGTAATATAATAAATATCCTAGAGAAATTTTGGCAGTTAACCCTGAGGAAGCTATGGGTAAATATGGGGTATATTAGGAGTAGGGGCAGTATAACTTAAAGGACAAATTTCAGTGGGTAGTGAATTATATGTAGACTCACATACATAGCATATATGTGTAAACACATAAAGAGTAGTGGGCAAAAGTACGTTTAAAGATGTATGTGAAAAACAGTGTTTATTCTTGTATTATTATTTATTGTATTATTTTGCACATGAACAACTGTAAACCTACGTTTGCTCACCTCTGCATAATCACAAACTGAGAATATATATAGTTATATTTGAGTATTAATTTTAATCCTTAGCCAAAAATAAGATAACAAAATTATCTCTTTTATCTCTCTGTTTAAATCACTTTTTCATCACCTTGGTTTTGCATTTTTCATGAATCTGCTTCAATAATCCATATGCTTCCAATTGGTATTCCAATCACTACTTTTTTGTTATGTCAGCTTTTATATATAATTTTTAGTGTCTCTGCCATCATTTTGTTCATTGTCATATCTTCACTTGATCAACTAAATATCTGTAACATTAGCTACTGTTATTCTCTGGTTTCTACTACACAGAACTGGGTAATACTCGTATTCAGGAAAGTGTATATCCCTCACATCTTCTCTGCAAATACCAGCTATGTACTGCTAAGAAATAATTGCCCAGTTACATTTGAAAACTCCCCTGTGTTTTGTTTAAAATAATAAGGATGGGTCTGCTCGTCATACTGTTATTTGGCCAATAAAGAACAAATTTCTGATTGAGTACCATTCAACAAAAATAAAAATGAAAAATTCTTTTGTACTGTGCAGTCATCATTAATTCTCAGTTATTTGCTCTTTTGCACTAAAACACCTTCCCATGCCTGTAGTAAAGAAGAGAGTGTTACATAACAATTATGAATGTGGATCACTGAAATTGGCAAGCCTTCTATTTGAATTGTGCCTTTGCCACTTCCTAGCTGTATGACTCTAGGTAGATTATTAAATTATGAAGTCTCATTAAACTCACTTCTTAAAATGGATAATAATACCCATTGCAAATACTTTGTGAAAGAAATTTTATGAAAAACTACATATAAAGCTCTTAGCACTTGGTTTACTATAAGTCCTCAAGAAATTATGGTATTATTTGTTACAAGTGTTAGATCATTTCCATTCATTTTGTAAGAACTATGTATTAACATAGGAAGGTATTAGTGACTTACAAAATTAGTGATGTAACATCTTAAAACCTCTGGTCTATAACTAAACACAAATTTGAGGAAAATTAAGATACCTACTGACATACATTTACATAAAATCTGAATTTAACCTTAACAAACCAGGTACAGCAAGAGAATAACAGTAATGATAAGCCAGAGGTGCCTAAAGTAATGCTATTCACTAACAATATGATACGTGTTCTGAGAAAATCTGGGCCTCTCTTCAGGATGACAGCCTGCCAGGGCAAGAACACCTTGAGTGCTATAACTTACAGAGGTCAGCCATATGATCCACAAGAACTGTGAGTTACTGATTCTAGGCATTCTTTAAAATTTCATGGAGAAAGAGAATACTTATCAAGCTGCTGTAGTCATCTCTCAGGAGAAAAGGGATTGGGTCCACCACAAAATAGGGGCTGATATGCTTCAATAGACAGAATGCATCAAGTTGGCTTTTCCTGGCCAGTGCCCTGCAGTTACATAGATTTAATATTATCATGAATTTTCTTTCATTATTAGAATAGTTCACCCCTACCATATAGCAGAGCCTTTCACTCTGCAATAGAGTCCTACACACTCAGAGATCTCAAGATACGCAGACACAGATAAATGTATTTTCATAAATGAATTTGCTCCTTTGTATCAATGGATACATCCATTCCTTTTGACTTTGTCACTGAATTTCTAAATCAAAGATGAACTCATAAAAAAACACCTCTCAAAATAGTATTAAAATTGATGGGGTAAAATATATAAAGCCTTAAAAGTAACAGTCTATGATAATTTGGTTATGATATGAAGAAAATAATTTAAGGTGAAGGGACACTCTGTTACATCCTACATCCTGTTACATCCTGTGGGGAAATTTTACACACACACACACAGATGCACACACACACTATGTATACTATGATATATAGCCATAGTGTGTACACGTATGTGCACAGGGGGATGTATATGTGTATTTGAAGTATTAATAATCTGAGAATTGTAACTTTTTGCTCAGGGAATTTTTAAGTCCCTAAAGGTTAGATGAAGTTCAGAAGGGGTAAGTAAAGAAGTGAGATTATTGCCTACTTTTTTTTTTTTTTTACTGTAACTTCAACGCATTGTCTGAGATTAGGATAAGCTTTCAGGTGCAATGATGTAAGCACATACCAAGTAAACCTACTATGAGTACAGTTATGTCCTCACCATTTCCAGAGATATTCCTTGAAACTCTTAAGATATGAAAAATTGATAAATCTTTGGTTACCAACTTAAGTTTCAGAAATATTGCAAATGTTATTTTATGTATTTATTTATTTATTTATTTATTTATTTTTATTTTAGTTTATTCAGTACAGTTTCTATCCTTTATTCCCACTCCAGCCCACCCACCCATCCCTACCCTCCTCCCTTCCATTTCCAACCCCACTAGTTTTGTCCATGTGTCCTCTATATTTATTCCTGTAAACCCTTCCCTACTCCCCTGAAATTCCCTCCTTTCTCCCCTCTGGGCACTGACACCTGTCCTCTATTTCAGTGTCTTTTGTTATATTTTACTTTATTTGTTTCTTTGTTTTGTTGTTTAGGTTCCTGTTAAAGGCAAGACCATATGGTATTTGTGTGCAAATGTTATTATTATCTAGTTGCATTAATTTGTTCATTTATTTTATAAACATTAATGAATGGTTACTATGTTCTAGAATTTGTCCTAAGCCAAATCCAGAGATAGAGATATATAAAATAAAAGACCTCCATCAATAATTTTAGTCTCCTGACAAAAACAAGAATAAATTGTCACCATAGGTTGATATAAGTGCCACAAAAACAAGCACAGATATTGAATGGGGAAGGAGGCAGGGAAATGGCGTCTTCCCCAGACTGAGCATAGGGGAAAGCTGAGTTGAAGAATGAGGGATAAGTGATGTGGAGAAAATGAGTAAGGCTCTCCAAGAAAAGGAAAACCAATAGGGAAGTTGGAGAAGGTATTGAGTATTCAGGAAAAAGCAAATAATTCAATATGGTGGAAAGAGAGTGCATGTGGGAACTCTGTGAGAAATAAGACCATGGATATAGGAGGAATGTGCTTACATATTTAATGAGCTACTCATTCCAGGACAGAGCAAGAACCCTGCTCTCTACCCAGCAAGAGGCATTTTATGTGAGGAAGTATAACTCAGTAATTATAGGCACAAGCTCCAAAATCACACACACTGCTTTGGTTCAAATCTTCCTTCTACAACTTACTAGCTGAGTGGTCTTGAGCAAATTTTTTTAACTCATTGTGTCTCATGTAATCATTTGTAAAATGAGAAGATATAGTACCTACCTCATGTTTTTTAAGGTATAAAAGTTTAGTATTTGAGCAGCATTAAAGGAGTGTCTGACAATAAACTGCTTGCCACTTATATAAGAAGGATAAAAAGACACTTGGTTCAGAGGAGGCAGGCCTGTTTGGTCCAATTATGTCATTGAAACCAGATTCATAGGGTCAGAATATGTAGCAGGGACTTTTTAACATATTGGTAAGGGGACTGAGAACTCTGCCCAGATGGAAGAAAACACTGAAAAAATCTATTAGCTGTTATTTATTAATGGAAATGAGTGTATAAAGTCTATGCCATTGAAAAGGAAATTATATACAATAAAAGTAAGGAGAGATAAAAATTATAACTTCACAAAATGGAAAAGGACATAGGAAAAGGAGAACAAAAAATCATAATTGAGCCCTTCTTGCCTTCCCCAAATTCTAGTTCTCTCTGTGAATGCAGTTGCTTTCTATTCTGTACCTTCATTGGGCTTTTAAAAGGCTTCCCAAACCCTGAAAGGACAGTCCTCTGAGAGCATTAATAGAGTCAGCTCTGGGCTGACTCTTTTCTAGGACTGGGCAATACATATTAGCACTTCACGGTTAAGGTTTAAGTCTTTGTTTCAAAAGTTAAAGTTCAGAATCTTTGTTGTAACCATTACTTAGAGACTCTAAGATAGAAATATTTATATATTTTCTCACACACACACACACACTCATTCTGTAATACCACAATTCAATTTTGGTTCTAACAATCTAAAATCAGTGTAGATTCCAGAGTTGAAGGGTACAGTTCCCAACAGGAGTGCTCTCATTTCAAATGCCAGCTGCAAGTTCAGGAGTCCTCACACTATGCCCCAACTTGTGACCAACTTGCTACATATTTAGGGTTCCCAGGACTTCTCTCAGGCTTGATAAGTCACTACAATGACTCATAGAACTCAGTAAATTGGTATACTTATGACCAACATTTGATTATGAAGGATATAAATCAGCACCAGCCAAAGGAGATATATATAAAGGGAAGACTGGGGAAGTCCTGACAGCCCTCTCCTACAGAATCAGGACACCTCATCCACATTGCATATCAATATGTCCACCAAGCAAAGACATTCTCTGAGCCTCAGTTTCCAGAGATGATATTGGAGGTTCATTATGTAGGCACTATTAATTGAATCATTGACCACATAATGGAACTCAATGTCTAACCTCTCTCTTCAGCCCAGTGGTTGGGCTGACAGCAAGTGGTTTAAAGATTCAATTTTCTAGTCACAGAATTGGTCTTTCTGACATGACTCTATCTTGAGTCAACTCGATAGCATAAAGTTTATGAGTTCACCATAAATCATCTCATATGTATAAACTCAGTAGTCATTCCAAGGGCCCATCCTGAATAACAGATACTCCTATCACTCAGGAAATTTTAAAGGTTTAGAACCTCTATCCCAAGAATCTGGGACAAAGAGTAGACAAATTCTTTATTACACAATACACACATACATATGCATAAGTGTGTGTGTATGTACACACATATGTGCTTATAGGCATGTTTATTTAAATGTCAAATAGCAAAGTACCTGATATGTTATATAAATACTTTTGTAGATACTGGGAGAATAAGAAACAGTCCCTGAACTTGAACTTAGAGTGTGATTAGTAAGCTGAGTGAGAGCAGCATGATGCCATGATATCTAGTAATGTTAGGTTCTGGGAGGAAAAGGCAAGCAATAAAGACCACGAGCAACACAGTAGGTACCCACTAGTCAACATTCTCACCCCTCCTCTAGCATAAAGCTAAGCACAAAGGAGAATGAGAACAGAACTTCATTCACCCAGTAGGTTTGCGCTCTTTAACTTAGGTTCTCTTTATAAGACCAGAAAAATTATACTCCTTGAAAATTCTGACTCACTTGGAAGCTTTTACTAAGGTATAATTAATAGTTAGGAGGAATTTTACTAGACATTTGGAATGAATTGAACCATTGTCTAATTATTATACTAAGAAATTCCTTTAAAAATGTTTAGGTGTTCAAATCACTTAAGAAACTTAAAAAACACTATTTTAAATAAATTTTGAGGTGTTTATATATTGAATCACTCCAAAAGATGTGTACACTAGAAACAATAATCCTAAAATAAATATTTTTAAGCTATTAGCACATTGAGTTTCTTGTTAATTGTGCAGTTTTATATATAGTGAAAGTTCAGAACAGCTTATGTTTTTTCATGAGATAACCCCTTTGAATTTTGAATTCTATATTATGTCATTGCACTTTTAATTTATTGGTTAGTACTGTTAATATATCCATTTTGCTTTCAATATTTTTTTGCAAATGCTTATTTTTAATTCCCCAAGAATCTCTAAAACATATGATACTGCATAGGCAAGTCACTCCAGCTCCACCTATATAACTGCAGGTGAAAAAAAGGCAATAAGCAGAGAAAATAATCATTAAAGGATCTTTTACACTTGGCTGAGGGATTGTTATGATTGGAATGGAAGGGACATTAACTTGCACATTACTCAAAGAAAAGTCTAATGATATATTTTACAAGTTGAAGAGGCTTTGCATTTTACCAAGATAATTTTCAACAAAATAGGAGAAACAGATGAGCAGTTTTAGAGTATCTTTTAAAAGCTGGATTTAAGCATAATTGATTTCTAATGGGTTTTAGAAGTTGGATACAAATGTCCATCATGAATGCAGAACTTATTCAAATATACCAGTTCTGCAACAGTACACTGGTATTTGAATAACCTGCTTGGGTCCTTATACCAGAAGTGCTTTTCTAACAGAGATACCTACTAGACACTCTCACAAAACCTCAGTGCAGGCCCAGCCTGTGGTAACAATCACATCATAATCTCTTGGGGTGGGGAGTTATTGCTGAACAAATATTAAGTTAGCAGTTAGACAACATTGTTAAATTCCTTTTTGGATCCTGTGCACCAGATTCTCCAATGTCACAAACAGAAATGATGTATTGTCACGGTAAGTGGTCATTGTATATAATCCTTACAAACATAATTACAATAATTCAGAATAGAATTTCCTCAGAAAACTAAAAATGGAACTGCCTTTTGACCCAGCAATTCCAACGCTGGGATTATACCCTAAGAATTCTGAAACACCAATCCAAAAGAACCTACGCACCCCCATGTCCATAGCAGCACATTTTACAATAGCTAAGTGCTGGAAGCAACCTAGGTGCCCATCAGTAAATGAGTGGATCAAAAAACTGTGGTACATTTACACGATGGAATACTACGCAGCAGAAAGAAAAGAGGAGCTCCTACCCTTCATGACAGCATGGATGGAATTGAAGGGCATTATGCTAAGTGAAATAATCCAGCTGATGAAGGACAAATACCATATGATCTCACCTATAAATGGAACCTAATCAACAAAACAAACAAGGAAGCAAAATAGAACCAGAGACATTGAAATAAAGACCAAATTGACAGTAACAAGAGGAGGGGGAGGAATAATGGGGGAAATAGGTGAGTGGCCATCAAGGAACATGTATAAAGGACACATGGACAAAGCCAAAGGCAGTAGGTTTGAGGGTGGGAGTGGAGATGGATGGGGTGGGGTGAAAATGGAGACAATTATAATTGAATAGAACAACAATAAATAATTAAACAAATAATAAAAAAGAATAATTCAAACTTCACAAATACTTTTTTCTGGTTCGAGAATATCCAGAGTTTCTCAAATATGATCGCTTATAGCCCTTACAGAGCTCTCTTTTTAGTGATGTCACCCAACTATCCTACTGGTTTATATAGGAAACCAAAGTTCAGAGAGATAAATAAATTTGTTCCAAGTCAGTTCTAGCAATGAATGAAGCTGAGAATTTAACTCACATTTTCTGACACCAAAACCATTGTTCTTTCTCCCTACACTAAGTTTCCGTTCTGAGTGATACACAAAATTGGACTTCATCTAAGGTTAATCTAACTTTACAACCACTAGACAAATGGGATCATCTTCTTCTATTCTTATGGGTCATTCAATCTGATTCTGTTGTGGTTGGAAGGTTTTCTTACAGCTCTCCTGTTAGTTTGCCTTAGTTTGAAATAACTCAAGACATCAGTGCTATGTTCAGTTAATGAACAAAATTGAAAGGAGTGGTTATTATATGCAAACCTCCATTCAGTCTCAGTGGAGAGGAAGGAATACCTTTATGAACACAATTATCAGTCTTATACACAAGTCATATATACAGGATGCCAACCATTACACTGTAGAAGTGTAGAATTAGAAGCACTTTAGTACTTTTCCATGTACCACTAGTCCTTTGCAATTCATCCTACAAATTGTTGCAATTTCAGTTTCTGAAAGCCTAGCTGTAGTCACCCTTTAGCTCAAAAACTGTCATCCTTTACTTCCCCCTTTCTTAGAAAAAGTCATTTACCATCCAATGGGCAGTTGTTTGGGCCATTAGAAATGTGTGTATGTATGAATATGTATATATCTCAATCCTGGATTAGAGGGAGGGTGATAGTATTCCAGCAATGTTTTTCATGACCCCTCTCCTATGATCCAGTTTTTTATTGCCCAGGAAACTTAGGAACTACCAGAGAGGGCTAAAATATAGCTTATATTATACCTTCTTTTTAGTATACCTTTTCAGATTTATTTATCTAGATGGATCAACAGATAAGAAAAAATTCTAATTATGGTGATTTTAGTTTTTTGGAGTTGTGGAGTGAAAAGGAGGAAACTAGAACAGGCATTACACTCATGTAAATCTGGATTCTTAATATCAATCATACATCTTCACTTTTAGCCTATCATACATGTCTTCATTTGTCTGAATTACAACTGTGGACAGAGGTAAGTTTTTATCCATAGTAATTCTAGGACCTATAAAAATCAGGGAATGTAAACAGATCAACATGTCAGGGTTACAATGCCCAGAGCAGAAGAAAATATTTGATTGTTCCGCTTTCCTTACACAGCAGTAAAAGCCTGACTTTGAACTACTAACATGTCATATTTTTTGTAACAAAATAATAAACTCATGCAAATAAGCAAGTCAAATATAGAAACTAGAGACCCAGCAGGGGTAGCGGAGAAAGGAAATGTGACTTAACTTTATATTCCTATATAGGCAAACCACTGTAAACTGCTACCCTAACACCATACATTAGAATTACCCTTTATATTCTACCAAGTATTTTATATACATTATCACACTTAATCCGAAGTTCTATTCATTTTGATAGCACTGTGATTTCAGAGATATCAAAATTCTGATTTCTAGAACTGTGGCTATTTTTGGTTACATAGCAAAGGGCAATTTTTTTCTCATTTAACTAAAATTTTCTTTTTATTTTTAATTAACTTATTTTTATTATTAATGTTCAAATACACTTGTCTCCATTTTCCCACCACCACTTCCCCCATCCTATCCACCCTCACCTCCCACCCTCAATCCTACCCTCCTTTGGCTTTGTCCATGGGTCCTTTATGCATGTTCATTTACAACCCTTTCCCTTCTTTCCCATGTTATTTCCCTTCCCCCTCCCATCTGCTTACTGTCAGTCTACTCTTAATTTCAATATCTCTAGTTATATTTTGCTTGCTTCTGTGTTTTGTTAATTAGGTTCCATTTATAGGTGAGATCATATGGTATTTGTCTTTCATCGCCTGGATTACTTCACTTAGCATGATGCTCTCCAGTTCTGCCCATGCTGTCATGAAGGGTAGGAGCTCCTTCTTTCTTTCTGCTGGGTAGTATTCCATCGTGTAAATGTACCACAGTTTTTGATCCACTCATTTACTGATGGGCACCTAAGCTGCTTCCAGCACTTGACTATTGTAAATTGTTCTGCTGTGAACATTGGGGTGCATAGGTTCCTTTGAATTAGTGTTTCAGGATTCTTAGGGTATAATCCCAGCAGTGGAATTTTTTTTAACTGCAGATGGAAGTAAGAAAGATACTTTGATTTTCCAGAAGGGCCCAATATAATTACAGAGGTCCTTAAAAGTAGGAAGAGGAAGGAAGAACAAGAAAGTCAGAGGGAGATATGACTCCGATAGAAAAGAACAGAAAAACAAAGTGTTGATGGCTTTGAACATGGTAAAATGTGGCAACAAGCAAAGAAATGTGGGTGATTCCAGAAGCCAGATAAGGTAAGAAAACATTTTCCTCTGTAGACTTCATAAGAGAACACAGCCCTGACTGTGCCTTGATCTTAACTCAGGAAGATCTATGTCAAAGTTCTGAACCATAGACTGTAAAAGAATAAGTGTATGTTGTTTTGAGACAACACACTTATGGCAATTTATTACAACATTAAGAGGAAACTCATATGACAGACTTGAGAAATATTTTATCCATAACCTTCTATTTTACTGTCTGTATTCACATCTTCTCTCCACTGCATATGTGTTTTCCTTGTGGGTAGTGTTGCTTTACTCATTTGGGCATCTTTTGAGCTAGAATATTTAGTATAGTAATTAATAAAAAGGAGGATAATTGACATAACTTCTTGATTTTTAGTCTGCAGTTAATATATTAGTTTGTAAGTCAAGCTTTCAAAATGTGGGTACTGTACTTAGTGTTTACATATCAACTCCCACTTTCTGTGAGTTCTGAGATGACCAAATCCATATTCCATTCACCTAGTGTCTGGCATATAAAAGAAACTTAAAATATACTTGGTAAGAAAAAAAGGAAGGGGAAGGAAGGAAGGAAGGAAGGAAGGAAGGAAGGAAGGAAGGAAGGAAGGTAGGAAGGAAGGAAGGAAAGGAAAAGGAAGGAAAGGTGCTATGAAAATGGATAGATGGGCATGACCAGAGATAGCATGATAGTAAATATTTAAGATCAAGTTTACAGCTTCACAAAACAAGCAATTCCTGCCGAATTAATTCAGAGTAGGTGTTCTTTACATATTTTCTTAATAACTGTCTAAATTTATTTCAATTTTTATTAAATGAAAGTGTATCAAACTTCCTTGAATTAATTTGATCAGCACATTCAGAAGTGTGCTATGTTTTATTAGTAAATCTTTAAGTTTTTAATTAAATTTATTAAGGAAACATTGGTTAATAAGATTATACAGGTTTCAAGTGTACATACCTATGATACATGATCTGTGTATTTCACTGTGTGCCCACTACCCAAAGCCAAATCATCTTCTGTCACCGTATATTACATCCCCTTTACCCTTCTATGCACACACACTGCTTCCCTCTGGTAATCACCATACTATTGTCTGTGTGTATCATTTATGTTTGTTTGTGTTACATTTTATCTATTTGTTACTTATAATTTTATATCTCACATATGAGTAAAATCATATGCTTCTTAGATTTTTCTGATTGACAATTCACTTAGCATGATATGTCTAGGTCCATCTATACTTCTTCTGCAAATGGCAGTATTTCATATTCTTTTAAGGTTGAATAGTATTCCATTGTATATATGTACCACATCTTCTTTATCCAAACATGTATCAAAGGACACTTTGGTCGTTTCCATATCTTGGCCAATGTGAATAATGCTTCAATGAATATAAGGGTGCATATATCTTTACCAAAAAATGTTTTCAAGTTTTGGGGGTAGGTAGCAAGAAGAAAGATTTCTGGGTCACATGGCAACACTATTCTTAATTTTTCTGAGGAATGTCCATACTAGTTTCCATAGTGGATGTATTACTTTACATTCCTACCAGCAGTGAATAAGGGTTCCTTATTCTTTACAACCTTTCCAACACTTGTTATTACTTGCCTTGTTGAGAATAGCCATTTTAACAGGTGTGAGGTGACATCTCATTGTTGTTTTGATTTGCATTTCCCTCATAGCTAGTGAAGTTCAGCATCTTTTCACGTACCTGTTGGCTACTTTTGTGTCTTCTTGGGAGAAGTATCTGTTCAGGCCTTCTGCCCATTTTTTAAATTAGATTGTTGTTTGTTGTTGAGTTTTATGAGTTCTTTATATATTTTAGATATTAACACTTTGTCAGAGGTGTTGTTTGCAAATATCTCCCATTTGGTTTCTTCCCTTTTTGATTCATTAGTAGTTTCTTTTGTTGTGCAGAAGCTTGTTAGTTTGATATAGTCCCATTTATTTATTTTTGTCTTTATTTCCCTTGCTTTTGGGGTCAAATTCATGAAATCTTTTCTAAGGCAAAGGTTAATAAGTTAAGTACCTATGTTTTCTTTTTTACAAATCTATTGATTCAGTTCTTATATCTAGTCTTTGATCCATTATGAATTAATCAAATACAATAATTAATTAAAAATAATACATTACCATCAAGTGGGATTCATTCCAGGGTATCAAGGATGGTTCAACACATGCAAATTTATCAATGTAATACATCACATTAATAGAATAAAATAGTATGATTCTATTGATAGATACAGAAAAAGCATTTGATAAGATATAACATCCATTTATCATTAAAACATTCAGTAAAATGGGCACTAAGGAAATTAGCTCAACATAATAAAAGCCATGTAAGACAAACACTCAGCTAATATTACATTCAATGGTGAAAAATTTAAACTTTTTCTCTAAAATCAGGAAGAAGACAAGTATGCCTACTCTCACCATTCTTATTCCTCAGTTATGGAAGTCTGAGATAGAGAAATCAAGAAAGAAAAAGAAATAAAATGTAACCAAATTGGGAATAAAGAAGTAAAAGTGTCATTTTTTGCAAATGATATTATTCTATACATAGCAAAACCTAATGACTCCACCAAAAATCTATTGGAAACAATAAACAGAGTAAAGTTGCAGGATACAAAAATCAACGTATAAAAATTCTCTGCATTCCTGGATACTAACAATAAAATTTAAATAAAAGTGGAAAAAAATTCCTTTGCAATTGCAACAAATAGAAAATAATACCCAGGAATAAATTTAATAAAGGAATGAAAAACCTATATACTGAAAATTACAAAGCATTAATTATTAAAAGAGATTTTAAAAGACACAATGAAATAGAAAGATAATCCCTGTTCATGAATTGGAAGAATCAACATGGTTAAAAGTCTATAATACAAAAGCAATATACAGATTTAATGCAATCCCCATCAAAATCCCAATGACATTTCTTTTGTGTTTTTAATTGAATTTATTAGGGTGACATTAGTTAATAAGAATATATAGGTTTCGGGTGTACATTTTTATAATACATCAGCTGTATACTGTGCTGTCATTCACCATACCAAATCAAGTCTACTTCCATCACTATTTATCAATCCTTTAGGCTCTTCTATGTCCCACCAACCTCCTTTTTCTCTGATAATCACCATAGTATCTATTCCTTTCCTTTTTCTTTGTTTAATGCCTACACCTTTTTTACCTGGCACCCCAACCTCCTTCTGTCTGGCAACAATAAGTTTGTTTTCTATGTCTATGAGTCTGTTTTTATTTTGTTAGTTTGTTTTTTCATTAGATTCCACATATAAGTGAAATCATATGGTACTTGTCTTTCTTTGACTGTCTTATTTCACGTAGTACTCTCCAATTTGCAAAGGGTAAGATTTACTTACCTTTTATATAGCTGAGTAGTATTCCATTGCATAAATTTACCACAGCTTTTTTATCCACTTATCTACTGATGGGCACTTGGGCTGCTCCCAAATCTTGGCTAATGTAAATAATGTTGCATATTTTCATATACATCTCATATGAATACAGAGGTGCATACATTCTTTTGAATTAGTGTTTTGGTTTCTTCAGTTAAATTCCCCAGAAGTGGAATCAATGGGCCATAAGGCAGTTCCACTTTTAATTTTTTGAGGTAACTCCATACTGCTTTCCCTAGTGGCTACAACAATCTATATTCCCACCAACAGTGCATGAGGGTTCCTTTTTCCACGTCTTCACCAACACTTGTTTGTTGATTTATTCATGATGGTTGTTCTTACAGTTGTGGGGTGATCTCTCATTGTGCTTTTAATTTGCATTTCTCTAATGATTAGTGACTTTGAGCATCTTTTCATATGTCTATTTGTCCTCTTTGGAGAAATATCTATTCAGGTCTTTTGCCATTTTTTGACTAGATTGCTTGGGGGGGGTTGGTATTGAGTTTTATAAGTTGTTATAAATTTTGGATATTAACCTCTTATCAGATGTATCATTGGCAAATATGCTCTTCCATTCAGTGGGTTGCCTTTCCTTTTGTTGATGGTTTCCTTTGCTTTGCAAAACTTTTTTGTTTGATATAATCCCATTTGTTTACTTGTTTTCTTGTTTCCCAGTGACTTTTGTTTTAAAGAAATGGAACAAAAATTTATCAGGTATGTAAGGAATGAAAAACACTTTGGATAGCCAAAGCAATCCTGAGGGGGAAAATGAAGCTGGAGGTATTAGATTACATAATTTCAAAAATTACCACAAAATGATGATAATCAGAAACTTTAACATTTTATAAGTGGATAATAGATTAGTCAAAAGTTCCAAAGGAACATGTATAGTCAAGCAATAAGATAACTATATTATAAAAATTGAAAAAACTTCACCTGTTCTTGTAAGAACAATTTGCATTTTATCCTTATTTAAAAATAGAGGAGGGGGAGAGGAATAATAGGAAATAATAGGGGAGGTCATCAAGGAACATGTATGAAGGACACATGGACAAAGCCAAAGGGGGTGGGTTCAAGGGTGGGAGGCAGGGATAGGTAGGGTGGGGGGCATGGTGGGGTGAAAATGGAGGCAAATATACTTGAACAAGAATAAAATAAATTAAATAAAATAAATAAAATAAAAATAGAGATTTTCATTCTTATATTCAAATTAGAAAATCACCTTGGAGTTATTGATTTTAGCATGGAAATTTCAATATAATGTGAATCATCATGCTCCTACATTGTATGGCAATTGTTTGTTTTTAATGTAAGAACTTTAATATTATTAGCACTAACTAATAATAGCCAAAGCATTTTTAGACTTGGTACCTGAACTTCTCCCTGCATCTTGACTCTACTACAGATGCTGAAAAAATACTTCAGGTAGCTTACATAATTAGAGATTATTTAGCCAAGTTCTTCCAGTACTTGAAATTTTCCTGTTAAACTCACTTCTCTTTTTACAGGTTTTTTGTTTTGTTCTATTTTGTTTAGCACGCAAAACTAATTTATTCCCTTAAATCACTAATATTTTTTACCAAATGATCTTATAACCAAGTTTACACTGATTTTATGTTTTCATAAAATGCAGCTCTTTATCCACTATCTGTGACTATATTTTCCTTTCTTAGTGATGTAAAAAAAACTTCAAGAGCCTTATGCTCATTCTTGTCTAAGCTGTGTTCTTTTGGGTTTTGGCCTTAGTCTTCACTGCTGTTGGCAAACATAAGGGAATTCTTTCAATATGTAGGGTTCTTTTCTAATAAACCCTATAAAGCCAAAGGGACACTCATTTTTAGAGGCAGATTTAGTTTTAAATTACCTTTCCAAAGTAGGTAATTCTCCATGCTCACTCTCCAATTAATCTGCCAAGCCAGCCACTGTGTTAGCATTAGTATGGTTTCTTGAATTTGATAACTACAGATGTTGAAGGCCTGTAAATTTAGTGTAGGAAAATCAGGCTTCCATAAGGATTACTAACCAGCACATCCCCATTATAATAGTATTGCTCACTTACCTTTGGATTGCAGGAACAGCATGCAACTTAAAAGGTTTACTAAAGGAAATCAACTACTAGTTATACTTGTCCATCCTTTTCTTCTTTCTGAGTAAGTCACAGATCTGAATACTATTAATGAGTTTACCATAAAGTATTTTCTACTAATAAATTATGTTATCACTGCAATCCCTTCAGTCTTTTTATATCTCTGTTCTAGTTTTCATTTTACTACTGCATTTACAGTCCTAACAAGCAAAAGTATTCTTACCTTCTTTTGTTTATAAGGCATAGTTTTTTTAAATTTTGTTCTCTCTTTTTCAAGCAGAAATAAACAATTGACCCTAAAAATGTATAAATATTGGCCTTCCACACAAAAAAATGGAAAATAAGAACTTTCTTTTCATTAAGTTTGGAATTATAATTTCTCTTTCTTAATTTTACTATGTAATTTATTTGCCAAATAAATCATTTGACCTTAGTATGTAACATTTTTAAATAAGCATAAGATTTATTTTAATGTATTACAAATGAATTATGAAAACAAGTTTAGTTAATTAAGATTTAATTTATATTTTCTCATAAAAGCAGCATCCTCTAATAGACATTTTTGTTTTCTCAAAGTTCAAAGCCAACCACACTGAGATCTGAATATTTGCTACCATGGGCATAGTTAGAGCATTGCCATTTATGTAAGATAGTAAATTTTTTCGGATAAAAAAAGTCCTTTATTTCATTGTTTCTACTTATAACAAAATTAAGTCCCTACTAATGTAAGAGAAAATGTAATGTAATGTAATAGAAAGTACATTTGGTCTTTTGTCACCAAATAAGCAGTGATGTCCATTGTCACTTGCATTTTACTTCCCCCAGAATAGATTGTATGGGAACAGAAGGAAGGAGAAGAGCCAACATTGTGTTACAAAATTATTCCAAGAACTAAAAATTGAAAAATTATTGTATCCAAGATCACAGTCTTAGAAATTTATGGGATACTTAACTATCTAAACCACTTAGCTTACCTTCAAAACAGCTATATGTTTCTTAAAATTAAATAACACAGAAGTAATTCTTAGATTTTAACAATAAAACATGTCCATTTTAGAAATGCTAAGGGATACATTTTTTTCACAAAAATATCCTGTAAGATTCATACCGCTATTTTCCCAACTTATTGATGAGTAAGCTACAGTCACTACAAATGGAAAGGTAATTGGCTGAAAGTCAAAAAGCCATAACTGGTAAAGTCATGGAATCTGAATTATTATCACATTGTTTAAGGTAGCAAATAAAAGATATTTTGTCAGCTGGAATGTTGCTTTTTACTTGGTTTAATATTTTCAATCCCATTATTAAATTTAAAGTGAACTTAACTGTCCATAGTGCCTTGTACCTCACCATCTCCACTTCCATCAAGTAATCTTCTTCAATCTTTATGAACGCCTAAGCAGTTTTCTTCCATAAGCTTTTGGCAATTCTCTATCATTAAGTTCATCCTACTATCTTCTGCACTCTGAAATGACATCTAAGTACACACACACACAAATAATAGATGCCCAAGATATGATCTCATTTCACTTCACATTGCCTTATGAAAAAGAACCATTATTTTCAAATTTTAATTTATGAACATTTCATGTACAATTGGATACAGCACATAAAAAACAGCCAGCGGAGTAAATGTCTACACTTTATCTAGACTTTGGCCATTTGCAGGTCATTCATTTTATTTATTTTTTATTTTTTTATTTTAGTTTATTCAGTACAGTTTCTATCCTTTATTCCCATTCCAGCCCACCCACCCATTCCTCCCCTCCTCCCTCCCCTTTCCAACACCC